>JAUESP010000224.1:0-104354 GCA_030914335.1 Drosophila borborema
AAAACGAAAGCAACCATCAACCTGATAGCGAGGAACAGGAAAACAAAATACCTAAACCTCCAGCTATTTGCGTACCGCAGCAGGTAATAATATGACCAAATTGAGGCAGCGTTAAGCTCTGTTATCGCGGTAACCGAGTATGATATACGCACATCCAGATCTGGAATCTCACGTATTTATACAAAGAACTCAAACGCATTTAGATCTGTCGTTGGCATTTTATCCAAGCAAAACTGTCAATTTTGGCATCATCAACTAAGAGAAATGCACCATATAGAGTAGTCATTAAAGACTTACACCCCAACGTCTCAAAACAGCGAATTGAACGTGCTTTTACTGATCGGAACCTCACAGTACTGAACATCTACTGTCCCAGCAAACGAGACTGGCGCTATTGCGATTAATAAAGATTGAGATTAATAAAGAAGATGATGACGAATTGAATGATGCTAAAACAAGACAAAGCATGTTCTTTGCTTAATTTGCAAAAGACGCCAAATGCAGAAGCGCTTAAAATAACTCATATCGGAACACACAGAGTTACAGTATTAAAGGCAAAACCCAACAGGGAAATAGTCCAGTGCTTCAGGTGCCAAGACTACGGACATACGAAAAATTATTGCCTCAAAAACCCAGTATGTGGTAAGTGCTCAGGTGACCATTTTACTGACTCCGAGAATCGTCAGCTTAAGTCCAGTGAGACCTCCATATGTGCCAATTGCGGAGACAACCACACTTCTAGCTTTAAAGGCGGCACAGTCAGAGTCAAGCTAAGCAGAAAGCTAAAGCCTGATGCAAGATTGCCCATTCAGGGTTCTAGAGCGCAGTTTATTTCAAACGCCACTGTTCAGAGAGGCTTTTCAGGCCCAAAGTAAATCCTCAAAATGGTCCCAGAACACAAGTGTCCAGGTCTTACGACAATGCCGATGACCGAGAATACGACAGCAAATAAACCATTTAGAACAAGTAAGAAAGCTGTAGTCGAGACTGCTCGACTACGAAATCCCCCGAGCCCTTCTTCGAACGAATCATATTCCAAGAATGCTTCGTTTCGATTCTCTACGCGTAAGAAACTATTCATGCAAAAAGACGAACACACACACGCTTGTAAGCATGTATGTGTGTGAGCAATGCAGGCGGCTTGCTGTGTCGCTGCCCTTGTTGCTGCGCCACATGGGGTTTTGATGAAAAACTTTGATGATTAATAATTCTGTTTCTAGATGGACAATCGTATTGATATCTTCAGATTATGATTATGATATTCATATCTATATGCTAAACCAAACTGCATGTCTCTAGTATTTGAAATGCATTTTTTTACATTTGGAGGTGGTGGGGTGAAGTGGGGACCGGAATCCAAAATCTGATAAAAACCGAAATTGTATTAAATTAGTATCTATATATATATGCAGAAGACTTGAAGACTCTAACTCTAAAGATGAATTAGCTAGAATTTTATAACTGGTACCCGATAAATTCGTTAATCGATAACTTTGCAAATATACAAGTTATCGAATTCTGAAACAAACTCGTACTGCGCGTGCATTATACGAAACCCTAACCACAAAAGAAATGAACTCTCTAGCTTTTGTATCTTCGGAAATCGACGCGTTTCATACATACGACGGACGGACGGACGGACGGACGGACAGACGGACAGGGCTAGATCAACTTTTCTCGTCACCTGATCAAGAGATATATATACTTTATGGGTCTGCCATGCCTCCTTCTGCCTGTTTACATACATTTAACAAAACCATTATACCCTGATTTCCATTTTCAATGGGCTCAGGGTATAAAAAATTGCAGCTCCAAAAGTACCGATCAAGGATACGGCAGGTAGATGGTGCTACTCCAGCCAGCAAAAGCTAATATATTTGCAGACAACCTACAACAGCGTTTCATGCCGTTCAACTACACTGACGATGATACGCGAAGAACTGTTGAACTGCAGCTGGATACGGCGTTCCAGATGACTCTGCCTGTACGGCCTGTCACACTGGAAGAGGTAACAATTATAATTAAAAATCTGAAGGTTAAAAAGCCTCATATGGAGATATGCGCTTCAAGTCTAATGGAATTGCGTCAAAATCAAACCTAAACAAAATAAGAGTTGCACAAGCAAAATCCTCCGGCAATTAGCAATGCTCCCTGGTACATGCGTACATTGAAAAGATTTCAAGGTCCCCAAAGTTGGAGACGTAATGCAAGAGGTAGCTGCTAGATACCTTGCAAGACTCGAAGGCCACCCAAACCCTTTGGCGAGAAGACTTAACAAAGAAGCCAGAAGAAGAAGATTAAAGAAGTGCCATCCACAGGACCTCCTTGCGAGGTTCCTATAAAATTAATGTTTAATGTAAACGTGAATGTGTTTATTGTGTGATTAATTAATCAAATTGTGATTGTTGTTTATGTAAATTGTTATTGAAATATCTGTAGTGTTCTACTGTAAATAATTGTACCTTTATGTTCAACTGTTAAGCTGCCAATTAGGTAGTAGAAAGCATGTTTAAATTAAATAAATAAACCTTTTTACCAAAAAAAAAAAAAAAGTAAGAGCCCGAAAGTGTGCACTACTTTAGACTGCGTCTAAAAGTATGCAGTACTTTAGCTACTGCAACTTCGCCGCAGAAGTTAGGTTGCTTTCTTTGCTAAGACCAAGCTACTCAAAAAGGTTAGTGAACAGCTGAATGTCCGCTGCAATTTCCAGCACTACTAACAGCTGTGAGAGTGAGTGCACCTGATTGTTATTAGTTGTGCGAGTGTGACAAATGTGACAAACAAGTGCAACACTTTCGCGCCCTCTGTGAAAAAAGAGATGGAAAGCCCAAAAAGTGACGCTATTGCCCCCCCCTCTTTTGCACAACACTCGGCCAAGCGAATACTCCGCGACACCGCCACAAAGTATTTAAAGCGTTTATTTCGCAGTCTTTGGGATAGCTGGGTAGGTATAGTCCGCAGCATACACATTGTCTTTGATTATTTCCACTTTCACAGCGAAAACAGAATATTGGATACTGGATCACAAATCAACGACCGTATAGTTTTTACGCGTGGAGAAGCATGCATGCTTGGAATATTATTCGTTCGAAGAAGGGCTCAGGGGATTTCGTAGTCGAGCAGTCTCAACTATAGCTTTCTTACTTGTTTGACATTGTATTGGTATACAATCGCTGGTAAATTAGAATTTCTTCATGCAGTAAGTGTATCGCACACAGGCACATGAATACCTATACATATAGCGAGGAAGTTGTAAATGTGTATGAGTATGTGTGTGCGTATGCAAGCTCACAATACCTACCCAACAGCAAATGCTGGTATTTAATAGTGCTACAGGTATCAGAAATATCGCACACAAGTACATAAATGCTTACACATATAGCGTGGTAGTGTAAGTGTGTGTGTGTATGGTCATCAGGAAATAATATTCTATATGCGCATCAACACTTTCATATCCTTTCCACAAAAAATCAGGAAAACGCTAACATTTTGCAGGAGCATGGCAAAGCCGTTTAAGAATTCGGTGTACTCTTCGCTCAAAGGGAACCAATGGGGTTGCGTCGCGAAGAAATTTTAATTTTTGTGAGCTGCTGTTTGTGTCAGCATACAAGTTAATTTTATGAATTTATATTAACGATCTTTATTCATTCAGTTGAAACTTCTGACTGAAACTTGAAAGTTGAGAAGTAGTTGGCGTTGATGGCATGATGATGAAGCTTAAAAGTGGCCTGATACTGCCACTAGAAAGCTGTAGCATCGCCTGATACTGCCGTTGCATTATGCTTACAGCTTCTGAGAGCTGCGGAGCAACATAGTCTCAGCCACAGGGTGTTTTTCTTCTATTTTCTTCTATAATTATCAATAACTCTTCCTCTCTTAGTTTCTGCTTGTCCTCAAGCAGTTGTAGTTGATTATGCCCAGCCAACCACTTCTCATTTTCCGCAATTCACAAAGGGATTCTTATGCAATTAAATTAGCGATACAATTCGGTTTACAGTGGGATTCTCGTATTACTAGTATAGAATTTTGTATAAGATAAACCATTTTATAACATATGTAAATTAGTAGTTATAATAGTAATTGGTTGTCTATAGTCTTGCTATTTCTTAACTCTTATGTTGCTTTTATGAATGTTCCTATTTCTGTTAAGATTGTGGACAGATTCCTTTTAAATCGTGCCGTTAGTCTCCATCCTAATCTGGTATTGCATTTAACGAATATTCTTGTCCTGGTACGTAGCTAAGTATTTCTTTACGTTTCTTGTTATGATGTTTAAATCTATAAGCTGACTTTGTTTGATCTATAGTGTCTTGCCTGTTTTTTCGTATTGTTCTGGGTCAGTAGTAGTATTTTGTCCGATTGAGGATTGAGTAGATTGAATTGAGTAGTTATATTCTTATATAGCTCTGTCTAACAAATCTTCCCATGTCTGATATTCCTGTTTTGTTTTAATACACTATATGACCTCAGATAAGGTAGTGTTCAAACATGAACATACGACACAAATAAATATAAAATAACGGATAACCTGCGCGTTACCAAATAAAAAATTAAAAATTCCCAGCCCCAAATTTTAGGCCCCTGGCATATGTTCAAGCATGAACCTGCCACTTATATACAAACATATTAAAAATAGGCAATAGTCGATAGCCTGCGCGCTATCTGACGCCAAACAATAAACATGTCATCTCTTTTTCTGCAGCAACCAACGCAGCAAGTAATAAAATGTAACGCGAGACGTGAGAACGGCTTAGCGATCGAAAAGGGACACTTGTGCACTTGTGTGCATGGAATTAATTGTAGCCTTCCAGTGCCTGGAAGTATTTTAAGGTATATAAGCACTAGGATTTTAAGGAATAAACAGTTCAATTTTTGATCTCACAAAGAGAAGAGTTCAATTTTGAATTCGGTAAATGTGGAGTGTTTCATTTCGACTCTCTAACAGGTAGAGTGGAATCTCTCAACTCTCAACAACGGAATAGAGAGATTTCTTATTATCCATTATAACAATCTTGAGGAATAGGAGTTTCTTTTATTTCTGGTTTAGAGGATACATATCATACTTTTGTTCCTTACAAACTCGGCATTGTTTTATGAGTTGTTCAATCTTATCTCTTAGCGTTAAGATGTGTCCTCTTATGAGTTTGAAGGATTGCTTCTGATTGCTCTGCTTCGTTGTTGAGGTCTTTAACTTGCTTTGAAGTGAATTTTGATTTAATATTTCGGAAATGATTAGGATATAGATCTTAAATTTGCCTCCTTATATCTTCTGTGGTAAAGATAATATTGATGACAGGATTGAGATGTTGCGAAAATCTCAAATATCTTCGTTAGTATAATTGGGCTGTGTAATTATATGTTTATGAAATGTTGGGAACGGGTGACTGAACTTGTAGTCTCTGTTTTGTGATTTGAGGATGAATATTTGATTATTAAAAGTGTTGATGGGGACTTCGATACTGGGAATAAGGTATTCTGCTGAACTTCTGAACTATGTTGGGTAGATGTGGAATTTATTTGGCTGATTCTGGATAAAGCGTCGGCAACAGTGTTGTTTGTCCCTGGCTTATAAAGAAGTTCATAATAGTACTCTTCCAGATATGATTTCCATCTTTAAATTCTAGCATTTCCATTCCAGCTACTAAGTAAATAAGTTAATGGTTATGATCTGTGAATATTTGCACTTTAGAAGATTTACAGTAAAGGTAAATTTTGAGGGCTATAGCTAACATTTCTATTTCCTTAGTAGAATAGTTTTCTTCGGCCTTCGAAAGAGTTCTTGACAGGAATGAGATAGGTCTGTTGTCTTGGGATAATACACCTATAGGAAAATTGGAGGCGTCAGTCGTTAGATGAAATTCCTTGTCAGGATCGGGGTAATGAAGAGTTACATCTTTGGAAACTAGTAAATTTTTATACTTTGTTCTCAAAGGGAAAAAAGTATATTGGGTTTGTGCAATGTCCGTCTTGCTGTCCGTCCGTCTGTCCGTATGAACGCAATATTTTTCGGCGCTATTAGAGCTAGAGACTTGAAATTTTAAAACATATGTATACTCATATATGTTCCCGAATTATAAAGTGTAAAAATTTTCCCGATCCGCCCACTAGGGGCGTGGCAAATCGGAAAACTCTTCCGCCCATAGGCAAGTTATCATACTATATGATGAGCTAGAGAGTTGCAATTTGGAATGTATACTCGGGGTGACAACCCAAGTTCAAAAAGCTGTGGCGGATATATCTACGCCCATTGGGGGCGTGGCAAAACCGCAAAAGTTGATATCTCCTTCAGTTTTAGAGCTAGAAGCTTGAAAATTGGATGGTTGAGAATTCATGCATATAATAGCTTAGTAGTAATTGCTAAGATGGCAAAAGCATTTTTACATAAATATAATACTATTAATGAATTAAAAAAAAAGATTTATAAGTTTTCGATTAATAAATAAAAATAAAAAGTTGCCAGCGGGATTCGAACTCAGGTCTTTTGAAAATAACATGAAATCGTTAGCTAAACCTAAATAAATTCACAGCTGATAAGCAGCTTCCCACCAAACATTTCCGATCATAAGCGAGTCTTTTTTGAGTCCCCTTCTTGATTAAAATAATCATAAATGAGCTCATTTTCTGATCATAAATGACTCCCCCGTCGGGAGAAAAAATACCCTAGCCGCGACTCTTCTAGATGCGTCGCTTATGACCCATTTTTGTAATCAAATTCGAGTCATATTTCGTATCATACGCGACTCTTTTTCGAGTCTTAATTTCAACCACACGCGACTCTTTTTCGAGTCTTTGCTGATTCGTTTTTTTTTATTATTACCAAAAACAAGTAATATTTTATTTAAATTAAATTCATTAAATATTTTTATTAAATAATAAAATAAACTAAAAAACAAGCAAGAAGGCTCTAGTCGAGACGGCTCGACTACGAGATACCCTGAACCCTGCAAAAACTGATACTCTTCTTCTTTACGCACTTAGAGGCGCGCGCTCTGCTGACTGCGCATTTGCTGGGGGGTGGGTTGGGCTGAACTTTGGACGCTTATAACTAACCATTTCTAGATGAACGATCTTGATGATATTTTCAGAGTAGATTAAGGGTATCTTAATCTATCTATGTGCCAAATTGCAAGTCTCTAGTATTTGAAATGCGTTTTTTTCAAATTGGGGGCGGAGTGGGCGTGGCATCCTAAATCTAAAAATTACAAAATCTGTGTATTCATAATATCTATCTAAATATATAAGGTCTCTAGCTAAAACGATGTAGAAGTTATACCCAAAAAACTTACAAAATGGAATCGAATTTTCGATTTTTATCGATAATTTGGAAATGAGATGAGTTATCGAAAAAACAAATAAACTCGTACTGCGTAGCTAACATACGAGTCTTCATGTGAAATTTCAGCTCTCTAGCTTTTGTAGTTTTCGAAATCTCGACGTTCATACAGACGGACAGACGGACAAACGGACAGACGGATGGACAGACGGACAGGGCTAGATCAACTTATTTTTTTATGCTGATCAAGAATATATATACTTTGTAGGGTCTGCGACGTCTCCTTCTGCCTGTTACATACATTTTCACAAAACCATCATACCCTGAATTCCCATTTTCAATGGGTTCAGGGTATAAAAAAAAAAAAACAAGTAAGAAAGCTGTAGTCGAGACTGCTCGACTACGAAATCCCCTGAGCCCTTCTTCGAACGAATCATATTCCAAGAATGCTTCGTTTCGATTCTCTACGCGTAAGAAACTATAACTTGTAGCTTGTAAGCATGTATGTGTGTGAGCAATGCAGGCGGCTTGCTGTCTCGCTGCCCTTGTTGCTGCGGCATATGGGTTTTGATGAGAAAACTTTGATGATTAATAATTCTGTTTCTAGATGGACAATCGTATTGATATCTTCAGATTATGATTATGATATTCATATCTATATGCTAAACCAAACTGCATGTCTCTAGTATTTGAAATGCATTTTTTTTACATTTGGAGGTGGTGGGGTGAAGTGGGGACCGGAATCCAAAATCTGACAAAAACCGAAATTGTATTAAATTAGTATCTATATATATATATGCAGAAGACTTGGAGACTCTAACTCTAAAGATGAATTAGCTAGAATTTTATAACTGGTACCCGATAAATTCGATTATCGATAACTTTGCAAATATACAAGTTATCGAATTTCTGAAACAAACTCGTACTGCGCGTGCAATATACGAACCTAACACAAAAAGAATGAACTCTCTAGCTTTTGTATCTTCGGAAATCGACGCATTAATACATACGGACGGACGGACGGACAGACGGACAGGGCTAGATCAACTTTTCTCGTCACCCTGATCAAGAATATATATACTTTATGGGGTCTGCCATGCCTCCTTCTGCCTGTTACTTACATTTAACAAAACCATTATACCCTGATTTCCCATTTTCAATGGGCTCAGGGTATAATAAAAAGCTCAAGTATCACTTGAACCATCATTTTTGTCTTTTGATTAACTATTTTATTTTTCGCGAACAATAATTTTTGCGTTTCCCAATTTGGTTTGTTTAATTTATTTCAATAATTTTTCTGCGTTGAACTTTACAATGAGAATTTGTACGAATAAGAACAGTGATCGAAATGCACTAGCCCGAGCTTTAAGAATTTGGAGACAAGAGAAACTAATGAATCTCATAAGAAACCAAAATTGGTATCTTCTTTTTTTTTTAAATTAATTTTTAAACTCGAAATGGGATTTGAACCCAGAGCCGTTGTTTCTCAAGTCCACAAACCTACTCACTGAGCCACATCCGGCACTGGCATTTTATTGAAAATGCAGAATATTAGTGCAGAGCAGAAGTGAAGACAATCACTCTTCAATCCCCCGCATGCTCAATTGGCGATTGCTTTACATTTTGTTGCTGTACTTCAAATAAATCACTTTTCGATCATACAGGCGAGTCATTTTTGACTCTTCCAAAAATCGCGCATATGATCAATAATTTTTTTATCATCCCGGGGACTCAAAAGCGACTCGCCAAATTCATTTCTTACAAAACAGTCTTCCAAATGCTAGGTGGGTTGTGACAAAACAAAAAAATACAATCGCAATTCTTGCAATATATATACACACTTGGATGTGTATACACGTACAAACATCTGTGTACACATACGTACATACATACATGCATGCATGGAAAATCGTTGCCAAGCAGCGTGGCAAATCGGAAAAGTTGTTTTAGTTTTTGCTTAAATGCACAATTCATATGCGTATGTTTATAAAGCAGCAAGCATTTTAAATAAATATACAAATATAAAAAAAATTAATAAATAATAATTTTTGAAAAAAAGTTTTCTTCGGGACTCGAACCCACGCACCTAAGTATAGCTTGCGTAGCGCTTACCACTAGCGCCTCTGCCCTGATATGAGCTGTGTTAACTAAAACCAAATAAGGCATTGCTAGAGCGTCTCTGACAAAACTAAATTCGCATTTATCCAATTGACATTTGATGTTGGCGTTTTGGAGAGTTCTGAAAATTGTATCGAGATGGCTTGTATGGGATTCACTGTCTTTGCTAAAAACAATGTAGATGTAACAAATTTTTCATATGTATTCACGCAAGATGTCATCGATAGCACGTTGAAATATCGAAAGAGCATTTTTCAATCCGAATGGGGGCCGAGTAGTCAATAACTTTCTGTAGTCAATAACCATGCGATACTTTTTTTCTCCAGAGCTATCTCCATTTTTTTTTTTTTCGATCCACACTGGATAATTGTACGGTGAACGGGATGGGCGGATTATTCCGTTATCCAATAGTTTTCTGACCTCTTTATCTACCTCGTCTTTTAATGACATTGGGAACTGGTAAAATTTGGAAAAAAAAATTCTGGTATGTCTGTGGTTGTTCTAATTGATGCTGTGATTTGCCTAAGTAAATTTTTGGGTAGGGTCTGCAAACAGATGTGGGTAGATTGTAAGCAAATTGACTAGGTCTCTCTTTTGTTGTAAAGTTAAGTGGTCTGTTCTAGGGGTTATAGCAGTGATGGCTTCATTAATTTTCCCTTTATTCTTATGTGTATGTTTTGTTTAATGGTCATGACATTGCTACGCATTTTAATCTCAGCCCCATTTCTTTTAATCTATCGTTTCCTAAAAAAATTACATCGAACGAAGTTAAAGTAGATAGTAGGAAAAATTGTACCTCAGGTCTATTGAAGAGATATGCTATTTTATAGTGTGTAATTAATACACTGCTCCCTGCACTGACGGCTTTAAGTGAGATTTTGATTGGAATTGGATTGCATACAAGCTTTGGCTGTATGTAATTTCTATTGGAACAAGTTTTAAGTATTTGTCCACCTCCTACTTTATATTCAAAGTACGGTAAAGATGAGTTTTTTATTTTAAAAAATTCAGGGCTGCATCGGTGTATTGGTTATTATTGTCTACGTTGTTGGGGTCCGCTAGTTGTGTGTAATCGTCTATAGTTTGTTCATAGTTGTTCTGATTTTCGTAGTCTGCAATCGCCTGTTTGTATTCGGATCTTTCTGCAATAGTGGCATATACTCAGTTTGTATATATTCCTCTTGCGCGTATTCGTTTGTTTGAATATTAAAGTTTCTTTGTCTATTGTCTGACTGGTTTGATGAAAATGTTGGTCTTTTGCTGGTTTCATATAATTGACTTGCCTACTTAAAGTCCTGGGGTCTACTTCCATTGGTTCTGGGGCTTGCGGCGGTTTGAGTACCAAAGGGCGAGATGGAGCCACTTGTGGTTGCTGGTAATTTGGAAATAGTCGCGTGGGAGTAAAATTTTGTCCTCTGATCAGAGTGCAGAATGAGTCACGTTTGGATTCGAATTATATGAATATTGAGGAAGCATGTTTCGTGGAGGGTTAATGGGAAATTGTCGTTGGCCTATGTTTGGATATGGTAATATTGATGGGTGAGCTGGCATCGGGGTTTGATTTGATCTGAGTTCTGACTTTAAACTTGAAGACTGCGCTCTAGCGTTAGCATGATTGGTCCTATAGCTCTGGTTTTCAAGTTTTAAGCATACATACAGTGCGCTAGGAAGGTCTACTTTTTCCTTTATTCCTAATAATCGGCATAAGTCTCCACGTAATCCCCGTACGAATGTATCTAGTGAATTGTCACGATACGATTTCTTCATTACCGTTTTAGCGTCGTTTCCAAATCCCAACCAATTTATTTTGTGTAACGTCAAGCAATTTGATATGGCCTAGAGTCAAGTTATACGATTCGAGTGCAGTATCAGCGTTTCCAACTATATTGGTTCTGATGGTATGCAGATTACCAAAATACTTCAGAGTGCCATCAAGGTTACCGTAAGTATCAAAAATTCTATCGATTCCCTTTTTCCACGAACTAAATTCTTAAGGAATGCCGGAAAATTCCCTTTCACTATATCGGGTATCCGATCAAGGTCTGTTAAGTTTGCCCAATGTTCCGGATTTATAACTTGGCTAGGTGCGTTCGCATAGTCTATCTTCGTAATATTAAGTGATTGTAACAATGTCGGTAATTGTTGTGCTAGCACTTCACTTATAAGTTTTACTATCTCTTGTTCTTGGTTTGTAATCGAAGGTGTTATTAAACTATTCTCTTTCTCCATTCGGCACTTATTTTGCAAGTAGTTAATTGCTTATAACTTAACAATTACTTAACACTAATAAATTGCCAAATGGTATATTCTCTTATATAAAAATAAGTCGGGTTTTCTGTTCTGATGATGATTAACTCCAAACGCACGAACCGATTTCCACGGTTTTGCATTTGTTGGAAAGATCTCGGGATCCATGAGGTTAATAGATAAGAAAAACATAAAAATAAGTTGGACTTCTCTTCCTGACGGTACAAATTCAGCTCATAGCACTCTGTTCAGTTAATTTCATTATGTTTTTAGCTTAGTTCACTATGACGCTTACGTAAAATCGGTACTTTGAAATTGGGTATTTGAGATTAAAATTATTCGTTTCCTAACAGTTCGTTTGGAAGCATTAAATTAATCACGTGTATTGTGAAAATTTTTTTTATTCAGCTTCAAAAGTAGGTATTTGTTCTTAAGGTGGTAAGTTGATCTGTGTAAATTATGCGGATCGTGCATTTAAGGTTAAATTCACCAGACTCTCCATAGTCAAAAATGCCGAAAGCACGACGTCAAACATCGGCCGCCGTACTAGACATGCAAGACAGCAACAAGTGTATTCACAGAACTTAAGCGAAGAAAGACTAAATATAATAAGAGAAAATAACCGATTGAGACAACGCGTGAGCACACGAAGATATTGGCATTCCAATATGATCCCACTGCGAACTACAGTGATGATGACAATTTAAAAATTGGACCAATGACAACTGTATGCCGATATTGCAATGCCTTAAAGTTCAAAACAGAAACGGCTGGATTGTGCTGCGCAAGAGGAAAAGTCAAACTGGATCCATTACTTACACCACCACAGCCACTGAAACAATTGTTCGAAGGAACTGATCCCGATTCCAACCATTTTCTTCAACGTATCCTTGGAATACAATAACTGCTTCCGTATGACTTCTTTTGGAGCGAATCTCATTCGAGAAGGCGGTTTCAACCCAACTTGCAAGGTGAAAGATACAACACACACAACCAATCACTCACACTAATCAATCACACCAACACAATCAATTGCAACATGTAATTATTCCATCTTAATTAATTGTGTGCCATCACAGATACAAATATATCATTTGCATAGTTCAATGGTGCCAACACCAGATGAACCGCATCAGTTTCTGCAAATATATTTCATTTCGTCAATGGTGGATCAGCTGAATGTGCGATTCAATATGCAGGAAACACAACAGTTAAAGAAACGAATTATTGAACAGTTGCAAGCATTTTTACACGCTAATAATGCTGTGGTTAATATGTTCAAAACAGCATTGGAACGAATGCCTTCGGATACACACAAATTTGTCATAAGAGCAGATCGGACCCCAACAGGTGAACATGTGCGACGATTTAATGCACCCATCGTTGATGATGTTGCTGCAATTATTGTTGGTGATCCAACCACATCACGAGACATTGTCGTTCAGCGCAGAAGTAATACCATGCATCGTGTAAATGAGATATGACATCACGTTGAAGATGGTCGATCCAATTACAGGTACAATATTAACACACTAATTATTGCTATTATTGGTTTTAGCAATTTGCTGTCGATATGTATGTCAAAGTCGAGAGCGAACGTTTGGCGTTCATTCGATTCAATTAGGCAAAGCTACGAACTGAGGACTATATACACTTGCGTGATGCAATTCATTCAGATGGTAATGTTCAGGATATTGGACTCCTGACGATTCTCCCATCATCTTACATTGGAAGCCCACGCCACATGCACGAATACGCTCAAGACGCTATGACGTACGTGAAAAAATATGGAACTCCGGATTTATTTATTACGTTCACATGCAATCCGAAGTGGAGGGAAATTGAACGTGAGTTGGACCGGGGCCAAAAACCGCCAGATCGCCATGATATAATCGCCAGCGTCTTTAAGCAAAAACTCAAAATTATGATAAATGTTCTTAGTAAGTATAGAGTTTTTGGTGACACACGTTGTCATATGTACTCGGTGGAATGGCAGAAGCGTGGACTACCGCATGCGCACATCCTAATTTGGTTGCAGAAAAATTTACATTCAAATGAAGTGGATGACATAATATCAGCAGAAATTCCCGATCCAGTCACTGATCCCCATCTACACGACATTGTGACGACTCAGATGGTCCATGGACTGTGCAGTGCATTAAATCCATTATCGCCTTGCATGGCTGATGGAAAGTGCACAAAACGATATCCGCGACCGTGAGTTGCTGAAACAGTCACAGGGAACGATGGATATCCAGTTTATCGTCGACGTTCAAAAGAATATAATGATGATGAACTATCAAAGTTAAAGTTAAAAATCAAGAGATTGAGATCGGAAATGAATTCATTGTACCATATTGCCCGCTGCTATCACGAATTTTCGAAGCACATGTGAATGTTGAGAGTTGTCATTCGGCCAAGTCAGTTAAATATTTGTGCAAGTACGTTACAAAAGGCAGCGACATGGCTGTGTTTGGTATTGCGTCGGAAAATGCCAATGACGATAGCGATTATTCTCATTTCAAAGTCATGAAAGATATCCCACAGTTGTACATTTTGCAGTGCATTTGGAAAGTGGACAAAGAGTTTACTTCACTGAGGGTAATGCGGCACAACGAGCTGAAAGACCACCATCGACAACATTGACTAGCTTCTTTGCAATGTGTGAAGCAGATCCATTCGCTGCGACGCTTATGTACGTTGAAATGCCCAAGTATTACACTTGGGATCAATCAAGAAAGCAATTCCAACGTCGCAAACAAGGAACCGTAGTTCCAGATTGGCAACAGGTATTTTCCACTGATGCGCTAGGTCGCATGTATACTGTTCATCCTAGAAATGATGAATGTTTTTATTTGCGACTGCTATTGGTAAATGTACGTGGACCAAAATCATTTGTGCATTTGAAAACTGTGAATGGCCACCAATGCCAAACATATCGAGAAGCATGTCAGCTATTGGGTTTGCTGGAGAACGATTCTCATTGGGATTTAACACTTGCGGATTCAGTTGTTTCCTCAAACGCGTACCAAATACGAACGCTGTTCGCAATTATCATCACCACATGTTTCCCTTCACAACCAATCCAGTTATGGAACAAATACACAGACGACATATGTGAAGATATCTTGCATCACTTGCGCATTCGAACGAACAATCCCGACATGCAAATAACAATGAAGGATTGATTCTGATTGAGGATCAATGCTTGACTATTGGAAATAAGCTACTGATTGAAATAGGAATGATTGCGCCAAATCGATCGATGCACGATACATTTAACCAAGAAATAAATCGAGAGCTGCAATACAATGTTGATACATTGCAGGAATTCGTTCAAAAAAATGTGTCGTTGCTGAATGAACAGCAAAAACATGTATACGAAACATTAATGCAAGCGATGGAAAATAATACTGGTGGTCTATTCTTCCTGGACGCACCTGCAGGAACAGGGAAAACATTTATCTTTTCATTGATTTTGGCCACTATTCGCTCAAGATATGACATAGCTTTGGCGTTAGCATCATCTGGAATTGCGGCGACTCTTCTAGATGGCGGTCGTACTGCACATTCTGCACTTAAGTTGCCAAATGTTTTCCCAAACATTAATGAGAATTATCAGAATAATGCTTGGTTAAGTCAACGAGCAATTCTCGCCGCAAAGAATAATGATGTACACGCATTGAATTTCATCATTCAATCAAAAATCGATGGCTATTTGGTGACATATAAATCCGTTGATTCTATAACAAATCCCGATGATGTAGTAAATTATCCAACGGAGTTTTTGAACTCTCTGGAGTTACCAGGATTTCCACCACATAACTTGCAACTCAAAGTTGGTTCACTTATTATGATATTGCGTAATTTGAATCCACCGCGACTTTGCAACGGTACTCGGCTTGCGGTGAAAAGACTTATGCCGAATTTGATTGAGGCAACCATTATTAACGGAAAGTACGCAGGTGAAAATGTATGTATTCCTCGAATTCCAATGATTCCGACTGATCTTCCGTTTGAATTCAAACGTTTGCAATTTCCGGTTCGCCTTGGATTCGCAATGACAATTAACAAGTCGCAAGGCCAATCGCTTGGTGTTTGCGGGATCAATTTAGAAAATCATTGATTTTCACATGGGTAGCTATACGTTGCGTGTTCACGAGTTGGGAAACCATCCTCTTTGTTTGTGTTAACGTCAGATCAAAAAACAAAAATGTGGTTTACCAACAATGAAAGGGATAATTTGCGGACACGCTTTGATTTTGGATTCACTTTCAGAGAAGTTCAACTAAATTTAATTTTTGTAATCAAAATGAATTCATTACTGTTGTGAAATGAAATACAGTTTTTCTTTTTCAAATATCGAAAAAAAAAAAAATGTATCTTCATCTTTTAATCCACAAACGGAATGTTACAAAGAACGAATCCATCTGGTGGCGAAGCGGAGTTCGCCGGGTTTTCTAGTTATTTATAAAATTATTGGTATCACCCTGATCAAGAATATATATACTTTATGGGGTCTGCCACGCCTCCTTCTGCCTGTTACATACATTTAACAAAACCATTATACCCTGATTTCCCATTTTCAATGGGCTCAGGGTATAAAAAGATATCAATAAATTGATTAACATAACAACCAAAGAAACACTTAAAACAATCTGGAACGATTACACACACTTCTACAAAACGATCAACCCTGCAAGAGAATTTACACATTTTCCAACTGGAACAGATAGGAAACACGTAATAAAATACATAATATTCAGACTAGAACACACAAAATCAACTCACGAATTCATTTTCAATAAAACACCTGCTCCTATTTGCCCATTCTGCAATAGCGACACCTTGACAACAAAACACCTACAACTACAATATTCATGTAATGAATATCTGCAAATCCCTCAATTCCCCCACACTCAACATCCTTATCTTAAAACCCAATAAAGCAAATATAGAAAACTTTATATAAATAATCAACAAACTAAATATAGAACCATAATGTATATAATTTAAATAATATATATAATGTAAATAATGTATACGATATCTGCCTGAAGGCCTCTGTCGCTCTGGCTTAAAAATTAAATTGTTATTTAGAATTAATTCTTAGTAACAATAAAAATAAATAAATAAAGTTAGTTTTGGATTTCGGTCCCCATTTCGCCCCACCACCCCCAAATGAAAAAAGTGCATTTCAAATACTAGAGACATGCAGTTTGGTTTAGCATATAGATATGAATATCATAATCATAATCTGAAGATATCAATACGATTGTCCATCTAGAAACATAATTATTAATCATCAAAGTTTTCTCATCAAAACCCATGCGACGCAGCAGCAAAGCAGCGAGACAGCAGGACGCTTGCAATGTTTACACACATGCATACAAGTTAAAAAACGATTTGTTTAATTTTCTTTGTCGCAGCGAAGCGACTTATTTATTCGGATCATAAATTGAAACTAAACTCTATTACAATATTAAGTGGCTTAAATATCGACTACAGCGGATGCGCCGGCGGTTGCGCCAGCGGAGCGGTTGCGCGTGTTGTTTTCGCAACCACAAGTCTTAAGAATTGTTTTGTTGGTTGGAACGGATGCATTGCAGATTGTAGGTCAGCAGTTTTGACGCAGCGTGTGCAACAGGGCATTGAACTGCTTTTGACTTTGCTTACGTTAACTTACACACATACATGCCTACAAGCGTAGATCAGCGTCTATGTGTGCGCGTGGTTTTGCATGTACAGCTTCTTATGCGTGCAGAAACGAATCGAATAACTCTTGGAATATTATTCGTTCGAAGAAGGGCTTAGGGGATTTCGTAGTCGAGTAGTCTCGACTACAGCTTTCTTACTTGTTTTCTTTTATTTTTCTTATATTTCTAACTTACATTAATTGTGATGTGGCGATCTCCACTGCTGGCCCGGTTTTCATCCTTTTCGGTTTTCCTACTGGGGATCCTCCGACAGGACTCCGTTGGAGTATCCTGCGCGCGGACCGTACAGGATTATCGTCCACCGATGGGCAGTCGAACAATTAAGTTCCAGACTACCTTTTAGCGAATTGGAATCGAACGTTGAAATTAATCAATGTGAGTTACCTCGATTTCCTTCGCACAGACTCTATAGGGTTTTTTGCAGTAGGGGCACTTAGAGTTTTATCACTCTCTCACGTCACTGTCTGTTTGCTATTGTTTGACTGATAGAGTTTGTGATTTCACTGTCGCGAACGTACAGTCGTTTTGCTGTGTTGTATCGCGATAGTTTTTTCACTTTTCAACCAACTCTGCTTTAATCTAGCAGTATCACACAGGTACAAACTGTTTTGCAGTATTGCGCGCGAAGTCGGTCCCTGTTCGGGCGCCAGTTAAATTCTTTATTTTGAAAAAAATATTTTAATTTCAAGACGGACTGTCTTGTTCAAACTGAATTTCACAACTAATTACATAAATCTAATCTATCCCTAGCTAAGCTGTGGTTCAGTCGACGGCGTTGGCAGCGACATCGCTCTTTGTGTTATTGAAGCTCAGGTTGGCGTGTGCAGGAAGTCCACTAGACGCGGTGTCAGCAGATTGGGCCTATTGGTCGGATTATGTCGTATTTGTGTTGCAACAATTTCCGTTAGATATTGTTACAATGTAGAATATTTTCGTTGTTAACTTATATATTCTTGATCAGCATAAAAAAATAAGTTGATCTAGCCCTGTTCGTCGTCCGTCTGTCCGTCCATCCGTCTGTATGAACGTCGAAATTTTACATGAATTCTCATATGTTAGCTACGCAGTACGAGTTTGTTTTGATTTTTCGATAACTCATCGCATTTCAAAATGATCGATAAGAAATCGAAAATTCGTTTACACTTTTTAGGTTTTTTGGGCATAACTTCTACACCGTTTTAGCTAGAGACTATAAATGAATATATTTAAATAGATATTATGGATACACAGATATTGCAATTTGCAGATTTTGGATGCCACGCTCCCTTCGCCACAACTTTGATAAAAACGCATTTCAAATACTAGAGATTTGAAATTTGGCAAATAGATACATTTAGATACTCTTAATCTACTCTGATGTCATAAAGATCGTACATCTAGAAATGGAGTTAAAAGCGTCCAAAGTTCAGCCCAAGCCAGAGCGCGCGAATTATGGTTTTTATTTTGTATATCTTCGGATACACAAACACAAATAAAGGCTGTAAAATCACTTTTACAAAATATCTTCTGATATATGTATATAATGATTAAGAACAAACACTTAATATCTTTGGATATTAAAACTTGTCTTTATTGAATAAAAAAACCTTCTGTACTCGTTGGAGTGAATCTTAAGACTAATTATAAAGTTTTCTTTGGCATATGCAAATGCCCTTTTAACTTATGTATATTTATTGTTGCTTTTCTTTGGCATATGCAAATGCCTGTTTTGCTTATGTTTGTTGTTGCTGACTAAGCATTTACATCGGAAGCGGCGGCGACGCTTACGTTGTTTATATTTTGGTAATCTGATCTCTTTTTAAATATTTCTGTATGATTATGCTGACCTGGTCGTTATCATTATTCTCATGCATAAGTGCAAGTGGTTGTGCAATTTGCATGAGCATATTTGGTTGCATAATTCCTCCCCTTTTTGATGAGGGATTCTCCTGGATTTCTCTTTTACATTTTTATAGGTATATATTCCTATGAAGAGGAATACAAGAGCAATTGATGTTATGCCGAAGCTGTTGGAAATTATTGTTTGTGCTCTGATTTCTTTTATGGCTTTAGTGTTTTCTATTTCTTCTAATATAATTTCTTTGAATGTTTGTTTCTCTGTAAAGTTAAATGAATTTTCTTCTTCTTCATCATCAGAGAACGATTGTATATATATTTCTTGATCATTTTTATAGTAGGTGTGGGCAATGAAGATTGTACAATTCGTAAATTCTATGAGGAAGTTACCTTTTAATATTTCACTATTTGTGGATTCTTTGCAACTATATTGAATTACATTATTTTCTGCGTTACTTATTAGTAATGTGCCTTCATTTATTAATTTCGTCTTAAACTCTACGTCTTCTATCATTCTACAATTTTTCTTAATTATACAGTTAGAGCTCAATTTCAGCTCGTTTATTGTTTTGTGTTCTTCGTATGTGTAAGTGTTGTTTTGGATTTTTACCACTCTTTCGGGACTCATGTCGATTCTTTTATTTTTCTGGTTTGTTAGTGGGGTTGTCAGAAATAGTGTGGTTGTTATGATGTTAGTTGGTATTTTGATTGCAATGATTACCTTATTTTCGTAGGTCATGACTCCCATGCGGATTTGTTTAATTTTGTATAAGTCTATGTTGTAGAGTGTGAATTCTTCGTTTGTTAGTATCGAAGGATGGAAGAGGTTGTATTTAGCTGACGCTATTATGTCTAAGATGGTGTTGACTTTATCATGCAAAAATTTCAGTTTTAGTAATTGGTCGTGATACATTATGTCTGTTTTAATTATATTATTGAATGTTTCTATGCTGTTAAGAGTTTTGGTTATTTTTTCTCTGTCGTCTAGTATTACTTCTTTTAATGTGTTAATTGATTTCTGAAGGTCATTTTTTATTTTTATTTGTTCGTTAATGTTTTTTATTATATTATGTTCGTTTTCTTGATTGTTAAGGAGATGATTCATAATAGTTTCCCTATCGTCATCGTCCATGATGCCGGTGAGCCACTTCTGAGTTTATATAGCGTTAATGAGACCGCGTTTTTGTCTTGCTAGTGGGTTTGGGGTTATTGATCTTATTTTAATACTTATGGTTTCTATTTCTGCGTCTAGTCTATGTCTGTTTTGCTTAACTAAGATTTTTGTATTGTTCTGTATTATGTTTGTTAATTCTAATATTTCTTGTGTGTTTATTATATGTAGAACCATTTTAGAATTGTTGACCAGTTCCACAGTGCTCTCTCCTAATGATACGAAACCGTTTTCAATTGCAGACATCAGTCATGGGGATGCTCTAGAGCAAACTCGTGGGGTAACCTACTTAAAACTAAGGTAGACTGCAGGAACTTTTATGTAATGCATCCCTCCAAACATACATACTTTAGATATTTTCCTTACCAATCGTCCTGGTTACCTAGCTAGCCCACGAGTGTTACACGCACTAAATTCTGATCACATTCCAGTGCTGCTTGAGGTATCAGTCAATTCTGCCTCTACCGCAAACTACTTTTACTTCGATGTAAAAAGAGCAAACTGGGTAAGGTTCGCCCGTTTCGTCGAAAATTCGCTTCCGCCCCTAAACTCAAACTTAATGTGGCGCACAGAAGATGTTGATGATATGATCAACATTTTTAGTGAAGTCCTCCGTGAAGCCAAAGATATTAGCCGCAAAACATTATAAACCTTATAAAGAGTAGAAACATACGACGACGCACCTGGCTGAGGTATCGTCACCAATCCGATCTCATCCTGTTTAAATGGCTAAATAAACTAATTACCGAGGCGATACTAGAATTTAGAAATAAATCCTGGAATATCACTCTTGCAGCCTTAGATAAAGGTTCTTCCCCTTTTTGGAAACTCTCCAAAATTATTAGAAAGAAACACTTAATTATTCCAACATTAGTCAATAACAACATAAGTCACTCGACAGATGAAGAAAAGGCTGAGGCGTTAGCTCAATCGTTTCGACTAAACCATGTCGTATCCGCTGGGCTCGGTCCACTCGGTCCACTAACTAAAGCCGCTGTCGATACTTCAATCCTCTCAGTCGCTCAATTATCTATAGAGCCGCTGAATGACTACTTTATTAGCTCCAGCGTCATAAAAGATATACTGAAAAGACTGAAGAAGAAGAAATCTCCAGGTATTGATCAAATTGACAATCTATGCTTAAAAACCCTACCTACGAAGGGAATAAAGTTTATTACGTGCATAGTCAATAAATGCCTAGAGCTAAGTTATTTCCCTTCTGTCTGGAAGTGTGCCAAAGTTGTTCCTATTCCAAAACAAAATAAGCCTATCGAGTTACTCTCATCTTACAGGCCTATTAGTCTTTTGTCGGCAGTCAGTAAAATACTAGAGAAGGTTATCAAAGGTAAATTAACTCATTTTGTCGAATCCAATAATATCCTTCCAAGTCACCAGTTTGGATTTAGAAACGAACACAATACTGTTCAGCCCCTTTGTAGAATTAAAAAAATTATTAAAGACAACTTCTCCAGTTCTATGTCAACGGGAATGGTACTGCTAGATATCAAAGCCGCATTTGATTCAGTGTGGCATGACGGCCTAATACATAAAATGTTACATCTAAATTTCCCACCTGCGGCCATAAAGATAGTCCAAAGTTATCTAAAAAACAGATCTTTTATGGTATATTTAGGAAATGCTTCATCCACAACAGTTAATATTTCAGCAGGCTGTCCCCAAGGCTCATGCCTATCTCCTATACTATATAACATATATACATCTGATCTCCCAATGTTACCCCAATGCACAACCTCGGTTTTTGCGGACGACACAGCAATTCTTTGTGGTGAAATTCGCTCTGCAGATATAGTACGAAACCTCCAAGCAGCATACGACTATTTAAGTACATATTTCTCCCAATGGAAAATTTTAGTCTGCCCAGAAAAGACCAAGGCAATATTTTTCACAAAAAAACGAAAGGACATCTACGTTCCAACAACAGATATCAGATTGGGCTCGGAATATATTAAGTGGGAACCAAATGTCAGGTACCTGGGTATTATTCTGGACAAAAGACTTACATTCAAAGGCCATATAACCAACACAAACAAAAAACTCAAACACTTAATCCGTACGCTATATCCCCTTATAAACAGAAACTCGAGGCTGAACATAGAAAACAAAATGTTTTTGTTTAAGTCTATTTTCCAATCAGTAACTTTTTACGGTGCACCAGTCTGGTCAGACATAGCCAAATGTCACATAAGTCAGTTGCAAATCACACAAAATAAAGTCTTGAAGCTTGTTTTGAATCTTCCTTGGCATCATTCCACGTCTGATCTACACTGTCGAGCCAATGTCGAATTGGTAGATATTAGATTATCGCGACTATCGCAAAATTTCATAACCAAATGTTGTGAATCAACATATTCACATATAAATGACCTGGCATAGCCATTTAGTTTTTAAGTATTATTAGTGTTTAAGTTAGCTTGTAATAAATTACCTTGGGGTTTTCTATTTCTTTGATTTTTCCCCCAATAATTATGTCATCTTATATACCATGTCATACTCCTAAAAAAATATCTAAGCAGAAAAGGCCTAGTCCTTAGTCTAAACTCTTTAATTATTGTAAGATACTATTCACAAAACTGTAATTATAACAAAGAGTGAAATAAATTGAATTGAATTATTCGTTCGAAGGAGGGCTCAGGGGATTTCGTAGTAGAGTAGTCTCGACTACAGCTTTGTTACTTGTTTTATATTATTCTACATTCATTTCTCTTTAAATCGAAGCAATAATGGCTTTTGTAGTAATACGGAATAAATTTTTTTAATAAATGTTTTTGTGGCAAGCTACCTTCATCAGGTTAGTAGTGAGTAGTCCAGCCTTTGGTTGCAATTACTTTACAAATTTTATTAGGAATTAAATTACGAAGTTATACTCTGAATCTAGACTATCCTGCCGTAAAAAATTGAAAAGACCGGAAGACAAGGAAAAACTTTTGTTCTTCTTAAAAATAAGGAAAACAATAAAAACAAGTAAGAACGTTGCAGTTAGGCGAAACTAACTGCGAAATACTCTGTTCCCATAGGTGCATTTTATTTATTTAATAAACATTTAATTAACGAAATATTTCGGCAATTATCAAACGTACATGGCAAGCAACAAACGTTTTTCCTACACATACATACAGATTTACACATGTACACACTATACGAGTATACACACAATTTTCTATGTATGCATACAAAAAACAAGTAAGAACGTTGCAGTTAGGCGCAACTAACAGCGATATACTTTGTTCCCATAGGTGCATCTTATTTATTTAATAAACATTTAATTAACGAAATATTTCGGCAATTAGAAAACGTACATGGCAAGCAACAACGTTTTTCCTACACATACCTACAAATTTACACATGTACACACTATACGAGTATACACGCAATTTTCTATGTATGCATACAAAAGTTTGCATGCCAGAATATTCTAAGAATTGTGACTGAATTGGGAATTTTTCGATCGTTACTTTAGTTTTGTCAGAGACGCTCTAGCAATCTTATTTGGTTTTAGTTAACGCAGCCCATATTAGGTCGGTGACGCTGATGGTAAGCGCTATGCAAGCTATAGTTGGGTGCGTGGGTTCGAATCCCGCCAAGAACTTTTTATTTTTTCAAAAATTATTATTTTTATTTTTTTTTATATTTGTATATTTATTATAAAATGCTTGCTGCCAATTGATAATAATTTATAAACATACGCATATGAATTGTGCATTTAAGCTAAAACTAAAACAACTTTTCCGATTTGCCACGCTGCTTGCTTGGCAAGCAGTTTTTCTATGCATGCATATATGTATGTATGTATGTATATACACAGATGTTTGTATTTGTGTATACACATCCAAGTGTGTATACATATTGCAAGAAGTGCGATTGTGTTGTTTTGTTACGTCACAAGCTGCTGATCAGCTGTGAATTTATTTAGGCTTAGCTAACGATTACATGTTGTTTTCAAAAGACCTAGGTTCGAATCCCGCTGGAAACTTTTTATTTATTAATCGAGAACTTATAAATTTTATTTTTTAAATTCATTAATATTATTATATTTATGTTAAAATGCTTTTTGCCATCTTAGCAATTGCTACTAAGCTATTGTATGCATGAATTATGCAGTTGGCCACAACAAACTTCTTTGCCGATTTGCCACGCCCCCAGTGGGCGTAGACGCATAAATTTTTGCCAGTTCTTAGAAAGAGCCGAGGCTAACATGCCTGCAAAATTTGGTTGCTTACATTCCAAAAATGCGAAAATTACAGGGTATTTTTCGATATGCCACGCCCCCAAAGAGGCTGAAAAATTATTTTTGGGGCATCGATAGAGGAGAACATTAGTAACTCAACCATCCAATTTTCAAGCGTCTAGCTCTTAAACTGTAGGAGATATAAGCTTTTGCGGTTTGCCACGCCCCCTGTGGGCGTAGATATATCCACCATAGCTTATTAGTCTTGGGTTGTCAACCCGAGTATACATGCAAAATTTCAAGTCTCTAGTGTCAATAGTGTTCAAATATAGCACAATTTGAAAAATCTCTATATATTCAGGTCCGATTTGCCACGCCCCCAATGGGCGTAGACATAAAACTTTTTGATCGATCTTCTTAGAATCATAACATAAAGAGTTTTCCGATTTGCCACGCCCCTAGTGGGCGGATCGGGAAAATTTTAACACTTTATAATTCGGGGACATATATGAGTATATGTTTAAAATTTCAAGTCTCTAGCTCTAATAGCGCCGAAAAATATTGCGTTCATACGGACAGACGGACAGACGGACGGACGGACAGACGGACAGACGGACAGACGGACGGACAGCAAGACGGACATTGCACAAACCCAATATACTTTTTCCCCTTCGGGAACAAAGTATAAAAAAGTTTGCATGCCAGACTATTCTAAGAATTGTGACTTGGAATTGGGAATTTTTCGATCCTTATTTTAGTTTTGTCAAAAGGCGTTCTAGCAGTGGCTTATTTGGTTTTAGTTAGCGGGACTCAATTGATGGCAGTGGCGCTGGTGGTAAGCACTATGCAAGCTATACCTAGGTGCGTGGGTTCGAATCCCGCAGCAAAATTTTTTTTATACCCTGAGCCCATTGAAAATGGGAAATCAGGGTATAATGGTTTTGTTAAATGTATGTAACAGGCAGAAGGAGGCGTGGCAGACCCCATAAAGTATATATATTCTTGATCAGGGTGACGAGAAAAGTTGATCTAGCCCTGTCCGTCTGTATGAACGCGTCGATTTCCGAAGATACAAAAGCTAGAGAGTTCATTCTTTTTGTGTTAGGTTCGTATATTGCACGCGCAGTACGAGTTTGTTTCAGAAATTCGATAACTTGTATATTTGCAAAGTTATCGATAATCAAATTTATCGGGTACCTGTTATAAAATTCTAGCTAATTCATCTTTAGAGTTAGAGTCTCCAAGTCTTCTGCATATATATAGATACTAATTTAATACAATTTCGGTTTTTTCGGTCAGATTTTGGATTCCGGTCCCCACTTCACCCCACCACCTCCAAATGTAACAAAAATGCATTTCAAATACTAGAGCATGCAGTTTGGTTTAGCATATAGATATGAATATCATAATCATAATCTGAAGATATCAATACGATTGTCCATCTAGAAACAGAATTTTTAATCATCAAAGTTTTCTCATCAAAACCCATATGCCGCAGCAACAAGGGCAGCGAGACAGCAAGCCGCCTGCATTGCTCACACACATACATGCTTACAAGCGTGTGTGTGTTCGTCTTTTTGCATGTATAGTTTCTTACGCGTAGAGAAACGAAACGAAGCATTCTTGGAATATGATTCGTTCGAAGAAGGGCTCAGGGCATTTCGTAGTCGAGCAGTCTCGACTACAGCTTTCTTACTTGTTTTAAATTATTATTTTATAATTTTTTAAATATTTGTATATTTATTATAAAATGCTTGCTGCCAATTGATAATAATTTATAAACATACGCATATGAATTCTGCATTTAAGCACTAGAAACTGCTTTTCCGATTTGCCACGCTGCCGTGGGCAAACAATTTTTCTATATATGCATACATGCATATATGTATGCTGTGAGGAGCAATATAGGTATGCACGTATGCAGTGTATATAAACACATGTATTTGCTATGTGTTTATATGCACATACGTGCATGCATATATTGCTCCACACAGCGACGCGAGCACTATAGGAGCAACCCTCGCGACTGGAAGGGGTCAGAGAGCGGGCTATAGTCCGTCTCTCTCGCTCCTATAGTGTCAGCAATTGGCTCGCGTCGCTCGACCGCAGGTCATAGGCCACCGTTAGCCGACTGACGGACACTGTCTTTTTGTATAGCAACAGCGGTACTTCGGCCACCGCGAAGCTGCCGCGAAGCTGCCGCGAAGCTGCCGCGAAGCTGCCGCGAAGCTGCCGCGACATTTGGCGGGCTTCTGGCGTCACCCAGATCAAGCGATTGCACCGTTAGGTGGGCACGAGCGGCAGGTAGGCCCCGCTCCAGGGCCCGCGGCTGCCCTATAAAAGGGCACCGGCGGCGTCAGAAAAGGAAGAAATCAAGTAATCAAGTATCAAGAATGAAGATCGAGAGTGAAGATCGAGAGTGAGAATGAAAGTGCACGTACAAGTCTACGCGAGTAAGGACACAAGACATCGAAGGACTACGATATCGACGCAGGACACCGATATCCAGGACTCGAAGCAGACAGGACATCGTGGGAGCATCCAAAGTATCCTGGGAGGATACTTTAGACGCCTATAAGGACCCCAGACATACAGTAGTGGCCATCAACTAGCGAGTTGATACAAGGCAGCTGCAAATTGTATTCTGGTCAGAAGTCTCGTCACCGAGTTTGTGTAAGTTCACGCAGCCGTGCTAAGAGGTGAAAAGTGTGAGCATAAGAACCTTGGTGTGCCAAGAGCGAATCCAGCAGTAGGAGTAGCCTGTACATCCGAGCGAACCGCCGGAGTAGACAGTGCCAATCCTGGCGTGAGCTGGAGCGCTTGGACGAATTCTGGTGCTACTGAGCCATTTTTCTCGCCCGGTCGGAGTGCGTGAACAATCATAAAACAAGTTATACAAGTGTGTTGTATCACAAATTATTAGTAATCATTATAACGAGAATATACGAAGTTCAAACAGAAACTCATTTAAGTGTTATTATTCCAATATCGCAAGGGCTTCAACAAATAAATTTGCTGAAACGAACTCACATTCGGCTGAAACTGGCCCGGCTTAGACTTGGGTATAACCGAAGGTTCGTTACAATGCATATATGTACATATGTATGTGTAAACAGATATTTCTACATCCAAATGATATAGCAGTGAACTTATTCAGGTTTAGCTAACGAATACATGTTATTTTCAAAAGACCTGGGTTCAAATTCCGGTGGAAACTTTTTATTTATTAATCGAAAACTTATAAATTTTATTCTTTAAATTCATTAATATTTTTATATTTATGTTAAAATGCTTTCTGCCATCATAGCAATTGGTACTAAGCAATCATAAGCATGAATTATGCAGTTGGCCACAACAAACTTTTTTGCCGATTTGGCACGCCCCCAGTGGCCAGTTCTTAGAAAGAGCTGAGGAAAACATGACTGCAAAATTTTGTTGCCACATTCCAAATATGCGAAAATTACAGGGTATTTTTCGATATGCCACGCCCCCAAAGAGGCTTGTTCGGCGCAGCAGCTAATAAATACTCTTAAATAAGTTTCTCTTAAATTAGTCTATTCTCTATATCATTTTCATTCGCTGTTAGTGCACTCATACACATAAGAAAGCATAACAGACATACATATGTAATTTTCGGCTTCTTTTTACTTGCTTTGTTTCTTTAAATTCTCTAATTCTGTACGAAAGTTGTCTGCAAGCGCGCAACATCTCTCTTATCTTTTCGCATACAATTAACTTTGCCTAAACAAATATCACGGACTCGGCATTAAATTAATAAATAATAAGCTAAATTAAATCGTATTGGCTTTTTATTTTGTGCCTTCGTAAATGATTGGAGCCAGAGTTGCCGAAAAAGCTTGGCAGCTTCCAACATTTTGGTGACCCCGACGTGATTTATACACTTCGTGATGTTCGTTTAGTGCTCTAAAGTTATTAATCTATTTCGTCGTCGCTCAACCGTGAAATTTATAAACATTTGTGCAAAATAGTGCATTCAAATTAACAATTAATTTCATCCTAACGCAACAGTGTAAAACATTAGCATTTGTGAACAAATCATTTTGTTCAAAGTGCATAATTCAGTGTATGCAATTGTGCGAGCATTATCTTTGTCTTTCTCATTCTCTTTTAATCGTTCGCTTCGTTCGTCGCCGTTGGCGCCTTTTGTGCAGCGTCTGCATAGAAGGCCCGCTAATCCGAAAATAGCTGTGTTAGATCACACACATACAAACATACACACACAGTGAGCTTGCATATAAAAGGTGCAGCTAAATTGGAAGTGCATTAGTGAGTCTATTAGCTTGTGCATTAACTTTGTAATTGAACTTGTGAATCGAATTGAATTGAGCGTTTGAATTGAACATAACTTAAGTGAATTTGTGACGTATTAAAATGAATAATTCAGAATCTAATGCTGATCAAGTGCCTGCATCTCAGGTCACTTATTTAAGACTTAAAACGAAAGCTCTTTTCGACAGACTTGAAAGGTTATATGCCGAATTAGACGTGGATAAATTAAGTCATATGGATTCGTGCGAGCTACGTGTGCTGTTGGATTCGATCACCAAGTTAGAATCAAATTTTGAAGCGGTTCACACTAGCTTAGAGGAATCAGACTTTGAATCCATATCTAGTGATTTACCTGCGAAATTTGAATCAACTCTACTAAAGTTTAAGGCCTTGCTTCAGCGTGAACTGGGAAGTCGGCCGAATCCACAGCTATCTTCAACGCTCAATACAAGTTTTACAAATGCTCATCCAATGGTCGTCATGTCTAACCGATCGCGTTTGCCACAGCTGGAGCTGCCAAAATTTAATGGAATCTACACTGAGTGGGAAAACTTTTACTCTATGTTCAAAACGATCATAGATACTGATCCTGATCTCAATCCTGTTGAGAAGTTCCAGCATCTTCGATCTTGCTTAAGCGGTTCTGCTTTGGATTCCATCAGCTCGTTGGAAATCAACAAGGCTAACTATATCGTCGCTCTGGATATTCTTCAACGTCGTTTTGATAATAAACGTTTTATCTTACAGGCACACATCAGAGCGATATTTGGGCTTGAGAAGGCTGATGCATCTGTAGGTAGGCTGAGGCAATTAACAGATAAAGTGACATCTCACCTTCGTGCTATGGATTCTTTAGCGTCGAGGGAAGAAGTTGCTGATATTATCATCGCGCAAACAGTGTTGCAGAAATTGGATAAGTCAACTCAGGTCAAATGGGAGGAAAGCTCGTCTGCTAATGAGTTACCATCGTGGGCCAAATTGTCAGCTTTCTTGCAAGGACGATGTCGAATGCTTGAAAATGTGGATCAAGTTTTGCAAGATGGTCAGGTTGGCAAGTCAGGGAAGATCGTGAGTACACATTTAAGAAAATCATTTGTTGCTTTCAAGATTCCTAGTTGTTGTGTATTTTGCGAAGACACAAGTCACATGATATTTCAATGTAAGCGCTTTGAGAAATTGTCGCCAATGGCAAGACATAAGAAGGCCAAGAGACTCGCGCTTTGTCTTAATTGCTTGAGAAAAGGTCATCAGTTAAAGGATTGTAAATCTAGTTCCTGTCGTACTTGCCAATCGAAGCACCATACTCTATTGCATTACAACCAGTCTTCGATAGCCACATCCAACGCTGTGTTAAAACCTGATCAACAAGCGCATACAATACACCCCACTGCCATGGTTGCAATGTCACCTTCTCTGCCTCAAGCCCACATATCGCCTAGTTCGTCTGATGTTGTGTTTCTAGCTACTGCTATAATCCTTGTCAAGAATCGAGCTGGAACATTCGTTCCGTGTCGTGTACTCTTGGATTCAGGATCTCAACTTCATTTCGTCACCAGTCGTTTGCAAATCAGCTTCAGCTTCGAAAAAGCAAATCGCAGTTTCTGGCATTGGAGATGCTAGCTTCTCAACTGAAGGATACTCAGTCGATCTCGTTTTGAAATCGCGGATTTCAGATTATTCTACTACTATCACTGCAATCGTTGCCCAAATGATTACTGACAATCAGCCTGGGATGTCAATGTCTACTAATAGTTGGAATATACCCTCAAACATACAGCTAGCTGATCCCTTATTCCATAAGTCACAACGGATTGATCTTCTCATCGGAGCTGGTCTTTTCTTCGAGCTGTTGTGTGTTGGTCAAATTCTGTTAGCACCTGGTTTACCAATTTTGCAGAAAACTCAACTCGGCTGGATCGTGTCAGGTGGCGGGCAATCGGCCCCCAAACTCTCATCGTTCATCGCAACCCAAAGAGCTTCGGATGACACTAATCACAGCACTCGGCTTGATGAGTTAGTGCGTCAATTTTGGGAAGTGGAGCACGTCTTCGAGCCTATAGCCAAGGTAACAACCGAGGAGCTCCATTGTCAGCAGCATTTCATCGCAAACTATCGTCGATTGTCATCAGGGGAATATTCAGTTTGCTTGCCAAAAAAGCTAGGCGTCGAATCTTTGGGCGACTCTTATTTGCAGGCCAAGCGTCGACTCGTAAACTTGGAGCGTAAATTCGCTCGAAATGAAATTCTCAAGGAGAAATATTCAGCATTTATAAAGGAATATATTGACCTCAAACATATGTCACTGGTGCCCAGCGCAGATATCAATAAATGCAAATATTTCTTACCCCATCATTGCGTATACAAAGAAGAGAGTTCGACAACAAAGCTGAGAGTTGTCTTTGACGGCTCAGCCGTTACCACATCTGGGCTCTCATTAAATGATTTGCTTATGTCAGGACCGACTATTCAAGCTACATTGTTTAACACGCTCGTTCGTTTTCGCACATTTTCCATTGCACTTACAGGAGATATCGGTAAAATGTATAGGTGTGTTAAAGTCTCAGAGCCTGATTCTATGCTTCAGTGCATTTTGTGGCGAGACTCTTCAGACCATGATATTCAAGTTTTCAAATTGAATACCGTCACGTATGGGACCAAACCCGCTTCCTTTTTGGCAATTCGTGCAATGCATCAACTAGCAATGGATGAGTCTTCGTCGTACCCATTAGGATCTAAAACTGTCTTGCGAGATTTCTAAGTTGATGATTTGATATCAGGAGGCAATTCAGTTGAAGAAGTTCGAGACATGATGCGACAAACTAAAAATCTTCTTGACCGAGGAAATTTCAAATTGAGAAAATGGTGCTCTAACTCAACTGATATACTTCGCGGAGTTCCAGAAACTGAGCAGGAGAGTTTTCTCAAACTCGACGACGGCAGCGATGTGACAAAAACACTTGGACTCATCTGGGAGCCTCGGAAGGACAGCTTCGTGTTCACTTTCGAGCCCAAAATTAGTACTGGCACACACACAAAACGCTCGGTTTTATCAACAATTGCGCGATGTTACGATCCGTTAGGTTTGATCGGACCAACTTTAACTAGGGCCAAAATCATCTTGCAACGCAAGTGGAGAGACAAGCTGCAATGGGATGAGAGCTTACCGCAACCATTGGAAACGACTTGGAGCGAGTTTTGTAAGGACTTTCAGCAAGTGAGCCATGCTGTATTTCCTCGTTATGTACTCCAACTTAAAGCAAGGGTCGAACTGCATGCCTTCTGCGATGCTAGTCTTCAGGCTTATGGCTCTTGTGTTTATGTTCGCTCATCGAAGAATGCTGTTCAAGTTCAGTTGCTCTGTTCCAAAGCCAGGGTCGCCCCATTAAAGACTCTTACGGTGCCTAAACTTGAGTTATGCGCTGCATTTCTGCTTGCGAACTTGGTAAGCGAAATAAACAAAATGAACTTGTTCGAGTGTGAGATGCATTGTTGGTCAGATTCAGCCGTGGTCTTGTCTTGGTTAAAGGAAGAGCCATCCAAATTCAATGTGTTTGTCTCTAACAAGATTTGTGCCATACAGCAGCTCACGATCGGCATGGAGTGGCATTACGTGCCAACCGAGATGAATCCGGCGGATATGTTATCCAAGGGAGCAGCACTGTTGGAACTTTTGCACTCAAAATTATGGATGCATGGACCTTCTTTCTTGCAAAAGGAGAAATCTTATTGGCCAAGGCACTGCTTGTCTGAAGCATGTCTTCCTGAAATGCGCCAAAAGGTTTTATTCTCAGCTGAGCACGTAGATATCTCTTTGTCATTCAAACACATAAATTCATTCGGAATAATGAAGCGCATTTTTGGCTACATTCACAAATTTATCAGGAAAATAAAGTCAGCTGAGTTGTCATCAGACGATCTTCGTCAGGGATCGTTCCTACTATGCCGTCTTCTTCAAAGAACTCAGTTGCAGCCAGAATACTCTGCCCTACAGAATGGAAAGAATATACATTCGTCAAGCTCCATTCTTAGAGTCGGTGGTCGTTTGCGACACTCTACTCTCGGCTTCGATGCGCGCCACCCAATTATCTTGCCCAAAGAGCATCCCCTAACCTTCGCTATAATCTCGCATTTTCATCAGAAGTATCACCATGCAGGACCGCAGGCTTTGCTTGGAATAATTCGACAGCAATTCTGGCCCATAGGTGGCATGAAAACGGTTGCCCGAGCATTGCGAAAATGTATAATTTGCTGCAGATTTCGGCCTCGAAATAATATATAATGGCGGACTTGCCCAAGGATCGTGCACAGTGCTCACCGGCACTTACAGTCACTGGAGTGGATTATTGTGGTCCTTTTTACTACAAGCCTGATGGACGAAACAAAGCCTCTGTAAAGAGCTACATCTGCGTGTTCGTTTGCTTCGCAACCAAGGCTGTATGGTTGGAACTCGCAAAGGATCTTTCGACAGCTGCTTTTTTGGGCGCCCTCAAGCGATTCATTGGTACGCGCGGCATTCCAAAATGCATTTGGTCTGACAATGCTACTAACTTTGTGGGTGCACGGAACGAGTTGGCGGATTTGCGGCGCCTATTGTTGAGCCAGGAACATCGCATTGAAGTCCACAACTACTGCATCAACAACAGCTTCGATTGGAAGTTCATACCTCCTCGTTCGCCACACTTCGGCGGCCTATGGGAAGCAGCAGTGAAGACAGCTAAAAAACATTTATATCTTTCTATGAGATCGGCACTTCTTGGCTTCGACGAACTGCGCACTTTGGTATGCCAAATTCAGGCCATAATCAATTCTCGTCCTCTTGTTGCAATTTCAGAAAATCCCGATGATCTTGGAGTTCTCACTCCAGGACATTTCTTGATTGGTCGACCACTCATCAGTTTCCCCGAGCCAGACGTAACTGGGTTGGACCACAATCGCCTTGATCGCTGGCAACGCATGACGTACATACAGCAGTTGTTTTGGAAGCGCTGGAGTGATGAATACCTCACCATTCTCCAACAGCGTGGAAAATATCTTCTATCAAAGTCAACGATGTCGTATGCGTGAAAGACAAAAACTTGCCACCCTTGAAATGGCCATTAGCCCGGGTCGTTGAGATCATTGCTGGAGCTGATGGTGTCGTGAGAGTTACTGTTCTACGTACGCCCACTGGAACTACACGTCGAGCTGTCAATAAGCTGTGAGTCCTTCCGGTTGATGATCCTGTTGAAAGACTTGGTCTTTCAACGGGGGGGAGGATGTTCGGCGCAGCAGCTAATAAATACTCTTAAATAAGTTTCTCTTAAATTAGTCTATTCTCTATATCATTTTCATTCGCTGTTAGTGCACTCATACACATAAGAAAGCATAGCAGACATACATATGTAATTTTCGGCTTCTTTTTACTTGCTTTGTTTCTTTAAATTCTCTAATTCTGTACGAAAGTTGTCTGCAAGCGCGCAACATCTCTCTTATCTTTTCGCATACAATTAACTTTGCCTAAACAAATATCACGGACTCGGCATTAAATTAATAAATAATAAGCTAAATTAAATCGTATTGGCTTTTTATTTTGTGCCTTCGTAAATGATTGGAGCCAGAGTTGCCGAAAAAGCTTGGCAGCTTCCAACAAGGCTGAAAATCATTTTTGGGTCATCGATAGAGGAGGACATTAGTAACTGAACCATCCAATTTTCAAGCTTCTAGCTCTAAAACTGTAGAAGATATAAACTTTTGCGTTTTGCCACGCCTCCTGTGGGCGTACATATATCTACCATAACTTATTGATCTTGGATGAATAATACGAAATTAAAAAAAAATAGCTCAATTTGAACAAGTAAGAAGGCTCTAGTCGAGACGGCTCGACTACGAGATACCCTGAACCCTGCAAAAAAGATACTCTTCTTCTTTACGCACTTATAAGCGGGCGCTCTGCTAACTGCGCAGTTGCTGCCTTGGCCGGGGGGTGGGTTGGGCTGAACTTTGGACGCTTATAACTTTATTTCTAGATGGACGATCTTCATGAAATTTTCAGAGTAGATTTAGAGTATCTAAATCTATCTATGTGCCAAATTGCAAGTCCCTAGTATTTGAAATGCGTTTTTCAACTTGGGGGCGAAGGGGGCATGGCATCCAAAATCTGAACACTACAAAATGCGTATCCATAATATCTATCTAAATATATTATTTTGTAGTCTCTAGCTAAAACGGTGTAGAAGTTACGCCCAAAAAACCAATAAAATGTAAACGAATTTTCGATTTTTTATCGATAATATGGAAATGAGATGAGTTATCGAAAAAACAAAACAAATTCGTACTGCGTAGCTAACATATGAGTGTTAAATATGTGAAATTTCAGCTCTCTAGCTTTTGTAGTTTCCGAAATCCCGACGTTCATACGGACGGATGTATGGACGGACGGACGGACAGACGGACAGGGCTCAATCAACTTATTTTTTTATGCTGATCAAGAATATATATACTTTATGGGGTCTGCGACGTCTCCTTCTGCCTGTTACATACATTTTCACAAAACCATTATACCCTGAATTCCCATTTTCAATGGGTTCAGGGTATAAAAATCAACTAACTCTAAATGACATGAATGCTTATAATCGAAGTTAGCCCTAAGCCTTGATAACGCTGACATTGCATATAATGCGAGGGATCATATTTCGCTGGGCAGCAACACTATTGCGCGTGGACGCTTCTATCGCAGTTGTGCAATATCCGCTCGAGGCGGCTGATGTCGTAAACATTCATTCCGAAAATACATGATCAGCTGGAATATTATCATTCTGCTGGTCAGTTGTGGTAACTCCTCCCCCACTTAGGTGAATGACGTCCTCGGAGTTCTTATAAGTATAAGAACTCCGAGAAGCTAAGTAGCTTCTGTAGGTACGGCAGGCTTGGTATTTCTTTATGCTCCGTTATATATAGAAGTGTAGATGCCGCTAGTTTCGGGGATTTCCTCATTTAGTTTTTGGGATTTCTATATACGGTGTCGTTGGTGTCGGAGGAATGTTACTTTTACCGTTTGCTCATCAACTGTAGCTGCTCCGTCGTTGATGATGATAACGCCATCGTCGATGATGGTCAGAGGTTCAATATGGCTAGGTCAAGTTGAACAATGTGCGGTGCCACCTGAGTGCAGTTGTTCTGCGCACGATGCGTAGGGTAGTCTTTTGCAAAACGTTGTTGTGATGGCTGCACTACAATTTCCTATTGATATTACGTGGCCGCAATCCGCTTTATTGTAGTCTTCAGTTCGGTGTGACCTGCCAAACCTTACGCACGTGCATACGAGCGCACCGCGAAAGTGACATTCCTTATCTCTTCGACAATCAAAACAAAAAAAATAAAGACCAACGCAGCGCAGAAAAACTAAAAAAAAACGACACTGGTCAACGTCAGAGCAACACCAACTTTTATCAACCGTTACAAGCGTTACATGACCAAAAACGAACAGTGCGAAGAAGTAATCTGCAACAACCCCAAAATTCACGTTCCTCCTAATACGGTGCTTAAAATTAGCGCTGGAAAACTGCATGGTATTTGCACATTGCTAAATGTCACAAGCTACTCAATCAAAAAAATTTTCTATCAGAGTCAAATTACACTGTGATGAAGAGGTGGATTTTGCCAATGTCTGCAGCCACCTACAAGGTTTAAATCATGAGTTTTTCTCCTATGAAAAAAAAAAAAAAAAAAAAACATAATAAACCATACATACCATACTTATGAACATTGATGAAGCAAGCTAATCCAAATGGGAGTTCAATGTACAGATGTCAAGTTTATCCAAAGGGAAAGACCCAACAACAGCTTCTTTTGTTTGTATGTAGTTTACTTTGTCAACAAATCAACCAGTCTAAACGAGCTGAAGAAAAACTACTCTGTCATTGACCATATCAGAGTCAAATGGGACTACCAAAGACGCAGGCCATACTCCGTTACTCAGTGCTATAACTGCCAGATGTTCGGGCACGGATCGTCCTACTGCAGTGTAAAATCGTATTGCATGAACTGCGCAGGAAACCATAAAACTAAAGATTGTCCAGAAATTAATCGTTAAGTGTGCAAATTGTCAGGGCCAAGCCTAATTCAGTAGTGTGTCCAGGCAGGATAAGCTACGTAAAAGCAAGGGAAAAAGGCACCACTAAAGAACCATTACAAACACCACAATTAAACTGTGTTAAAACTTTTCCAAATCTTTATGGACAGATATCTGAGCCATTAAAGACTACCACCAGGGTCACGTAGTACGGATCTTTTTTCGTTAGACGAGTTAAAAAGTTTTACTTTCGAGCTCATTAGTAATCTCAGAAACTGCAAATCTGCAAGACTGATCAGTTTGAGGTAATAACCTCACTTGCCTTCAAATTTCTCTCCTAATGATAGACAAAGTAAAGATCGTTGCGTGGAATGTCAGAGGTATTCAAAACAAAAAAGAAGAATTTTGTCACTTCCTGTCCGACAACGACATTGACATCTGCCTGGTATCTGAAACCTGATTAAAAAATGAAACCTTCCTTAGGATTCGTAATTATAACTGTTACAGAAACGACTGCACAACTAGCAGGGGGAGGGGTAGCTATTTTAATATATACCTCTATGAATATAAATACCTGAATATATAGTGATTTTTCAAATTGTTCTATATTTTGAACACTATTGTCTATTGAAATTTTGCATGTATACTCGGGTTGACAACCCAAGATCAATAAGCTATGGTAGACAGGGGGCGTGGCAAACCGCAAATGTTTATATCTCCTACAGTTTTAGATCTAGAAGCTTGAAAATGGGATGGTTCAGTTACTAATGTCCTCATCTATCGATGACCTCCTCAGCCTTTTTGGGGGCGTAGAATATCGAGAAATACCCTGTAATTTTCGCATTTTTTGAATGTAAGCAACCAAATTTTGCAGTCGTGTTAGTCTCGGCTTTTTCTAAGAAATTATGCGTCTACGCCCACTGGGGCCGTGGCAAATCGGCAAAGAAGTTTGTTGTGGCCAACTGCATAATTCCTGCATATAATAGCTTAGTAGCAATTGCTAAGATGGCAAAATGCATTTTAACATAAATATAATAATATTAAAGTTTTCGATTAATAAATAAAAAGTTTCCAGCGGGATTCGAACTCAGGTCTTTTGAAAACAACATGTAATCGTTAGCTAAGCCTAAATAAATTCACAGCTGATCAGCTGACCAGCTTGTGACAAAACAAAACAAGACAATCGCAATTCTTGCAATATGTATACACTTTTGGATGTGTATACACTTACAAACATCGGTGTACACATACATACATATATGCATGCATAGAAAAACTGCTTGCCACACAGTAGAGCTGGGAAATCCATCGAGGGCTCCATCGATGGTATCGATGGAACTTGTGAATTACGATAGATCGATGGAAAATTTTCGATTTCGATATATCGAACTTGTTGTGAGCGTGGTGATGGCAATAAGAATAAATTGCAATCTTTTTGTTATTAATTGCAATTTAACAATTTTCAACAGTTAAAAAGTAAGGTACATAACAGATAATAGCAATGAAAAAATTCTTACATTCCTCGTAAGTATTTTACATAGATATAATTGTAGGCCCTTGTGAATGTTAAAGTATACATATTTACATATGCATGTATTAGAAAATATTTATAGTAGCAAGTTCTGCTGAATCAGAAAGATCGTTTAGCAAAGCAAGAGCGATTGCTTCGGGCCGAAGGTCAAATTTAAAGCCAACTATAGTCAGCACATTGGTTTTATTTATTTATTTTGTTTTTATTTATTATTTTTCTTACACAATAAGTGATTCTTGTTGACATTACTCAATATGTTAAGTTATCAAAAATAAGTTATTTTCTTTTAAGCACAAGTGATTCTCATAGATATACGTAAATATATTGCAGTCATATCTTTTTTTTTCTTTATTTTTGTTTGCACGGAAATCCTTTGTTTTCTTTGAAAAGTTACAAAATTACTTTAAAATCTTAATTACCCATTTCGAATTTTATTCGTGGGGCTTAAGCAATTTCAAAACAATGTTTAAAACCTTAAACTAGTTTTAAAAAGGCCTTTTAAATTACCGATGGAAACATCGATATATCGATGGTGTGGTCCATCGATGGATAAAAACTTAATCTTCGATAGTATCGATGGTTTTTTCCATCGCTGCAAAATCCATCGAGTGGTGCCTCCATCGATGGATTCCCAGCTCTACCACAGAGCGTTTTTGCTTAATGCACAATTAATATGCGTATGTTTAAAAATTATTATCAATTGGCAGCAACCATTTTATAATAAATATATATATATATAATTGGCAATAACACCCCTATCGGAGCACAGCCTGATGCACAATTTGCCTCCACGCTTCTCTGTCCTGTGCGCAACTTCTCCAGTTGGTAACACCATTCAGGATTGCCTCCATCTGGTCCTTCCAACGGGTTCGAGGTCTACCCCTTCTTCGTTCTCCTCTAACTACCGCATCAAAAACCGAACGAGCTGGAGTGTTTTCCTCCATACGAGCAATGTGACCCAACCAACGAAGACGCTGAATGTCAATTCGCTTGCCAATGTCAACATCGCCGTATAGCTCGTACAGCTCGTCGTTCCATCTGATACGATAGGTTTCGCCAACGCAAATTGGTCCAAAGATCTTGCGAAGAATCTTTCTCTCAAAGACACCAAGAGCAGCTGCATCTGACTTCGTCACGGTCCAGGCTTCCGCTCCATAAAGCAGCACTGGAATGATGAGTGTCTTGTAAAGGGTTACCTTTGTCTTTCGAGAGAGGGCTCTACTGTTCATTTGCCTACTGAGCCCAAAGTAACATTTGTTGGCAAGTGTAATTCTCCGCTTGATCTCCAGGCTGACATCATTTTTGTTGGTCACTGCAGTTCCCAAATAGACAAAGTCCTTGACAGACTCAAAGTTATAGTCTCCAGCAGTAAGGTAAGAGTCAAGACGCCGCGACTCCCTAGTACTGCACACCATAAACTTTGTTTTGCCCATGTTTACTGCAAGACCAACTTTAGCTGATTCCCTTTCGATAGCTTCAAAAGCCGCAGTTACATCACGCTTGGTACGACCAATGATATCAATATCATCAGCGTAACCAAGGAGCTGGACACTTTTGTATCCCAGTATTGTGCCCATCCGATGCACTCCAGCTTTCCTTATTATACTCTCCATAAGTAAATTGAAGAGCACACAAGACAGCGAGTCGCCTTGTCTGAGACCCCGCTTGGTATTGAAGGTTTCGGATTGGTCATTTCCTACCTTGACAGAGCTGATGGTGTTGCTCAATGTCATGCTACAAAGCCGTATTAGCTTTGCAGGAATACCAAGCTCAGACATGGTAGCGTACAGGCAGTCTCGCCGTGGGCTATCAAAAGCAGCTTTAAAATCGACGAACAGGTGGTATGTGTCGAATTGGTTCTCGTGTGTTTTCTCCAGGATTTGGCGCAATGTGAAGATCTGGTCAACTGTAGACTTGCCAGGACGGAAACCGCATTGATAAGGACCTATCAATGCTTCAGCATATGGAGTCAGTCTCTCACACATTACGCTCGTGAGAACCTTGTATGCGACGGGAAGAAGGCTGATGCCACGGTAGTTGGTGCGTTGTGTTGCATCACCCTTCTTCAGGATTGGGCAGATCATACTGAGGTTCCAATCATCGGGCATGCTTTCCGTTAGCCATACGCTGCTGATAAGTTGGTGCATGCACCCTACCAGCTCATCGCCTCCAGCCTTAAACAATTCAGCCGGTAAGCCATCTGCTCCCGCGGCTTTATTGTTTTTGAGACGCTGTATAGCTGTCTCGACTTCCGTATGGCTAGGGATGGGAACTTCAACACCATCATCTCTGATTGGGGTTAGTGGACCAACTTCGTCAAGCTCATTCTCACTGTTTCCAGCCAAAAGACTCTCAAAGTGATCCCGCCATAACCTCAGTACAATCTCCGCATCAGTAACCAGGTTTCCATCGTCACTCCTGCAGGCAAGCGATCCAGACTTATACCCTTGGGTCATGCGCTTGACCCTCCGGTAAAAGTCACGGGCATCGTTCTTGCTTCTGCTACTCTCCATCTTCTCACACTCAAGCCTTTCCATCTCCCGCTTCTTCCTCCTGAAAAGGCGCTTCTCGTCTCGTCTCCGCGACCTATAAATATCCACCACCGCTCGAGTAGCTCCTGCTTGCAGCGTTCTTCTGTAGGCGGCGTCTTTTGCTGCAGTCGCTTCCCGACACTCCTGGTCGTACCATGGATTCCGGTTGGGAGGGCGTTGGAACCCAAGTACTTCCACAGCAGAGGCGTTTATGGCATTGGACATGTACGCCCACATATCCGTTGTATTTATAGGCATTGGAGGGAGTTGGCCGAGTCGGCCCGAGAGTCGAGTGGAGAAGGCATCCTTATGTCGTTGTGATTGCAGCTTTTCGATGTCCAGCTTTCTTGGCATACCTTGACGTGAGACTTTCGCGACACACAGCCGTGCGCGTACCTTGGCTGCAACAAGGTAATGGTCAGAGTCGATGTTAGGACCCCGACAAGATCTCACATCAAGTATGCTAGATGCATGCCTTGCATCGATCACAACATGATCAATCTGATTTCGCGTCAGACGATCAGGCGACAGCCAGGATGCCTTGTGGATGTTGAGGTGACGAAAACCTGTACTACGTACAATCATATTGTGTGCGGCCGCAAATCCTATTAGTCTAAGTCCATTGCTCGATGTGGACTCGTGCAGACTAAACGGGCCAACGGTTGCTCCAAAGATGCCCTCCCGCCCTATTTTGGCGTTAAAATCTCCTAGAAGGATTTTAACGTCATGTGACGGGCAACGGCCATATGCTCGGTCGAGCTCTGCATAGAAAGCATCCTTGGTAGCATCGTCTTTCTCTTCTTGTATAATAAATATACAAAGATAAAAAAAATTAAAAAAAAAATTAAAAAAAAAAAAAAAAACCTTTTCTGCGGGATTCGAACCCACGCACCTAAGTACAGCTTGCATAGCGCTTACCACCAGCGCCACTGCCCTGACAGTGTATTCGGTAACTAAAACCAAATAAGGCATTGCTAGGGCGTCTCTGACAAAACTAAAGTAATGATCGAAAAATTCCCAATTCAGTCACAATTCTTAGAATATTCTGACATCTAAACTTTTGTATGTATACATAGAAAATTGTGTGTATACTCGTATAGTGTGTACATGTGTAAATCTGTATGTATGTGTAGGAAAAACGTTTGTTGCTTGCCATGTACGTTTTCTAATTGCCGAAATATTTCGTCATTTAAATGTTTATTAAATAAATAAGATGCACCTATGGGAACAAAGTATATCGCAGTTAGTTTCGCCTAACTACAACGTTCTTACTTGTTGAAATCGGGTTGCCACCCCGAGTATACATTCCAAATTGCAACTCTCTAGATCATCATCTAGTATGATAATTTGCCTATGGGCGCAAGAGTTTTCCGATTTGCAACGCCCCTAGTGGGCGGATCGGGAAAATTTTTACACTTTATAATTCGAGAGCATATATGAGTATATGTTTAAAATTTCAAGTCTCTAGCTCTAATAGCGCCGAAAAATATTGCGTTCATACGGACAGACGGACGGACAGCAAGACGGACATTGCACAAACCCAATATACTCTTTTTCCCTTTTTAAGGGAACAGAGTATAAAAAATTAAAAGGTGGCAAGGATTTTAAGGCCGGGTGACAATGGTGGCCATGACATCATATCACCTCTTTGGCCCTGTATCCATGACTTCACGGATCGGGAAAAGTGAATAAGTGCATTGCCATGTTGAACAGTCCACTATAGGTTCTGAAAAAGGTTTTGAAAATGCGGAAAAACAGTTTTTAGCCCGGTGTCTAGAGTTCTTTTCGTTTATGCACGAATAAGCAGCGGACGAGATGCGCTTGGCGCCGCCTTGCCATGGTAGACGCAGTTGATCTTGGAACGCAATCAGTATGTTGTCCTAATTGCGCCGCTCAATGGGTTTTGCAAAAGATAAATCTTGTGCATACCAAATCAAAGTCTTCGCAATTACAACAGCATGCTAGTATATGAAATCTCTTTTTATCATGCCCATAATATTCAAAGTAGTAGAGACTACCAGTTTCGTTTTCTCCCCGTTCAGCTTCTTCCTCTGCTGCAAAAAAATTCGACATCAAGCCGGATCGATTTGCAAGTGTAGAACAAAAGAAAAAATTTGTTTTGTTCAATGCGCAGCGTGTGTGGAAGAATAATTCGATTAAATTAAAGTAAGGGCAGTCACAAAATATGGTTTAAATGTACAATTGAATACTTTACTTAAACATATAAAATTATTAAGTTATATTGTCACTTTAACTACTTTTACGGACTATCGAAATACTCTTGGAACAATTGGCAAGGTTCGAGTTCTACCATTCCTCTACCTTCCCTAAATTCGTTTACCTTCCCTAAATTGCAAATCAAATGAGAACGACTCCAAATAGGGCCACCATCTTTGTACACTGAGAGATAGTTCACGATTAGTTCCTGATGCTTTAAGTGAGTTACAATCGGTAAAAACAACAAAATCTCTACCCGTCAACAAGATGTGTAACAAGATGGCACCATATCCATAAGCACTTGCATTAGTAGGCAATTCGATTGGATGTTGCGGGTCAAAAATGACCAAAACTGGCATTTGAGTAAGCGAAAAAATAACCGTTTGTCTTGTTTGTTCATGTTCTGGCTTCCAAACAAACTCGTTCCTTTCCGATGTCAACAGATACAACGGCTTCATAAAATACGAAATTAAATTGCCGAAAATAAGACGCTAATCCAATAAATTGTCTTAAGGCAGAGACGGACAGAGGAGACGGTAAGGCAGTTAATGCTGAAATTTTAAATGAGTTTGAACGCATTTGACCCGCACTCACTTCATACCCCAAATATTGAACTGTTGGCTTAAGAAACGAACTCTTTTTAATATTAAACAAAAATCCGGCTTTCGTGAGAATATCAATAGTAATCTGTAGTCTTTCTAAAGTCTCGTCTTTCGTTGTACCGACCACCAATACGTCATCCACATAGACAATCACTTATGTAGTATTTGCGAATTCCCCAAGTGCATGGAAAACTGAAGGTGCATTTTTAAGACTAAACGGCATTGCCAAGAATTCATATGGGCCATCGGGGTGACAAAAGCCGTACGCTCTACTGACTCTTCATGCAGAGGGATTTGGTAATATCCGCTTGCCATATCTAAACATGTGGAATATTTCGCTCCATGAAGTTTGGCTATCTGATATGCTATAAGAGGCAATGAGTATCTATCTTAAACTGTGTTAGCATTTAATTCACGGTAATCAACGCATAAGTGAGGAGATCCGTCCTTTTTGTTCACTAACATCATAGGACTCGCATAGGGTGAGCTACTTGGCCTTATGATTCTTTAATCTTGTCGCGTACCAACACCCTTTATTTGAGCTAAGTCTGTATGGTCTTCGCTGAACAATAAATAATTCAAATGTAATTAAGTTACAAAGTATTTGCAAATTGCTACAAATACCGTCTTTGCTAATACCTTTTAGCGTTACTACATTGTTAGTTCTTTTACCAACTAACTTAGCACTTATCTTATGTTTAATAAATGAACATTCCGCTCCAGAGTCAAACATTGTCGTAAACGTCTCGCATTGATGAACCATCTCTACTTTGGACTCAACAGCTTCGCATAGTTGTACTTTGTTCACCTGATGCGTAACTTTCTCCATCTTTTGCTTACTGCACTGAGTTGCAATGTGTCCAACCTCGCCACACTTAAAGCAGGTTACGTTTGAGCGCTGATGACCAAAAACGCTCTTGTCGCTACGCTCCGCGGCACGTGGAAGAAGATTTTACTTCTGCCTAGCTCTGCATTCAGCCATCTTGTGACCCAACTTTCTACAATAATTAAATTTTATTGTTGAGAATTTCGACCGTTTTATGTCAGATGCAGGTTCTTCCTCTTTTAAATACTTCTTCCGCTTGTTAAATGTACAAGCTTTAAGCTCGGTTTACAGTTCACTCCTAGTGCGTACGTTTGAAGTAAAGGTTAGTCGTTGCAATCTAGTATCAGTGTGAACCAACTGAGCAAGTGTCACAGAAAACGCAATCTCCTCCACATCCATCTCACGCCATTTATTGATGAGTGACGTCACCATACGACTAGCATAATTTGAGAGGCATTCTCACAAGTAAAACGCTGCATGAAAAGCTCCTGTCTGGATAACATATTTGGGAGAGTCACTGCGACGCACTACCTTCCAGTGCTGCACTCAAAGCCATCACCCACGCACTGCCTTTTATGTTTTCTCTGCCAAAGCTATATTTGTCGTAGTATACCACCCGGACGCGTCAGCGTCGAAAAGATCTACGTTGAACTTTGGCAACAAACACCGATGATATTAATGTTTTTACAAGTTCAACTACATTTTTATTTTGCATTTCCATTAACACTCACCACGATTTATTTGCCTCATTAGGTAGCGAGCCGAATCGCACTTCTGATGTCGTAATAGTCTCGAGTGCACCTTTCACTTTTACTGTCTAAACATTAATACCTTCAGTATCAATACCACATCGCTCACACACATTCTATTGCAATAGAATAAATAGCGATTTCTTTCTCTGTCAGTGACTTAATATTGCACACTCAACAATTATCTCCTGTGTCACTCTCCTCCTACAAACATTACTTGGTCACGTACGCCACTTAGATCTTTGCATCGAACTGCGCTGACCATCTAGCGAATAACGGAGTAAAGCGCATTCACCAATAAATAAAATAAAAATATTTTTTTCAAGTTCAAATAAATAAAGAATTTAAATGGCGCCTGAGCAGGGACCGACTTCGCGCGAATTATGTACTTCTTTTTTAGATTAATACATGTTCTTTATTTGAGGCATAGAATACAACTGAGCGACTTATTCAATTCTAAGGGGGTTTTTATATAATTCTTTTTGTTTCCAATCATGGTGAAATACTCTTATGCTAGGCAGCGGAGGCTGCGATAATTGTTTATGTTTACAATATTGGAGCTGCGTCTTATTACTAAAGTGTGTTTATATATTGCAGCTGGGCTGTGACCAAAAAGTGTCAAATAGTCTTTGATAGCTAGTGGAGGCTGCGATGCTTGCTTATATTATGTAGCTGTGACAAATATTATTGTTTACAATTTTGGGTCTGCTCTTGAGTTAGCAATAAGTGTCCGTTATTCTTATGATACTTATGGCTCAAGAGTTTTTTACATTAAGGAAGATTGTAAGCCTTTAGTGTCGACTGTAGTTCTTGGAAATGCAGCTAATGGTATGGTGTCAGCTGACGCTGTGAGAAGTGATGCTGATGGCATAACTCCTCCCCTCTTAGAGTCTTAATTCTCCTGAATTCTTTCCAAATTAATATTAATATTTTGCCTTTTGGATCTTAAGTATACATAAATAATAAAACATATAAAAATGATTAAAAGTATTAATATAATGAAATTTGTTACTTTTCTCTCATATTTTAGTTCTGTGATTTCTTTTAAATTTTCTAAATTTTGTATTGTTAAATGATCAAAATTAATAGTGTTTTTGTAAGTTTGATATAATAGTTCTGTGGGATAAAAAAATTTGTCGTAAAATTCTATTTTTTCGTTGGAAAATGTTTCTTTTAAAATTTGTATTTTGCAATTTCCAAATTGTATGAGATCATTTCCATTTAATGTAATATTTCTTTTGTCGCAATTTTAATATAACTTTTTTTTTCTAGCATTTTTTATTATTATTGTGTCATCATCTATCTTTTCAATGCTTGTGATATTATTAAATATAAATTTACAGCTGTTGGTAAGAGTGCAACTTTTACTTGATTTAAGTTCCTTTAAAATTGTATTTGGTTTATATTCCAATATTTTATTGTTAGCTTCTATAATTAATAAATTTTCTTGATCAATTTGGATATACTCTGTGTTTGGCATTGGCATAAGTAACTTAACATCTACATTTATATAATTTTTTTGAATTTTTATTGCTATTATTATGCAATTATTTTTATATTTCAAAATACCCATACGAATTAATTTTAATTTATAAAAATCAATGTCAAATTTGTTTATTTCTTCTTCTGATAAAATTTCTGGTAAAATTATATTATTCTTTGCAGAGACAATATTCTCCTGAATATAATTTACTTTGTATTCGATATTTTTTAATTTCTGCATTTGATCATTGGATAAGATTTTCATTATGATTTCTTTATTTTGGTTATTCATACTTGTCAGTGTTTCATTAATGATTATTCGGTCATGCTTAATCATTTCTGCTAAACTATGTATTGTGTCGTTAAAATGTGAATTTATGATTATTTGTTGGTTCATGTTGTTTATGATGTTATGGTTATTTTGGCCGGTTATATCAAGGTGTTCTAAGATATCTGTCCTGTCTTCATCGTCCATCAGTCCGAATAGCCATTTATATGCTGTACCTGCTATATTTATAAGTCCCCTTTTATTTCTGCTAAAAGGTGTAATGGATTTAATCTTTGCCCTAATTAATTTAATTTCTCTTAATAAATCCTCTTTATCTGCAATCTCGGTTGTTCTTATGTTTTGTTGGCGTGTGATGATAGACTGACTTTATTAACATAGATCAGTATGTACTTAACAGCTATGTATATCTATAGCGTTGCCATATATGAGCTAGAATTGCCATATCAACACTCTTCCTCAATTCGTATGCTCATATTTACATTAAACCAAGCAACGCAGTACATTTCTTATGTTTTTCTTTTGACAGATTCTTAGTTAGAATATCGGCAATCATTTCATTTGATGGACAATAGGTCAAATCGATTAACTTGTTTTCATAACAATTTCGTATATGATGATACTTAATATCTATGTGTTTGCTTCGCGCATGATATACTGGATTCTTCACAAGATTCAAAGAGCTTACATTATCTCCAGAAATTGTTATACGATCAAGCTTAAAATATGGTCTAATTTCGCTTATTAGCTTTCTTAAATAAATCGCCTCCTTTGCAGCATCAGAGAGCGCCATATACTCCGCCTCAGTAGTACTCAACGCAACTGATTTCTGCTTTTTCGATGTCCATGAAAAAACCGAACCTCCGCATATGAAGGCATATCCAGTGAAGGACTTCCTATCAGTTGAGTCACCTGCCCAATCTGCATCTGCAAAGCCAGCAATCTCCTTTCCGGTCTTCTCGTAGACTATTGACAGATCTGCTGTTGTGTGCAGGACATGCTTTGCTGCTTCAAGATGTTCGCTATGTGGATTCGAATTCCTTTGTGAGAGCTTGCACACTGAGTGCAAAATATCTGGTCGTGTGCATAGCGCAATATACATTAAAGAGCCAATCATGTTAACACGCTTACATGACTCTTTCTCACAGTTTACTTGAAAATTAGCTTCCAAGGGAGTTGACGCAGTGCGGCAGTTGGTCATGCCCATCTCATTAAGCAGACCCCTTATATGCTTCCTTTGGTTCACGCGAATCGCACCAGTCCTTCCTTCCCGTTGGATTTCAAGGCCCAAGAAGTTTGTTACTTCGCCCCTATCTACTATCTGAAATTCAGAAGAAATAGCCTTTTTAGTAGCTAACATCTCACCCATGTTTGAACATGCCAGCAGCATATCATCAACATATACTGCAATTTGGTTTATCGTCTGGTCATCTGAGCACTTGATATACAGGCATGGCTCGCTCTCGCATGCCCTGTATCCCATCTTGTTTAGAACGCCATCCAGCTTGGTGTTCCAAACCCGACCAGCTTGCTTCAGGCCGTACAGCGACCTCTTCAGCTTCAACACACGTCCAGAACAGTCATCGTAGAGTTCTGGCTGTCGCATGTATATGTCTTCTTCTAGAATGCCGTTCAGGTATGCCGTCGACACATCCAGTTGATGTACATAAACCTCGTACTCTGCAGCCATAGCCAGGATCATACGAATTGTAGCATTGCGCACTACTGGAGAATACGTCTCTTCGAAGTCTATACCATATCTCTGGCTGCATCCTTTAGCAACCAAGCGCGCTTTGTAGCGCTCAACTTCTCCAGATGGATTTGTTTTCAATGTAAACACCCATTTGCTGCCTATAGGCTTCTGACCAGGTGGTAATTCAACCAGGTCCCATGTGTCATTACACATCAGTGCGTTGTACTCTTCCTGCATTGCTGCTTTCCATTCCTCTGCTTGTGGACTCGATTGTACTTGCTGTACAGTAACGGGAACTTCAATGTTATTGCTTAACATTACATTTGCCTGGCCCTCTCCTTGGCTGTTCAGCTACGTCGACATCATCGTCAGACTGATCTTCAGTATCGCAATGATGCTCCTGTATATCTTCATGATCAGCATCATCTTTGGACATTATGATAACACTCGGCTTCTCGGTACACTCAGATACGCTGTCCTCAATGAAAGATACATCCCTGCTGATCTTCACGTCACCTGTCTTCTTGTCGTACAGTCGATATGCTTTTGAAGACTCTGAAAATCCGACCATAATATACTCTTTTCCCTTCTCCTGGAACTTCTTCCTTTGACCCTTTTCCAGTGCAATTGCTGTGCACCCAAACACTCTCAAGTGCTTGACAACTGGCTTGGTCCCTGTAAATGCCTCAAAAGGCGTTATGCCTTCCACAGCATTCGTTGGTGATCGATTTCTTAGGTATGCAGCACACGCAACTGCCTCCGCCCAGAAACTTTCGTTTAATGCTGCACTATTCAGCATTACTTTTGCCATCTCAACCAGTGTCCGACCAGCGCTCAGCAACACCATTTTGCTGCGGGGTGTACGGTGCAGTTAGCTGTCTTTTTATACCAGTCATCTTGAGATATTCGTCAAAATCTTTATTGACATATTCGGTGCCATTATCAGTTCTAATGATTTTTACTTTCAGACCTTTCTGACGCTCTAACATCGTTACATGTTCTTTAAATATTTTTGTCACTTCTGACTTCTGTTTCATAAAGTAAACATGGATGTAACGGCTTTTATCGTCAATCATCGTAAGAAAGTATCGGGATCCACCATTTGATACTTTGCTTATAGGTCCACACACGTCACTGTGTATCAACTCCAGAATCTCTTTTGCTCTATTTGTTGAATCTTCAAATGGTTTCGCATGACATTTATTTTTTAAGCAACTTATGCAATCAAAATGTTCTATGGCAGAGCTTACAGCCAATCCATGCACCATTTCTTTACTTTTCAGTTCACGAAGACTCTGCACATTTAAATGGCCGTATCGTGCATGCCATTTCTTGAGGTCATAACTTTTCGATAAACACAACTTTTCATTATTCTTTGTTTCACACAGAAACAGACCGCTGATTCTTTTGGCTTTTAATATAAGTATATTCTTATCATCAAAAACTTTGCCAAAACCTGAATTAAATTCAACTGAACATCCGTTGGCAACTGCCTTTCCAACTGATATGAAATTACATTGCAGCCCTGGTACAAATAATACGTCTTTTAAAGCAATTTCAAAGCCACACATGCTGTTGATAATTACTGTGCCTTTGCCGCAAGCCGTCGTAAAATTATTTCCAGCTAATTCGATACTTTCATTGTGTTGCTCAAAATGATCGAATAAATCACGACGTGCACACATATGCGATGTTGCTCCGCTATCGATAGCCCAAGTATCGTCACTCATACGATAGTTTCCCATCATGCCTGCAAACGATCGTTGATTTGAATGCGCATCTCTATTTTTTCCATTTGCGCTTTCGCTCTTTTCGTTACTTTTCCCGCGTCGTTCTTTGTCGAATTTTCTATTTGCTTCTTTCGTCGTACAGTTTGCTGCATAATGACCTTGATGGCCACACTTATAGCATTTGAAATTACGGCGCCTGTCTGTCGTCTCATCTTTTCCTCGTCTTTTGCCTTCTTGTCCCGTCTGCTTTGCCGAAAATGATTGCGTTGCTTCTCTTTGATCGTTGATTTTTCGCCTCTCAATCTCTTCTGTTAACTTGCATTTTATGCTGCTAAAGCTCGGCAACTCATCGCGAGCCTCTAAAGCAACAACAAAATTTTCAAACGATGACGGTAGACTTGAAAGTAGCATGATGACGATCAGCTCTTCCTGTAACGTTATACCAATTGCTGATAGATTTTCAACAATATTTGAAAACTCCATGATATGCGTTTGCAAATTATCTCCTTCTGCCATTCTCTTGTTTAAAAACTGTTTAAACAATGTTACCCTGCGCACAGGTCCAGACGAGCGATGTAACTTTGCCAGTTCGTTCCACACATCTTTTGCGTAAGTGCATCTCTTCACATAGTTTACTTGAGACGGACTCATTGACAAAATTAACACTGACTTAGCTTTGTCGTTTTCACGCTTCCATATCTTGAACGCTTCACTTGTCTCATCTTCTGGCTTCATAAACTCATTAGAAACCACGGTCCACAAATTTTGATGAACCAAAACACTTTCTACCATGATACTCCAAACATCATAGTTGGTATCATCCAGCTTTTCTATATTGTACATAGAACTAATTTTTTAGTGTTTTCACTTTTCTGCTTGCAGTGTCCGTTATGCACAGAAACTTCTAGAGCGTCACTTTTTCACTCTATTCTTTGCACTATTTCTTAGCGCACGAGCTTAAGCCCTAGGCCCATAACCTGTTGGCGTGTGATGATAGACTGACTTTATTAACATAGATCAGTATGTACTTAACAGCTATGTATATCTATAGCGTTGCCATATATGAGCTAGAATTGCCATATCAACATGTTTGTTTCTATTTGTTTTAAAATAACATTAAGTGGGTCAATATTAATAATGTGTAGTATAATTATTGTTTCGTTTACTATTTCGGTTTCCTAAATCTGTATGGGTGCATATCCTGCACTTACTAATATCGGTTCCATTTGCAATCTTGCTTGTACTGTATTAAGCCTGATTATAATGATGGCTAGCATGATTAACATCTGGGAAATAATTAAAAGAGAAAAAAAATCTTTTTCATATCTGCTATCAACAAAAAAAAAATTTTTTTTTATTTTTATTCATTAGGTTTGTTGATTTCCTGATTTAACGGTCTTTTAATGTTACTTGGATGAATGTTTTCTAACTCTGCATATCTAAAATAAGGCTCATCCTTATGTCTGACTCTTTTATAATTTTTAATTGGACCTTCCTGTCTTTGTTCTTTGTATTCTTCCCTTGTATTATTTATTTTGTTTATAGTCATTTTCTTACATTCCCCAATAGTCATTCTCAATTTATTTGCATCCTCTGTATCTTTAGCATGATTCGGTGTACATTTTATTGTTGAATGATAACGTTTGTTGTACGCTATTATTGCTAATTGAATTTTAGATTCAATGGAAAGTTCATTATTATCTATTCCTGTTATTATTTCAATTAATGTGGAATGTAATCTTTCAATATCAGCATTTCCTGTATGGGAATTTGGTTTTGTATAATGTTTTTCAATATCTTCCTTGTTTAAAAACTGTATTATATGTTCTGATCTAAATTCATTATCCATTATTATTTTCTGTGGTTTATTAAACTTTGCAAAATGTTCTATCATAATTTGCATCTTTGTTCGCCAATTTTTATCCGTAATATTATAAGCGACTGCAAATTTTGTAAGTTTATCTATGATTGTAACAAAAGATTTGTGTTTTATATGAAATATATCTAGGTGTATAATTTGATTTTTACTATTTGGTGTTTCTGTAAGTTGAAATTTTGGTTTAATCGGTTTTCTATCATACTTAATCTCTTTACACTGTCTGCAATTTGCTATTATTAACTGAATATGTTCCCTTAATTTTGAAAAATTGATTTTGTCTTTTAGTGAATTGAACGTTTCATTTATACCACTGTGTAATGAATCTTTTGAATGGTATATTGAAATTTGTTTATGTAATTCTTCCTCCGTTGAAATTTCTTGAGCTCGTTTTGTACATTTGAAAAATTTTATATTTTCACAGTGAGAAAAAATTGTAATTAATATACATTGTATTTTATGATATTCTGAGTCTGGTACTTCTGGAAAAATTCCTACTGTTCCTTTCTCTATATTATTTTGTAATTTTATTTCAATTTCATTTTCTGTGTCTGCTGGGTTTACTTCAATTATTTTTCTTCCATTGTGTATATTAATATTATCTGTTGCTGGATAGGTAATTATTATCTGAGTTTTATATTTATTAACAATATCATCTTTTATATAATAATGAATTAATTCTTCTTCATCTGCAGAATGCTGTGTATTTGTTAAATCAAAATTTGATTCTTCGTTATTTTCTGCATTAATTAACTGTGCTGCTTCCTGTCTGCTCAAAAAATCTGCTACTTTATTGTCTTTACCTTTTAAATATATAATATCATAATCAAACTCCTGTAGTTTTAAAATCCATCTTTGATGTCTAGCTGTCATTTCTTTTCCTTTGTATTTTGAATTTAAGTATTTTATAGGGACATGATCGGTTATAATTTGAAATTTATTTCCAATCAAATAGTGTGTTGAGCTACCGAGATTTTTCGTATGGCTTTAGATTAAAAACACGATTTGATTAGCAAGTCTTAATTGTTTATTAGATGCGAGTATGCATATGTATGTATGTTACAGAAAACGCTTCTTGTTAACAAGCGACAGTAAATATGCACACATTCGATCTACGCGAGCCGGCTGAACTGCCGCTCTTAGTTCTTATAAAGCGCTGATTGCTGGGCCCAACATAGTGTTTAAAATAATTTACTGCATGTATAATAGACAAAAATTCTTTATCAATTGTACTATAATTTTTCTCATGTTTATTAAGTGTTCTTGAAACATAAGCAATTGGTTGTCCTTGTTGAGATAAAACTGCACCTATGGCGAAATCACTGGCATCTGTAGTAATTGTAAATGGTTTGTCAAATTCTGGATATTTTAATATTGGATGTGAACTTATGAGCGCTTTAAGATTTTCAAATGCATCTATAAATTGTGGATCATTTGTATTAATTGATACACCTTTTTGTAAATATCTTATCATTGGGTAAGCTATTTTGGAATAGTCTTTGATAAATTTTCTATAAAATCCTGTCACACCTAAAAATCCTTTTAATTGTTTTTCAGTTTTTGGTAATGGAATTTCTTTTTTTGCTTCTATTTTTTTTGGATTTGGTTTGAACCCTTCTTTTGTAAGAATATGTCCCAAATATTCTGTATGTTTCTTCATAAATGAGCATTTATCTAGTTGTATTTTCAAATTATGATTTCTAAGTACTTAAACAATTTTTTCTAAAGCAATCTTGTGTTCTTCGAGTGTTGTTGAAAATATTAGAATATCATCAAGATGTACTATACAAATTTTGTTTATATAATCCCTCAAAATATCATTCATTAAACGTTGGAATGTAGCTGGAGCATTTTTTAACCCGAATGGCATTCTAACATATTCATATAATCCCATTGGTGTTATGAAAGCAGTTTTTTCAATATCTTCTTCTGCCATTAGTATTTGGTGATAACCTTTCGCTAAATCAAGGGTAGAAAAATATTGGGCTTTTCCAAGTTTATCTAATACAGCGTCCATAATAGGTATTGGATACTTATCTGGAACGGTTACTTGGTTTAGCCGCCTATAGTCTACACAGATACGATATTTTTGAATTCCTGAATTGTCAATTTTTTCTTAATAACACATATAGGAGAGCTATATTTGCTTTTACTTTTTCTTATTATTCCACTTTTTTCCATTTCATTTATTTGCTTCCTTACTTCATCTTCATATTTTGGAGAAACCCTATAGAGTTTTGAATGTATGGGCTGATCTGTTATGGTTTTAATATTATGCACTATTGTTTTAGTATTAGTTAACTGATCCCCTTCTTTAAAATATAACTTTTCATATTTTTTCGTAAGATTTTTTATTATCTGAACTTCTTCAGTATTGAGCTCTTCTAGCTTAAAGTCATCAATTTCACCTACTTCCATTACACAAACATCTTCTGATAATTTGGAAAGGAACGGAAGTTCGACTCCATTGCAAAGCTTGATCATTTTGTTTTTAAAATCAATATTTTCCAAATTTGCTTGGATGAAGTCCATACCCAATAGAAAGTCATATGATCTTTCCAGGGACATAGCTACCCATCTTATTCTTGCGCCCTCTGCATATTTAAATTCACTCGGTACTTTTGTTTTTACTAAATAACTGTCACTTTTTATACTGCCATTAATAGTGTAAATGGTTTTTGAAAATTTCTCAATTATTTTATACTTTGATTCATGTATATTTTTGGTGTTTAATATACTTATAGTAGATCCAGTATCTACTAAGATTAGAAAGGTATCTCCCTCAATAGTTCCTTTAATGAAAACTTTTCTTCTGTCCGAGGCTAATTGGTAAAAAACTCTTCCTGCATATTTTCATAAATTTGATCATTATTAATTTCCTCATTTATATTGTCTACACTCATTGCTTCTGGTTGTGGTTGCTGATTATTTTGATTTTGACGAGTATTCTGACTTGTTTGTCTCATGTTTTGGCTTTGTTGTTGTCTGTTAAAATTTTGGTTTTGTGTTACGTTCAAACTTTGTTGTTGTATGTTTTGTCTTTGGTAATTAGTATTTGCTTGCTTATTTTCGTTTAAATTTCTGTTGTCTGTGTCTTGCCTTAAGTTTTGGTTATTTTGTTCGTTGAATTGTCTGTTATTGTAATTCGATGAATAATTATTGTGTTTTTTTTTAATAATAATTTTTGATTTAAATTTCCAAAATTTAGACCAACAAAATTAGAAAGTTCATTTCTTAAATCTGATAAAGTTGTTTTATTCATTAAGGCAATTGCCATCGGTCCACATGCTAATTCTTTAACTCTTTGAATTAATAATCCGCTTAGAATATCAACAAGTCTACTATTATTTTCAAAGACCGAAAAATCAGTAATTTCTTCAACAAGTGTTCTTATTTTAATATCAAGATCTCTTACGCTTGTTACTCTCAGGTTATTGATCTTCCTAGTTAATCCCATCTGATCTATTCTTGGTCTATAATGATGTCTCAAACGATTTTTGCACTCCGTCCAATTTGTTGGTGGATTAATACTAAGTATAGTTCTAGCCTGACCTTGAATCTTGGTGTTAAATATGACAGTGAACACCTGGCTGTTGTCCTCGTATTCCTCCATTATCTGGTCCACTGCGGCCATGAATCCGTGTAGAGTTCCCTCCTGTCCATTGAATATCGGCAAGTACCTCGTCTCCTTCTCAATGCAGTTCCTTTGATTTGTGATTGGGTTTCTGACATCAGCTTCTCGAGAAAGTATTACATTTGTGAGCAGTTGGATGCACTGCTGCACTTCACTGATTTGTTGTTGATTTGCCATTTTTGATTATTATTTTTTTTTTTTGCTGTACAGTTTTTATTAGTTGTTTCGTTATATCTTGGATATTTATGTCCGAAGTTTCCACAATTATTTATCTGTATTTACTATTGTAACACTCAATTTTTATTTTGTTCACTTATACAAGATTTCACAAAACTTTATTTTTTTGTGTTACTCCGATTACCGGCTGCCAATTATGTACTTCTTTTTATACCCTGAACCCATTGAAAATGGGAATTCAGGGTATAATGGTTTTGTGAAAATGTATGTAACAGGCAGAAGGAGACGTCGCAGACCCCATAAAGTATATATATTCTTGATCAGCATAAAAAAATAAGTTGATCTAGCCCTGTCCGTCTGTCCGTCCGTCTGTCCGTCCGTCCGTCTGTCCGTCTGTATGAACGTCGAGATTTCGGAAACTACAAAAGCTAGAGAGCTGAAATTTCACATGAACACTCGTATGTTAGCTACGCAATACGAGTTTATTTTGTTTTTTCGATAACTCGTCTCGTTTCCAAATTATCGATAAAAAATCGAAAATTCGTTTACATATTTTAGGTTTTTAGGGTATAACTTCTACATTGTTTCAGCTAGAAACTTCAACTTTATATATTTAGATAGATATTATGAATACACAGATTTTGTAGTTTTCAGATTTTTTATGACACGCCCCCTCGCCTACAATTTGCAAAAAACGCATTTCAAATACTAGAGACTTGCAATTTGGCAAATAGATAGATATAGATACTCTTAATCTACTCTTAAAATTTCATGAATATCAAGCATCTAGAAATGGAGTTATAAGCGTCCAAACTTCAGCCAAACCCACCCCCAAGCCACGGCAGCAACTGCGCAGTTAGCAGAGCGCGCGCTTATAAGTGCGTAAAGAAGAAGAGTATCATTTTCTTTACAGGGTTCAGGGTATCTCGTAGTCGAGCCGTCTCGACTAGAGCCTTCTTACTTGTTTATATTATGTAGCTGTGACAAATATTATTGTTTACAATTTTGGGTCTGCTTTTGAGTTAGCAATAAGTGTCCGTTATTCTTATGATACTTATATCTCAAGAGTTTTTTACATTAAGGAAGATTGTAAGCCTTTAGTGTCGACTGTAGTTCTTGGAAATGCAGCTAATGGTATGGTGTCAGCTGACGCTGTGAGAAGTGATGCTGATGGCATAACTCGCGCAATACAGCAAAACGGTTAATACGTGCGTGATACTGCAAGGTCAAAGCAGAGTCGATCGAAAAGTGAAAAACCTAACGGGTTACAACATAACAAAACGCCTGTACGTTCGCGACAGTGAAATCACAAACTCTATCGGTTAAAGTGAAAAGTTGTTCGGTCTACAAAACAGCAAAGCACCTGTACGAGCACGACGCTTAGTTATAAACTCGATAGCAAACAGACAGTGACGTGAGAGAGTGACTACTCTATCCCCAGTAGGAAAACCGAAAAGAATGAAATCCGGGCCAGCAGTGGAGATCGCCACATCATCATTAATGTAAGTTAGAAATATAAGAAAAATAAAAGAAACCTAACAAAACTGAAAACCATAAGCTAAGCAAAAACAAACACAAAGAAAAAATTTTTAAATTAAGAAAAAAACTAAAAAAAAATTTTTTTATTCGTTTACACATTCTAATATTAATACTAATAACATACTAACCATACATATAATACCTATACACCAAATTAAACCTTGTAAGCATAAAAGACCAAAACAAGACTGCAATAGAAGTAAGTTTTGTGTTATATGGCTAACGAAAATAACCTGATTAGACCCCCTGTTTTAGTTGAACAACCTCAGGTAGGCGGACAACAACAACAACGACATATTAACCGCCAAAACGAACATACAGTGGCGAGCACGTGTGGATACATGTTGGCCAAGCTGACGTTAAAATGCCCGTAAAAACTTAAAAAATGCTCTAATCGATCCAAATTTTTGGATTTAGATTCATTAGATATATTTTAATAAGGAACTCAACAGGTTTTTTCAAATTTGCTTACAAACTAAAGTTTTTAAGCTGGATACATAAATCGAGCTATGTATCCACTTTTGCTCGTTTTTAACTTTCTTAAAATAACTGCTTAATTTAGTATTTTGTCCAAAGATCATTAGCTTTGATCACATTGGCAATGCTGCTAGACATACTCTCCACCAATTTTTCAATATGGGGGTGGGGAATTTTGCTCCAGTCCGCCTGAACCCGACACCAAGGATCACCCATCCCTGTCGGTGTTGTGTCATATTTTGGGAGTCGTTTTTTAAGCAAAACCTATACATTTTCTATAGGGTTTAGGTCTGGACTTTGTACAGACCACTCCATTATATAAAATTTTGGACTGCCGAGCCAAGTCTTGACAATTTTCGCTTTGTGCTTGTGGTCATTGTCCTGCTGAAAAATGACTTCTTCCTCGGGATACGCACTATTATCCACAAATTCTAATAGGATGGTCTTCTGAATACTTAGATAATCTTCCTTCTTCATAATTCCATCGATCTTAACCAGTGGGCCGAAGTTCCACCATGTGAAGCAGCCCCATACCATCAGTCCGCCCCCACCATGCTTCATGGTCATTTTGACCTGATGCTTTTCTTTTTTGCAATGCCAATAATATTGCTTTCCGTCAGACTGGTAATGGTTTATTTTGCTTTCATTTGACCAAATAACCCTCTTCCAGTCGGGTCTAGACATAAATAAACCATTACCAGTCTGACAACACAAACACAAAGAAAAACACAAAGAAAAAATTTTTAAATTAAGAAAAAAACTAAAAAAAAATTTTTTTATTCGTTTACACATTCTAATATTAATACTAATAACATACTAACCATACATATAATACCTATACACCAAATTAAACCTTGTAAGCATAAAAGACCAAAACAAGACTGCAATAGAAGTAAGTTTTGTGTTATATGGCTAACGAAAATAACCTGATTAGACCCCCTGTTTTAGTTGAACAACCTCAGGTAGGCGGACAACAACAACAACGACATATTAACCGCCAAAACGAACATACAGTGGCGAGCACGTGTGGATACATGTTGGCCAAGCTGACGTTAAAATGCCCGTAAAAACTTAAAAAATGCTCTAATCGATCCAAATTTTTGGATTTAGATTCATTAGATATATTTTAATAAGGAACTCAACAGGTTTTTTCAAATTTGCTTACAAACTAAAGTTTTTAAGCTGGATACATAAATCGAGCTATGTATCCACTTTTGCTCGTTTTTAACTTTCTTAAAATAACTGCTTAATTTAGTATTTTGTCCAAAGATCATTAGCTTTGATCACATTGGCAATGCTGCTAGACATACTCTCCACCAATTTTTCAATATGGGGGTGGGGAATTTTGCTCCAGTCCGCCTGAACCCGACACCAAGGATCACCCATCCCTGTCGGTGTTGTGTCATATTTTGGGAGTCGTTTTTTAAGCAAAACCTATACATTTTCTATAGGGTTTAGGTCTGGACTTTGTACAGACCACTCCATTATATAAAATTTTGGACTGCCGAGCCAAGTCTTGACAATTTTCGCTTTGTGCTTGTGGTCATTGTCCTGCTGAAAAATGACTTCTTCCTCGGGATACGCACTATTATCCACAAATTCTAATAGGATGGTCTTCTGAATACTTAGATAATCTTCCTTCTTCATAATTCCATCGATCTTAACCAGTGGGCCGAAGTTCCACCATGTGAAGCAGCCCCATACCATCAGTCCGCCCCCACCATGCTTCATGGTCATTTTGACCTGATGCTTTTCTTTTTTGCAATGCCAATAATATTGCTTTCCGTCAGACTGGTAATGGTTTATTTTGCTTTCATTTGACCAAATAACCCTCTTCCAGTCGGGTCTAGACATAAATAAACCATTACCAGTCTGACAACACAAACACAAAGAAAAACACAAAGAAAAAATTTTTAAATTAAGAAAAAAACTAAAAAAAAATTTTTTTATTCGTTTACACATTCTAATATTAATACTAATAACATACTAACCATACATATAATACCTATACACCAAATTAAACCTTGTAAGCATAAAAGACCAAAACAAGACTGCAATAGAAGTAAGTTTTGTGTTATATGGCTAACGAAAATAACCTGATTAGACCCCCTGTTTTAGTTGAACAACCTCAGGTAGGCGGACAACAACAACAACGACATATTAACCGCCAAAACGAACATACAGTGGCGAGCACGTGTGGATACATGTTGGCCAAGCTGACGTTAAAATGCCCGTAAAAACTTAAAAAATGCTCTAATCGATCCAAATTTTTGGATTTAGATTCATTAGATATATTTTAATAAGGAACTCAACAGGTTTTTTCAAATTTGCTTACAAACTAAAGTTTTTAAGCTGGATACATAAATCGAGCTATGTATCCACTTTTGCTCGTTTTTAACTTTCTTAAAATAACTGCTTAATTTAGTATTTTGTCCAAAGATCATTAGCTTTGATCACATTGGCAATGCTGCTAGACATACTCTCCACCAATTTTTCAATATGGGGGTGGGGAATTTTGCTCCAGTCCGCCTGAACCCGACACCAAGGATCACCCATCCCTGTCGGTGTTGTGTCATATTTTGGGAGTCGTTTTTTAAGCAAAACCTATACATTTTCTATAGGGTTTAGGTCTGGACTTTGTACAGACCACTCCATTATATAAAATTTTGGACTGCCGAGCCAAGTCTTGACAATTTTCGCTTTGTGCTTGTGGTCATTGTCCTGCTGAAAAATGACTTCTTCCTCGGGATACGCACTATTATCCACAAATTCTAATAGGATGGTCTTCTGAATACTTAGATAATCTTCCTTCTTCATAATTCCATCGATCTTAACCAGTGGGCCGAAGTTCCACCATGTGAAGCAGCCCCATACCATCAGTCCGCCCCCACCATGCTTCATGGTCATTTTGACCTGATGCTTTTCTTTTTTGCAATGCCAATAATATTGCTTTCCGTCAGACTGGTAATGGTTTATTTTGCTTTCATTTGACCAAATAACCCTCTTCCAGTCGGGTCTAGACATAAATAAACCATTACCAGTCTGACAACACAAACACAAAGAAAAACACAAAGAAAAAATTTTTAAATTAAGAAAAAAACTAAAAAAAAATTTTTTTATTCGTTTACACATTCTAATATTAATACTAATAACATACTAACCATACATATAATACCTATACACCAAATTAAACCTTGTAAGCATAAAAGACCAAAACAAGACTGCAATAGAAGTAAGTTTTGTGTTATATGGCTAACGAAAATAACCTGATTAGACCCCCTGTTTTAGTTGAACAACCTCAGGTAGGCGGACAACAACAACAACGACATATTAACCGCCAAAACGAACATACAGTGGCGAGCACGTGTGGATACATGTTGGCCAAGCTGACGTTAAAATGCCCGTAAAAACTTAAAAAATGCTCTAATCGATCCAAATTTTTGGATTTAGATTCATTAGATATATTTTAATAAGGAACTCAACAGGTTTTTTCAAATTTGCTTACAAACTAAAGTTTTTAAGCTGGATACATAAATCGAGCTATGTATCCACTTTTGCTCGTTTTTAACTTTCTTAAAATAACTGCTTAATTTAGTATTTTGTCCAAAGATCATTAGCTTTGATCACATTGGCAATGCTGCTAGACATACTCTCCACCAATTTTTCAATATGGGGGTGGGGAATTTTGCTCCAGTCCGCCTGAACCCGACACCAAGGATCACCCATCCCTGTCGGTGTTGTGTCATATTTTGGGAGTCGTTTTTTAAGCAAAACCTATACATTTTCTATAGGGTTTAGGTCTGGACTTTGTACAGACCACTCCATTATATAAAATTTTGGACTGCCGAGCCAAGTCTTGACAATTTTCGCTTTGTGCTTGTGGTCATTGTCCTGCTGAAAAATGACTTCTTCCTCGGGATACGCACTATTATCCACAAATTCTAATAGGATGGTCTTCTGAATACTTAGATAATCTTCCTTCTTCATAATTCCATCGATCTTAACCAGTGGGCCGAAGTTCCACCATGTGAAGCAGCCCCATACCATCAGTCCGCCCCCACCATGCTTCATGGTCATTTTGACCTGATGCTTTTCTTTTTTGCAATGCCAATAATATTGCTTTCCGTCAGACTGGTAATGGTTTATTTTGCTTTCATTTGACCAAATAACCCTCTTCCAGTCGGGTCTAGACATAAATAAACCATTACCAGTCTGACAACACAAACACAAAGAAAAACACAAAGAAAAAATTTTTAAATTAAGAAAAAAACTAAAAAAAAATTTTTTTATTCGTTTACACATTCTAATATTAATACTAATAACATACTAACCATACATATAATACCTATACACCAAATTAAACCTTGTAAGCATAAAAGACCAAAACAAGACTGCAATAGAAGTAAGTTTTGTGTTATATGGCTAACGAAAATAACCTGATTAGACCCCCTGTTTTAGTTGAACAACCTCAGGTAGGCGGACAACAACAACAACGACATATTAACCGCCAAAACGAACATACAGTGGCGAGCACGTGTGGATACATGTTGGCCAAGCTGACGTTAAAATGCCCGTAAAAACTTAAAAAATGCTCTAATCGATCCAAATTTTTGGATTTAGATTCATTAGATATATTTTAATAAGGAACTCAACAGGTTTTTTCAAATTTGCTTACAAACTAAAGTTTTTAAGCTGGATACATAAATCGAGCTATGTATCCACTTTTGCTCGTTTTTAACTTTCTTAAAATAACTGCTTAATTTAGTATTTTGTCCAAAGATCATTAGCTTTGATCACATTGGCAATGCTGCTAGACATACTCTCCACCAATTTTTCAATATGGGGGTGGGGAATTTTGCTCCAGTCCGCCTGAACCCGACACCAAGGATCACCCATCCCTGTCGGTGTTGTGTCATATTTTGGGAGTCGTTTTTTAAGCAAAACCTATACATTTTCTATAGGGTTTAGGTCTGGACTTTGTACAGACCACTCCATTATATAAAATTTTGGACTGCCGAGCCAAGTCTTGACAATTTTCGCTTTGTGCTTGTGGTCATTGTCCTGCTGAAAAATGACTTCTTCCTCGGGATACGCACTATTATCCACAAATTCTAATAGGATGGTCTTCTGAATACTTAGATAATCTTCCTTCTTCATAATTCCATCGATCTTAACCAGTGGGCCGAAGTTCCACCATGTGAAGCAGCCCCATACCATCAGTCCGCCCCCACCATGCTTCATGGTCATTTTGACCTGATGCTTTTCTTTTTTGCAATGCCAATAATATTGCTTTCCGTCAGACTGGTAATGGTTTATTTATGTCTAGACCCGACTGGAAGAGGGTTATTTGGTCAAATGAAAGCAAAATAAACCATTACCAGTCTGACGGAAAGCAATATTATTGGCATTGCAAAAAAGAAAAGCATCAGGTCAAAATGACCATGAAGCATGGTGGGGGCGGACTGATGGTATGGGGCTGCTTCACATGGTGGAACTTCGGCCCACTGGTTAAGATCGATGGAATTATGAAGAAGGAAGATTATCTAAGTATTCAGAAGACCATCCTATTAGAATTTGTGGATAATAGTGCGTATCCCGAGGAAGAAGTCATTTTTCAGCAGGACAATGACCACAAGCACAAAGCGAAAATTGTCAAGACTTGGCTCGGCAGTCCAAAATTTTATATAATGGAGTGGTCTGTACAAAGTCCAGACCTAAACCCTATAGAAAATGTATAGGTTTTGCTTAAAAAACGACTCCCAAAATATGACACAACACCGACAGGGATGGGTGATCCTTGGTGTCGGGTTCAGGCGGACTGGAGCAAAATTCCCCACCCCCATATTGAAAAATTGGTGGAGAGTATGTCTAGCAGCATTGCCAATGTGATCAAAGCTAATGATCTTTGGACAAAATACTAAATTAAGCAGTTATTTTAAGAAAGTTAAAAACGAGCAAAAGTGGATACATAGCTCGATTTATGTATCCAGCTTAAAAACTTTAGTTTGTAAGCAAATTTGAAAAAACCTGTTGAGTTCCTTATTAAAATATATCTAATGAATCTAAATCCAAAAATTTGGATCGATTAGAGCATTTTTTAAGTTTTTACGGGCATTTTAACGTCAGCTTGGCCAACATGTATCCACACGTGCTCGCCACTGTATACAGAACAGAGGTATGGCGAACAACGCAGAGCAGGTGATTGCAGCTACGGTTGCCCAAATTTTGACAGAAAAACTTCCAATACTAGTGAAACAACTAGTTAACCCCTCCAGGGAATTTAATGACGTAGCAGATCAGAACATAACTGACAATCAAAATCTGAATGATCTGAACCAGACATTGTCAAAAGCCTCAGGGAACTTTCCGGCAATAAAGCCGAATTTAGTTAATGGAAAAAGAGTGTGGATCGCATACTCTCGATATATGCACACCAAATTGGTTCACCAATGTAATATGGCATACTGCATACAGTGAGGAATAAGACCATCGGAAACGCTGATACGGCCCTCGAGTCGTACAACGTTCCCTAAATTGGAGTGTCAACTCCACTGCATTATGCAGATAAAAGAGACATAGGAACTCTAGAATATCAAATGATCATGTTAATACAGGGCAACAACCAGACGGTAGAATTGTACCTTACAATTCACCCGTGTGGATTGTCCCCAAAAAAATGGTAATTGATTATAGGAAGCTTAATAGGGAAACTATAGCCGACTAATACCCTATTCCAGCACAACTTGGAAATAACAAAATTTTCTCAGTGCTAGACTTAAAAAGTGGTTTCCATCAAATTCCTATAAAAGAATCTGATATTGAGAAAACAGCATTCTCATTTAATAATAGCAAATATGAATTTACACGACTACCTTTCGGTCTGAAAACGCACCTTCTATTTTCCAAAGAGCGTTAGACGACATTCTTCATGAATATATTGGTAAAATATGTTTCATTCATACATAGATGACATTATCATTTTTAGCAAGGATTCCAGAAATCTGGACAAAATCTTCAGAACTCTGCAAGAGGCCAATATGAAATGCCAATTGAAAAATTGCCAGTTCTTTAAAAATAAAGTTGAGTGTCTCGGCTTTGTTATATCTGATAAAGGAATCGAAACAAATCCACAAAAGGTGGAAACGATAACGAACTATCCGCTACCGAAAACACTCAAAGATTTGAGATCATTTCTGGGTCTCTCAAGTTATTACAGAAGATTTATTAAGGAATTCGCTAAGTTGGCAAACCCCCTTAGCTCCTTATTAAGAGGGGATGGACGCGTGTCCAAAAACCTATCCGCAAAAAAAAAAAAAAAAAAAAAACAATTTATCTCACTGATGAAGCGGTAGAAGCCTTCAATAAAGTTTCAAACGAAGTGATTCTTCACTACCCAGGCTTCGAAAAAGAATTCCACTCAACAACAGACGCATCCAACTTTGCCATTGGATCATCAATCATTTGGGCCCTCAAAGCCCAATTACCTGTACGGTAAAACAAAAGTAACAAGTAAGAGGGCTCTAGTCGAGACGGCTCGAGTACGAGATACCCTGAGCCCTGCAAAAAAAAAGGGATACTCTTCCTCTTTACGCACTTATGAGCTCGCGCTCTGATAACTGCGCAGTTGCTGCCTTGGCTGGGGGGTGGGTTGGGCTGAACTTTGGACGCTTGTAACTCCATTTCTAGATGGACTATATTCGTAAAATTCTTAGACTAGATTAGGAGTAACTGTATGTATTTATGTGCTAAATTGCAAGTCTCTCTTATTTGAAATACGTTTTTTTCAAATTGGTGGCGAAGGGGGCGTGGCATTTAAAATCTGTAATTTACAAAATCTGCGTATCCATAATATCTATCTAAATAAACAAATAAACAAAAAGTCTGTAGCTAAAACAGTATAGAAGTCAAAAATTGCCAAAAATTGTAAACGAATTTTCGACTTCTTATCGATAATTTAGAAATGGGATGAGTTATCGAAAAGAACAAAATAAACTGGTACTGCGTAACTAACATACGAAATTTCAGTTCTCTAGCTTTTGTAGTTTCCGAAATCTCGACGTTCATACGGACGGACAGACGGACAGACAGACAGACGGACGGACTGACGGACGGACAGACGGACGGGCAGACGGACAGGGCTAGATCAACTTATTTTTTTATGCTGATCAAGAATATATATACTTTATGGGATCTGCGACGTTTCCTTCTGCCTGTTACATACATTTTCACAAAACCATTATACCCAGAATTACCATTTTCAATGGGTTCAATACACTTCAAAAACTCTAAAATTAGGTTCTTACAATCACAGGTTAAAGATTTGACAAACGAAACCGAACGAGGCGAAAAAATCTTGGCCACCTATAATAGAGCACATAGAAACGCACTTGAGAATAGAAGCCAAATGATAGAATTTTATTATTTTCCCAAAATGAAACAAACAATAGCATACCTTGTCAAACAGTGTCAAGTTTGCAAGGAAGAAAAATATGACAGACATCCGACTAACCCTAAATTAAAAGAAACCCCAATACCAGAATACCCGGACAAGTCGTACACATTGATATATATACAACACAAAAGAACTTAGTACTAACAGCTACAGACAAATTCTTGAAGCTAGCTCAAGGACGAATAATTAAATCCAAATAGAAGACGTAAAAAACCTCTTCATGATATTCTCTTTTATTATGGTGTACCGAAAGCAGTAGTCAACGATAATGTAAAGTCCCTGAATTCAGACTCATTAACCTTCATAATGAGAGACCACCTTGGAATCGATATTTATAAAACCCCACCATATAAGAGCGCAGTCCACGGGCAAGTGGAAAAATTCCATTCGACACTGTCAGAGATTATGAGATGTAATAAACGGAAAAACGAATACAAAACTTTTGACGAACTTCTCAACAAATCGATATACGACTACACTCGACAACTAATAAACGACCACTCGACGTATTTTTTGGTAGAAACGTAACGACAGACCCAGAACAGTACGATAAAGCTAAAAAAGATAATATAGACAGACTTAAACAAAAACAGACGACAGACATTCACCACCATAACAAGACGCGAAACGACATACGGAACTTACACACCTAGACAAGAAATTTACATTAAAATAAATACATATAAGAATAGATATAAGAAAGCAATCGTTAAAGAGGACAGAAATACAACCGTACTAACATCATAAAATCTAGTCGTACATAAAAGTAATATAAAAAACGTTTGACACTTATAGACCACTCGTAATACTGGTGATGATGGTACAACACATTGAACCGACTGTGGACATAACGAACCATACAGAAGCACAAACCATTTCGATTCACGATTGACTATGCAAAATACAAACAACAACAAGAATTATTCACATCATCCATTTGAACAAAATTAGAGAAGCCTTAGAGCAAATAGAGTTTCACACCGAAAAAGATTTGAAATTTAGCAGCTTATACCATACCTTGCGTCACGAAATAAACCAAATTTACTTGACTTTACGTACCATAGAATTTGACGATCCTCAAGGGCCATTAACATTCTAGGCACTGCTTGGAAGTATGTAGCAGGCAACCCAGATCTTGATGACTTCGTTCAAATAGAAGAACATATAAATAAAATCATAGATAACAGTAACAAGCAAGTAATAATAAATTCACAGCTAGAACAAAGATTGAATAAACCAACTACAATAACCAAAACCCATACAAACAATATCAGAAAACACGATAGATTCACACATGAAATAGCAGAAAGTTTACAGAACCAAGTCAGACTGATTAAGGAGGAAGTTACTAAAAAAAAATATGTCATACAATGGGCAAAAGTTAACGTAATAAACTCATTATTAAAAGAAGGAGAACTAAATGATATAGAGAGAATATTCAAAGCTGGAGGAATGCCTTCATTGTCTATAGAAGAGATGCTAGAATATTCAAACGTGACCACATTTCACAATACGACTACTTTATTTTATGTAATAAAAATACCTAACGTAGAAAAACTGAATATGAAAACCAGTCATAAGAAAAAATATTATCATAAACATAGAATACAAAGAAATATTGTCTCACAAAAATGTAATGTATGGAATCCTAAAAAATTGTAAAAAATAAAATAACATTAAGATCTGTTCTAAAAATAACATTGTCAATATTAGCCTAGGCTCCTCAATGGAGAAAAATCGCTGTGTGAGTTCAGTAACGCCGGGCATGTGGAACCCATCGAAGAATTAGCCAACGGCCTATTGATCCTCAACAATTTTAACGGAATGGTGACATCGACAAGAGCAAGTACATGGTTGAATGCCACGTATGTCATTCGCTTCATCAATGAGTCCATTTTGATTGACAACCGGACTTTCAACAATCTCGTGACAAACACATTAAGAGTCGGATCGTCGATAATCCAGATGACACCAGAAGAATCGAGACGACTCCAAATTCGCTGGAAGCTTTGCAGGCAGTGCACATCAACAACAGCCAACAAATTAGAACGTTGCAGTCAGGCGCAACAAGCTGCGAAATACTTTGTTCCCATAGGTGCATCTTATTTATTTAATAAACATTTAATTAATGAAATATTTCGGCAATTAGCAAACGTACATGGCAAGCAACAAACGTTTTTCCTATATATACATACAGATTCACTGTTGGGTATATGTGGCTTTGCCTTGCAATACCTGCGAGAGTAAAACGATGTGATTCGGTAAAAGGTTTAATAAAGATTGAAACAGAATAGAATGTTAATTACATTCTTTGTATGGTGTTGCCAGATTACATGTTTGCTTATGTTAATGCTTTCAGTTACATTTTCAACACTTCTTCTTAAGCTACATATAATCTCTTTTTTAGTTAACAAATCTTTTACTAGGATAAACCAACTTAACAAAATAGTTATGCTTAGATTTATGTAAACATTTGGTAAGAATATCAGCTACGCTACAATTTGAATTCACATTTCACGAACAAAGTGGAACTTAATATCTATGTGCTTTGTCCGTTTGTGATGCACTGGATTTTGTGCAATGTGTTGCGAACTGATATTGTCACCACGGATCTTAATTGGCTTCCCATCTGTTAACCAGCCAATCTCATTTAAAAGTCTTTGCAAATACACTGCTTCCTTTGCAGCTAACGTTAATGCAATGTACTCCGCTTCTGTGCTGCTTAGAGCAACGACACTCTGCTTTGCTGAAGTCTAAGAGAATACACTGCCAGCGAGGAAGAACGCGTAGCCACTGTATGAGCGTCTGTCTCTTCTGTTATTTCCCCAATCTGCATCGGCGTATCCTGTTGCTGATGAATCACATTTGCTGTATGTGATTGCCAAATCCATCGTACTTGTCAGATATCTAAGAATATGTTTTGCAGCGGCTTCATGCTCTGCATGTGGATCGTTGTTTCTTTGAGATAGTTTGCATACTGCGTGCAAAATATCGGGTCGGCTCAACACTGCTAAATACATAAGGGAACCAATTAGTGACTGGAATTGGGTTTTATTTACCTTTTTACAGTCGTCGTCACTACATTCAACTTGAAAGCCTGGAGTGGAGCAAGTGGTGTATTGACTTGCCGACATTTGCTCATGCCGTATGTTTCCAGCAATCTTTGAATGTGTGATTTCTTGCATAGCGAAATTGAACCTAGTTCACCGTCCCTCTCAATTTCCATGCCTAGGAAATAGCTTATGGAACCTCCATCATGCATCTTGAACTTCGATGCAAGCTTCTTCTTAATCATTGCTATGTCTTCTTTATTTGGACACGCTATGACTAAGTCGTCGACGTAGACGGCAATATAGCTGAATGCTTCTTCTTCCACTTTGGTATACAAACAGGCTTCGTTTTTGCATTTGCTGAATCCAATGGAATACAAGGCCTCATCAAGTGTTTTATTTCAAACACGCCCTGATTGCTTAAGCCCGTAAAGCGCCTTGTTCAGTTTTAGAACTGCTTTAGGTTGATTGTTGTCCACAAAGTTTGGAGGCTGCTTCACATACACAGTCTCATGAAGCTCGCTGTTTAGATATGCATTTGTTATATCTATTTGATGCATATACAAACGTTTTTCTGCAGCTATCGAGAGAAGCATCCTGATTGTCTCGTATCTAATTACTGGCGAAAATGTTTCCAAATATTTGACGCCAAATTGTTGCCCACATCCTTGTGCAACTAAGCGAGATTTGAACTTCTCGACATTTCTATTTTTATCGCGTTTGATTCGAAAAACCCATTTAGAACCAATCGCCTTTTCCGCTGGAGGTAGGTCGCATAATGTCCATGTGCCATATTCTTGGAGTGCTCTGTACTCCGTTTGCATAGACTCTCTCCATTCTTGCGCATATTGACTCTGTAACGCCTCATCGACTGACTGGGGTGTCTCTGTGTCTACTTGATCAAACATACTGTTGAGTTTCGTCTGGTACTGTTTCGTTAGTCGTCCTGGTTGACCATTTCGGATTATCTTAGGCCTGCCCGGCCCGCGCTGCTGTCGCGTTACTGGAGCATCATTATTATTGTTTTCAACTTCTGAATTCTTTTCGCTCTCTTGCCCTTCTTCTGATCTGCTGCTTTCATCCGGTGTCATCTGCTCATGACCCTCTACGAATTTAACGTCACGAATTCGATAACACTCTGCTTCTCCAGATCGTACAGACGGTATGCCTTTGCGGTGTATGAGTATCCAACAAAAATGTACTCCTTTCCTTTTGCCTGGAATTTGCTTGTCTTAGCCAGAGCAAACACGCGAGATCCAAACACTCGCAAATGCTTTACAGAAGGCTTCCGATTTCATCACATTTCGAAAGGTGTGCCTCCATTTAACGCCTTTGTGGAACATCTGTCGCGCAAATACACTTCCGTTGTGACAGCATCTGCCCACAAAAACTCACCAAGCTTTTCATGGATTAGTACACTTTTTGCCATTTCTACTATGGTCCGGTTGGCACGCTCTGCAGCGCCGTTTTGCTGAGGTGTATAGGGTATTGTCAACTGCCTTTGTATACCGCATTCAGTCAAAAAACAAGTAAGAACGTTACAGTTAGGCGCAACTAACTGCGATATACTTTGTTCCCATAGGTGCATCTTATTTATTTAATAAACATTTAATTAACGAAATATTTCGGTAATCAGCAATCGTACATGGCAAGCAACATACGTTTTTCCTATACATACATACAGATTTACACATGTACACACTATTGTATATACATACAATTTTCTATGTATACATACAAAAGTTAAGATATCAGAATATTCTAAGAATTGTGACTGAATTGTGAGTTTTCTAATCGTTACTTTAGTTTTGTCAAAATGCGCTCTAGCAATGCCTTATTTGGTTTTAAATAACAAGGCTCATATCAGGGCAGTAGCGCTGGTGGTAAGCGCTATGCAAGCTATACTTAGGTGCGTGGGTTCGAATCCCGCAGAAAATTTTTTTTTTTAAATAATTTTTTTTTATATTTGTATATTTATGATAAAATTCTTGCTGCCAATTGATAATAATTTGTAAACATACGCATATGAATTGTGCATTAAACCACTAGCAAATGCTTTTCCGATTTGCCAATTTTTCTATACACGCATACATGCATATATGTATGTATATATATATGTGCAGATGTTTCTACATGTATACACATCCAAGTGATATAGCAGTGAACTTATTTAGGTTTAGCTAACGATTACATGTTATTTTCAAAAGACCTGGATTCAAATCCCCCTGGAAACAATTTATTTATTAATCGAAAACTTATCATCAATTTTATTTTTTAAAGTCATTAATATTTTTATATTTATGTTAAAATGCTTTCTGCCATCTCAGCAATTACTACTAAGCTATTATATGCATGAATTATGCAGTTGGCCACAATAAACTTCTTTGCCGATTTGCTACACCCCCAGTGGGCGTGACGCATAATTTCTTAGAAAGAGCCGAGACTAACACGACTGCAAAATTTGGTTGCTTACATTCCAAAAATACGAAAATTACAGGGTATTTCTCGATATGCTACGCCCCCAAAAAGGCTGAGGAGGTCATCGATAGATGAGGACATTAGTAACTGAACCATCCCATTTTCAAGCTTCTAGATCTAAAACTGTAGGAGATATAAACGGTTGCGGTTTGCCACGCCCCCTGTCTACCATAGCTTATTGATCTTGGGTTGTCAACCCGAGTATACATGCAAAATTTCAATAGACAATAGTGTTCAAAATATAGAACAATTTGAAAAATCACTATATATTCAGGTATTTATATTCATAGAGGTATATATTAAAATAGCTACCCCTCCCCCTGCTAGTTGTGCAGTCGTTTCTGTAACAGTTATAATTACGAATCCTAAGGAAGGTTTCATTTTTTAATCAGGTTTCAGATACCAGGCAGATGTCAATGTCGTTGTCGGACAGGAAGTGACAAAATTCTTCTTTTTTGTTTTGAATACCTCTGACATTCCACGCAACGATCTTTACTTTGTCTATCATTAGGAGAGAAATTTGAAGGCAAAAGAGGTTATTACCTCAAACTGATCAGTCTTGCCGATTTGCAGTTTCTGAGATTACTAATGAGCTCGAAAGTAAGACTTTTTAACTCGTCTAACGAAAAAAAATCCGTACTACGTGACCCTGGTGGTAGTCTTTAATGGCTCAGATATCTGTCCATAAAGATTTGGAAAAGTTTTAACACAGTTTAATTGTGATGTTTGTAATGGTTCTTTAGTGGTGCCTTTTTCCCTTGCTTTTACGTAGCTTATCCTGCCTGGACACACTACTGAATTAGGCTTGGCCCTGACAATTTGCACACTTAACGATTAATTTCTGGACAATCTTTAGTTTTATGGTTTCCTGCGCAGTTCATGCAATACGATTTTACACTGCAGTAGGACGATCCGTGCCCGAACATCTGGCAGTTATAGCACTGAGTAACGGAGTATGGCCTGCGTCTTTGGTAGTCCCATTTGACTCTAATATGGTCAATGACAGAGTAGTTTTTCTTCAGCTCGTTTAGACTGGTTGATTTGTGGACAAAGTAAACTACATACAAACAGAAGAAGCTGTTGTTGGGTCTTTCCCTTTGGATAAACTTGACATCTGTACATTGAACTCCCATTTGGATTAGCTTGCTTCTAACCTCATCAGCCGGGGTGTCATCAATGTTCATAAGTATGGTATATATGGTTTATTATGTTTTCTTTTTTTTTTTCCATAGGAGAAAAACTCATGATTTAAACCTTGTAGGTGGCTGCAGACATTGGCAAAATCCACCTCTTCATCACAGTGTAATTTGACTCTGATAGAAAATTTTTTTGATTGAGTAGCTTGTGACATTTAGCAATGTGCAAATACCATGCAGTTTTCCAGCGCTAATTTTAAGCACCGTATTAGGAGGAACGTGAATTTTGGGTTTGTTGCAGATTACTTCTTCGCACTGTTCGTTTTTGGTCATGTAACGCTTGTAACGGTTGATAAAAGTTGGTGTTGCTCTGACGTTGACCAGTGTCGGTTTTTTTTAGTTTTTCTGCGCTGCGTTGGTCTTTATTTTGTTTTTGTTTTGATTGTCGAAGAGATAAGGAATGTCACTTTCGCGGTGCGCTCGTATGCACGTGCGTAAGGTTTGGCAGGTCATCATCAACGACGGAGCAGCTACAGTTGACGAGCAAACGGTAAAAGTAACATTCCTCCGACACCAACGACACCGTATATAGAAATCCCAAAAACTAAATGAGGAAATCCCCGAAACTAGCGGCATCTACACTTCTATATATAACGGAGCATAAAGAAATACCAAGCCTGCCGTACCTACAGAAGCTACTTAACTTCTCGGAGTTCTTATACTTATAAGAACTCCGAGGACGTCATTCACCTAAGTGGGGGAGGAGTTACCACAACTGACCAGCAGAATGATAATATTCCAGCTGATCATGTATTTTCGGAATGAATGTTTACGACATCAGCCGCCTCGAGCGGATATTGCACAACTGCGATAGAAGCGTCCACGCGCAATAGTGTTGCTGCCCAGCGAAATATGATCCCTCGCATTATATGCAATGTCAGCGTTATCAAGGCTTAGGGCTAACTTCGATTATAAGCATTCCTGTCATTTAGAGTTAGTTGATTTTTATACCCTGAACCCATTGAAAACAAACAAGTAAGAAGGCTCTAGACGGCTCGACTACGAGATACCCTGAACCCTGCAAAAAAAGTGATACTCTTCTTCTTTACGCACGTATAAACGCGCGCTCTGCTAACCGCGCAGTTGCTGCCGTGGCTTGGGGGTGGGTAGGGCTGAACTTTGGACGTTTATAACTCCATTTCTAGATGTACGATCTTCATGAAATTTTTAGAGTAGATGAAGGGTATATAAATCTATCTATGTGCCAAATTGCAAGTCTCTAGTATTTGAAATGCGTTTTTTCCAAATTGTGGGCGAAGGGAGCGTGGCATCCAAAATCTGAAAGCTACAAAATCTGCGTATCCATAATATCTATCTAATTTTATAAAGTTGAAGTCTCTAGCTAAAACGGTGTAGAAGTTATACCAAAAAAAATGTAAACGAATTTTCGATTTTTATCGATAATTTGGAAATGGGATGAGTTATCGAAAAAACAAAATAAACTCGTACTGCGTAGCAAACATACGACTGTTCATGTGAAATTCCAGCTCTCTAGCTTTTGTAGTTTTCGAAATCTCGACGTTCATACAGACGGACAGACGGACAGACGGAGAGACGGACGGACGGACAGACGGACAGGGCTAGATCAATTTATTTTTTATGCTGATCAAGAATATATATACTTTATGGGGTCTGCGACGTCTCCTTCTGCCTGTTACATACATTTTCACAAAACCATTATACCCTGAATTCCCATTTTCAATGGGTTCAGGGTATAAAAAAAAAAAAAAAACAAGTAAGAAAGCTGTAGTCGAGACTGCTCGACCTCGAAATCCCCTGAGCCCTTCTTCGAACGAATAATATTCCAAGAATTATTCAATTCGTTTCTGCACGCCTAAGAAACTATACATGCAAAAACACGAGCACACACACGCTTGTAAGCATGTATGTGTGTAAGTAATGCAGGCGGCTTGCTGTCTCGCTGCCTTTGTTGCTGCGGCATATTGGTTTTGATGAGAAAACTTTGATGATTAATAATTCTGTTTCTAGATGGACTATCGTATTGATATCTTCAGATTATGATTATGATATTCATATCTATATGCTAAACCAAACTGCATGTCTCTAGTATTTGAAATGCATTTTTTTTACATTTGGAGGTGGTGGGGTGAAGTGGAGACTGGAATCCAAATCTGACAAAAACCGAAATTGTATTAAATTAGTATCTATATATATGCAGAAGACTGGGAGACTCTAACTCTAAAGATAAATTAGCTAGAATTTTATAACTGGTTCCCGATAAATTCATTTATCGATAACTAACAAATATACGAGTTATCGAATTTCTGAAACAAACTCGTACTGCGCGTGCAATATACGAACCTAACACAAAAAGAATGAACTCTCTAGCTTTTGTATCTTCGGAAATCGACGCGATCATACATACGGACGGACGGACGGACAGACGGACAGGGCTAGATCAACTTTTCTCGTCACCCTGATCAAGAATATATATACTTTATGGGGTCTGCCACGCCTCCTTCTGCCTGTTACATACATTTAACAAAATCATTATACCCTGATTTCCCATTTTCAATGGACTCAGGGTATAAAAACAGTGTCAAGCATCAAGTGCGACGAACCTCTGGACATTGTAAAGTCCATCCCGGAATTTGACGGGAACCAGGAGGGCTACGTCTCATGGAGACAGGCCGCCAGCGCAGCCTACAAGGTATTTAAGCATTATGATGGCAGCTCTAGACATTATCAGGCAGTTGCTATAATACGTAACAAAGTAAGGGGTGCAGCGGACGCAGTACTGGCTTCATTCAACACAGTACTTAAAGAAAGTTATTAAGATGGGCCGTCTTCCCAGTACAACCAACCGTCTTCCAACTGCTTTAGCTCTGGCTCAAGAAGCCGAGTCAAGCAGTGAAAGAAGCATTTTGGCAAAATGCCAAAAAATGACGACAGTTCTCAGAAAAAGAACCCCCATTTTCAAAAAACCCCCAAAACAAAAAAAAAAAAAAACAGATAAAAAATAATCAAGGTTTACAGAAACCAAGAAGTTCAAGGCAATGCTTTCAATCGATTGCAATCTCAAAAACTACAGGGGTGTGGCCCGGAACCTATGGAGGTAGATACCTCATCCCGCTTCAGACAACCCACATCCTATCGAGGTAATACAAACCATGGTGATCAGTCCATGAGGGTCCATGAGGGTCCAGCAAAACATTAACCACTTGCCAAAAGAAGGAAGTGGCGAAGGTGGTTATGAATCACACTCGCAACGCGAGGTAGGGGATGTCGAAGACGACCTGTCAGGTGCAGAAAGTTGCAATTTTTAAGTGTAAAGTTTCTGCTACCGTTTGTAAGACGCACGGAGCATCAAACCTGGCGGACGGCATAATCAGACACTCAAAATCTCCGTATAATTGTGGACAAAAAAAGGAGTTGACGACTCTGGCCATAGAAAAAAACGTCTTGTAATTGATTTTCGAAAGTTAAATAAAAAAAAAAAAAAAACAATCGATGATAAATACCCTATTCCATCGATATCCATTATATTGGCAAACATGGAGAGGTTAAGCATTTTACTACACTGAACCTAAAATCGGGCTTCCATCAGATAGAACTATCAGAAAGGAATAGAGAAAAAACTGCATTCTCTGTAAACAATGGAAAGTATGCATTTTGCAGGCTTCCCTTCGGGTTAAAGAACGCCCCTAGCATTGTTCAGAAGGCAACAGACGACGTCCTCAAGGACAAATTGGTAAATAACAAGTTTTCTATGTAGATGATGTGATAATTTTCTCCCCAAACAAAGAAGACGTCAAGCATATTGAATGGATTTTAAAAAGTCTTAGGGACGCAGACATGCGGGTTTCCTAAGAAAAATCTAAGTTCTTTAAAAAGAGCGTAGATTATTTGAGATTCACTGTATGCAGAGGTGGAATCCAGACGTCGGTCAATAAAGTACAGGCCATAAAGGATTTTCAAAGGCCTAAATCATTGTTTAGCCTTCGATCATTTCTCGGGTTAGCAAGCTACTATAGGTGCTTTATTGCAGGTTTCGCCAGCATCGCAAGACCCCTAACGGAGATCTTGAAAGGTGAAAACGGGCAAATAACCGCCAACCATTCGAGAAATGTCAAACTCGAACTCACCTCAGAGCAATTGAATGCCTTCAATAGACTAAAAGAAATGAAATTATGTTGTCATATCCCGACTTCAAAAAATCATTTGACCTTGCAACAGGCGCATTAGGTCACGAGCTCGGAGCGGTGCTGTCCCAAGGCAAACGCCCGATTACAATGATCTCGCGCTCATTGCGAGATAATGAAATAAATTTCGCCACAAATGAGCGGGTGCTTCTCGCCATTGTGTGAGCATTAAAGACCTCAGAAATTACCTGCATGGAGTAAAAAATTTAAACATCTATACGGATCATCAACCCTTAACTTTTGCCGTATCGGAAAAGAATCCGAACGGTAAGATAAAACATTGGAAGGCTTTCATTGATGAGCATAATGCTAACATAATTTAAAAGCCTTACAAAGCCTAAGAAGAGAATTGTAGCAAACGCCCTGTCTCGCCAACATATCATCGCCTTGAAAGACTCGGCAGATTCTTGCTACAGTCTCTTACTTACACAATTGAGGTGACAGACAAGCCAGTCAACTGCTTCCGAATCCAGATAATACTGGAGGAAAGCTCCACAACACAAGACATACATCCAGTTCAAAACAAAAACCAGACATGTCATATAATTTTCCGATCGGAACTCACTGTTTCAAACTCTGCGAGAAGCTGTGAACGTGGAGGTGACCAACGTAATATTTTGCGAACTTCCCATTTTGGCCTTCATTCAACACAAATTGGTCGAAGAATTTCTTTCGACTACATTTTGACACTCCAAATTTATGGTCATAGACATCTCGGACACAACAGAACAAAGGGAAATTGCTATAGCTAAGCATATATCACCGCGCGGCGCAAGAGAATGCGCAACAAATACTTCGAGACTATTTTTTCCCAAAAAATTGGTGGTCCTACAGCAGAAATAGTGGCAAACTGTGCGATGAATAAACACAATCGTCACCCAATTCGACAAAAGATAGGGAAGACCCCAATACCGCCATATGCCGGAGAAAGTCTACACGTTGATATTTACTCCACTGACCAGAAATACTTTTTGACTGGCATTGACAAGTTTTCTAAATTTGCAATCGTCCAACCCATGTTTTCACGTGTGATCGTGGACATATAAGCTCCACTGCTACAACTCCTGAACGTCTTCCCGAAAAAAAAAAATCGATTTACTGAGACAACGAAAGGTCTCTAAATTCAGTGACCATTAGATCAATGTTGTCTAATAACTTTGACATCGTGATCGCAAATGCGCCGCCCCTACATAGCACGTCTAACGGGCAAGTAGAGCGTTTTCACTGTACTTTAGGGGACAGAAGTCGCTGTCTTAAAAATGGAAACCATATTGAAGACACTGTCGAAAATATCCTCCTCGCGACGATCAAATACAATAGGTCGATTCACTCGGTTACGAAAAAGAAGCCAATAGAAATTAGCCATTCAATCCCTATTGAAGTTGCTGCGAAAATAAATGAGAAAATCACGGCAGCACAAGAAAAATCATTAGAACACCAGAATAAGAACAGGGTCCAGAACAATTATAATGTGGGTGAGAGGTATGGTTAAAATCTAACAAAAGATTGGGAAATAAACTTTCGCCTTTATTTACTGAAGCAACAGTGGAGGCGGACCTGGGTACGACGGTTTTAATTAAAGGGAGGGTGGTCCATAAGGACTGTCTTAAGTAGACCACAAAAAATTCTTCTCAAAATTTGAATTTTTAGGGTAATCTATTTTTTACGAGGCTAATAAGTTTTAAATATATCTCACTTTGGGTTACGATATCTTTTGGCTCTGGCAATGACGATAATGACTATGACCGAAGCGACACTAAGACTTAATGACTATTCACATGCGGACCATATACCCATAGTTGACATAAAAAGGAAACCTGCTGTTTCTACGTCGGCCATAGCAAACATCACCCTTTTCAGCGAACATCTAAGCCCCCCATTCTCTCCCGATCTCAACCTGAGAAATCTCCGTCACATCGGAGATCTCAAATCAGATATATCATCAAGGTCGTTTGGCTGTCTAATTCTTATTGCTCTTCTCCTCCTTCTCTTAAGCGCATGGAAACTATACCGCCGCAAAACAATCAAAAAGAAACCCGAGGACGGATTTCAGCCACCCGGGGAGGAGTTAACACGCCCACGGCCGGAGCTGCTGATGGTGGAATTGGGCCGGATACCGTTGCGAAAGAATCGCGAACTGAACCTGACACCAATTTGCCTAAGTGGCCTGATCGTCGACAAGAAGCGTCGACTCCGCGGTTTGCCGGCCTGTCTGCCGGCAGTTGCAGCTACATAAATCCATCGATGTTACTTTAAGTTTTATTGTTACTCGAGCGACTCAAACGAGTTGGAAATAAAAAATAATCAATAATATTTACATCGGTTTTAATTTATACAGGTTAGTCAACATATTAAGCGATTCATCTATAACATTTGCGATACGAAATTAGTATTCTTCATAGGCGACATATGGTCTAAAACAACAAGGGTTTCTACATTCCCAGCACGACTTCGTTGGTAAGGGCCTCGAAAATCGATGTTGAGCTTTTGAAAAAAGCGTTGAGTTGAGCCCGATTTCCCTAATGGTGGGCTCAATCACTAACCATACAACACATAGACTGGACAACTAGAACAAACTTTTTTCACGCACCAGAATATGAGCCTAGGGACCACTCAACTTCGTATTTTTTCGGTTTGGGTAATTCAGGCTCGGGCAGTCAAAATATGATCCGACGAATTCATTGCGGTGCAAGCGCTTAACCGGCATGATCATATGTTCATATGAACACATTATATGCTATTTTTCTTTACTCTCCCTCTCCTATTTTCTCTCTCTCTCTCTCTCTCTCTCTCCCGCTCTCTCTCTCTCTCTCTCTCTCTCCCCCTCTCTCTCTTTCTCTCTCTCTCTCTCTCTCTCTCTCTCTCTCTCTCTATGCGGGCAAAAGCCAGCAGCCCACAAAAATTAAAATTTGTTCGCGAGTGGCAATTCGCGACGATCCCGTCTGCCATTCTTAGTAAGAGTATGCCGAACTCTTAAACGGCTTTGCCATGCTCATGCAAAATTTTAGTGTTTACGTGATTATTTTTGGGAAGGGTATGAAAGCGCTGATGTGCATAGGCATTAATTTTTCGCAATGAGCATGCACACACACATTTACAGTGTCTTGCTACATGTGCGCTGCTGGTTGTGCCCTTGAACATCGCTGATCAGATGTTTTAAATTTGGGTCGCTCTTAACTACGCGAAGCATGTCCGCATAGCTGCACCCGCCTACGCCAGAGATCGCAATTGCGTTAGTTCTGGGCCGCTTTTGTATGGGCTTGCGACCCTTGACGACCGTCCAGCTACTCTTGCTAGTCTGTGGGTCTGCTTGGTTTGCATTCCTAACTGCCGCACCTAGAGCTATTGGTCCTACCGTTACGCTTCTGTTGGGCCTCGACTTTTTTGATGGAGTTTTCCTCACTTCGGCGGCTACTTCCCTTGGCCGTTTGGGCGTATTGCTACCCGTTTGAGCACTAATGCTCGCTTTATGGACTTTCTCCACAGCTTTCTTGGGCGGCGTGCTCTGCACCTCGCAGTTTTTAACTGTGCGGTCGCAGAACTTTTCGGCCGCCTCGTGAAGATTGACCAGTTTGGTCAACTCCTCTCTCATTAGGGCATTTATATGCCGCTGACCACCAAATAAAGCAGAAAAGCCCTCTAAGGTAACTCCTATTTGAGCTAACGCTTCCTTTAAGGACTTCGGTGCCTGGCAAACAGCCACTGGGTGCTACCGGCTGCGGCAACGCCCTCAGCTGTTGCTGCGGTGACCGCTGCAGCGAAGAGCGGCGTGCGCAGGCTTCAGCTCATCCTCCATCATGGCCTCCATACCTGCTCCGACTACCGCGGCGTGTAGCCTGTAGTGGGCAATGGCTACTAAAAATTGAATTTAGTGACCCCACTAATTTAAAACACCGCTTAGCTACGAGACAATATAAGCCCGGAAGTATGCACTACTAATACTACTTCTAAAAGTATGCAGTACTTTAGCTACTGCAACTTGGCCGCAGAAGTTAGGTTGCTGTCTTTGCTAAGACCAAACTACTCAAAAATGTTAGATTACTCAAAAAGGTTAGTGGACAACTGAATGTCCGCTGCGGTTTCCAGCACTACTAACAGCTGTGCACCTGATTGTTATTATTTGTGCAAGTGTGACAATTGAGACACACAAGCACAAGTTTTTTTTTTTTTTTTTTTTTAACAATATATTTATTTCAAGTGAAGAAGCAGTACATTCAGATTAATACTTTAACAACACATTTATGTACATAAAATTAGGACCAAACCTCACTTCAATATGTGAGGATTGAAAAAAAAGAAAGATAATAATTTTTTTTTTAATAACAATAACAATATATTTATTTCAAGTGCAGAAGCAGTACATTCAGATTAATACCTTAACAACACATGTATGTACATAATATTAGAACCAAACCTCACTCAATTTGTGAGGATTGAAAAAAAGAAAGATAATAATAATAATATTTATTGTGTAGCCATTGTTTTGGCCGTTTGAGTCGTCTTAGGGGTCTGGCAGATGTTAAACCTCTTGCTAGTAGGCTTCGATGTCGTAGCAATCTTTCTGCGTATCTGCTTGTATGTCTGTTAATCTGTTCTTCGACGGTAGGCAGCTTGAGGTCTCTATGCAGTGTTGAGCCGCGTATGTACCAGGGAGAGTTTTTTATCTGCCGTAGCACTCTGTTCTGCAGAACCTGCACGCGAAGGTCTGCGTTTGGCGGACAGTATATCGATGCAATTTCAATCTCGCCAATTGATGTTGGAAGGCTAATGGCAGAGAATTGAAGTGTGGCGTCGGAGAATTGAGTCGATGGTGTGTGTGCCAGAGTTGAGCGGATAAGCAGCGAGGATCCTCCGAAGCTGTTTGCTCCATCACCATGAGCATGATAGTGTTCGTATCCGAAGATTTTTAGCGTAGGGCATTCACGTGTTTCTGCAATTAGCATGACGTCGATGTTTTTTCGTGATAGGAAGACGGCTAATTCTTGTGCTTTGCAGCTCAGGCCATTAGCGTTCCATATGCCCACGCGAAGCGCCATTATTTGGAGCTGAGCTTTGCTATGAGAGCCATAAGGCTGGTCATGACGTTTGCTTGCTGGGCTTGCAGCTCTCGCATTGCTTTGATTTCAGCATTAATAATGTCAAATTGTCGCTGCTGTTGTTGAAGAAGCTCTATAATGCTTGGGTCAGGCTTGTGAGATGCTGGCTGGGCTTTTTCTCCTCTAGCGTATGAGCATATGATAGTCCACTAGTTGGCAGTGCAGTGGGCAATGGTAGGTGGCCTTTATCAGCCCAGCGCGAGACAGCGTTGAAGGTTTGTGCCGGGTTTCGTTTTTGCGCTGGAGCCTGTGCCTTTAGGAGTCGCTTGTAGACGTGGCAACCTCTGTAATTCGCCGGGTGTTGTTCATCGCAGTGAGCACAGATTGGAGGTTGGTCCTTTGTTCGCAGACAATCCTTAGAGGAATGATTTCCGGCGCATCGCACGCATCTGGGAGCCTTGTGGCAGTAGCGTTGTGTGTGCCCAAATTCTTGGCAACGGTGGCATTGCGTGAGGTCGTTGAATTTCCTCGGAAGCTCCACAGTGCATCTTTGACGAGCAATAATGCGAAGGTCGTGGACTTGCTTGTTGTTTGTGGCCTGCGCCAGATCAACGAAAAATATGTTTAGTGGCGTTTTGTCAATCCGGCTGAGCGGGTTAAATATATTGACAGCTGTATGTCCCTTTTGACCAATTTCCGCCTTGATCTGGTCCACGTCCGTGCTTGAGTGCAGTCCTTTTATGCAGACTCGGTAGGGCTTATCTTCCTTCAGCTGGTAGCAATGGAACTGCAGTCCTAGCTTGGAAAGGTGCTTTACCACCTTACGGTAGTCGTCATTGCAGCTTGTAAGGACTCCGATGTTGTTCCTTTTTGGCTTGATGACGTACGATTTGGGATCGATAACTTCGTCAATGACCTGTTGTAATTTGACAACTGATCTAATGTCCGGGCACCAAATAGGGGGCGGACGAGGTTTGGGTTTTTCGACTGGCTGCTGATCATCCGCTTTTGCGGTCACTTCCATTTCGCAGTCTTCTTCGTCCTCCTGATCGAGCAGTGCAAATTTGTTTTGCCTTTCTGCCGCAGCTTTGCTAGTGCTCGGTTGATCAAGCACAGAATGTTTTTTTATGGCTGCTTCTGGAGAGCTTAGCTGCTTCCGTTTCATGTTTGATGTTTTTGGTCCTTGAATGGATGCCACATCAATTCTCTTTAGGGACGAATCGTTGCTTCTAGCACGTATTTCGGCCATACGTGCATCGAGTCTGCTCTGCATTGCTGCCTTAATCCTTTCGGATTCTGCTGTTGAACTGACAGTGGACATTGCTCTTTTATTTTACTTCGCCCTAGAAGTATGCTTTATTTCTTGGGTGATGACGCTACCGTAGACACAAACCAGTTGAGCTTTCTTTCGAGAGCCCAACTAATTTGCTCAGCTGATTTCTCAGCTGTTTTGATCGTGGCCACCGGTTTGTGGCCGGGGCTCCACTTTGCAATTGCGCTGGCACAAAAGTAGTTTGGACGACTTCTGCCGTTACTACGTTCACCGTGTCTTGGAGAAGACACTGCAGCAGCACTTCAACACTGTTATGAGGTTTGTGGAATTATGTATATCTAAGTTTCTTTAATTTCACTTAACTTTTGCAGAGCGCGTATGTACACTTTGAGGGCTTACACACGTGTCAAGAAGCGAATATGTCGCTGAATTGCCTTTCTCAATTCTGTTCCTTGGTGGGCAGTATATGGCGCAAAATTCAACGTCCCCCAATCCTGTGGCAACTTTAATTGCAGACATTTGTATGTGTTGAGTTTCGATAACTCTTTGTGGGAAGTGGCGCAGAGAATTTCTCACGAATATAGCCGCTCCTCCCATACCATGGTTATGACTTGATGGTTTGTAAGCCGGATAGAAGGTATAGCCATCGATTTTGGCTGTATCTCCTCGATTCAGTCTAATTTCATTTAAAAGTAGAATGTCGACGTTGTTGTTGTGCACGAATAGCTCTACATCTCTGGCTTTTCCGGCAATGCCATTGGCATTCGAAATTAGGATCTTTAGTGAGCTCATTGTGAGGCTGAGGCGTTGTTAAGAAGCTGGTGAGTCGTTGGGCCCCAGTCCATTGCTTGAGCATGCTGGCCATTTCGTGGACCATTTTTTTGAGCCGTTCTAGTCGATCACTATTTCTCTTATTTTGTTGTTGTTGTTCGCGTTGTTGCGCCTGAAGCCATGAAAGAAATTGCTGCTGTTGCTGAACTTGCAGCTCTTTTTGCCATTTCAGAAATTGTTGTTGTTGTTGTTCCAATAGAGATTGGACATCAACTTGTTGCTGCTGCTGTGGAATATTTCCTATAGGTGTAGCTAGCTGGGCTTGCGCTTGGATATTGTGTATGCTACTCTGAGCAGATGCGTATCCGTTTCTTGCTATTGCGGCATAGGATCGACCGACTCCAGATGTATTTGGTAACTGTTGTGGTTGCTGACGCATTTGTTGATGCTGTTGCTTATGTTGTAGCTGTTGCGGCCTTGCTTGGTTCTTCTTGATCGTAGAAGGGCCAGTTGAACGTCGATAGAAGTCTTGGTACCACTGACAACCTTTGTAGCTTGCCATGTGGTTACCTCCACAGTGAATGCAGGTAGGCGGTTCATCTTGTGAACGTGTGCACAGATTTGTGGGATGGTCCTCGCCACAACGTGCACAGTTTGGATGGCGACAGCAGTATTTGGCTGAATGACCATATTCCTGGCATCGTGTGCATTTAACAATTTCGGAAGCTTTACGCATCCTTTCTACTCTCACCATTTGCCAACAAAGAGTTTTTATACTGTAAATATCGTTAATTTTTTTGCAAGGTTTTATATTTACAAAGAATATATTTAATTTTTCCTCTCTGTTTGGCCTTGATCTTGGGTTGTGCACTTGCAGAGCATCAAAGCCATATTTTTTAAAATTGGCAATTATTTCGTGATTCAGAGTTTATGGTGAAGTCCTCTTACTACAATTCTGTAAGGTTTTTCTTCCTTCATTTGATATGTGTGAAACTCAATACCTATTGTATCAAAATGGCTTACTATAGCTCTGTAGGTGTTGCTATCTTTGGGAAATATTCTAGCCGTTACTCCTTGGTTGACTTTGACTGAAACGATGTCAACACTAGTGACCTCATTGATGATTTCAGATAGGTCATTAAGATCAGTAATACTCACAACGATTTGCGGTGGCTTTTGTGGGCCGATAGGCTTTTTGTTGTTGTCGGGTTCCTGATTTAGGTGGTTGTTGACTGTGTCAATTGAATTAGCAGCGTTACTATCAGCAATCACATGATCATCATTAGCGTTCTCAACATCTTCGCCTTCACTGGTTACGTCCATGTCCATGTCCAGTAAAGCAAAGGTATTACTTGATTTAGCCATATTAGTTGAAGCGGAGTGGGGGATCACATCTCTGCTTGCTCTTGATCATCACATGATCATCATTAGCGTTCTCAACATCTTCGCCTTCACTGGTTACGTCCATGTCCATGTCCAGTAAAGCAAAGGTATTACTTGATTTAGCCATATTAGTTGAAGCGGAGTGGAGGATCACATCTCTGCTTGCTCTTTTATTATTTTTATAGGGAGATAGAGGTTTCTTCCTTTTATTTTTAAGCATTTTTTGGGCTGCTGCCAGTTTTGAAGCCGCTTCTGTGATTTTTGCGGAGTCAGGTGGGAAACCGGCTGCATGGCTAACCATGCTTCCGCTAGGAATCACGCTACTGATTGCAGTAGTAGCGGTGGTATATACTGTGCTAGCCGTGCAGCTAACATTAGAGAATGTTAGGGTGCTCGTAGTAATGGTGCTTGTGCTTGTTGCGACCAAGCCCACTCTACTTTTTGCCGCTTGTAATGTTGCTTTCAGTTGCTCTTCAGCCAGTCGGGTGCGCAGCTCAGAAGGTGACGCACCTGCTATTTTCTTCATCATCTCAAACCTGTTCTGCTTGATATTAAGCTGGGGTTGATTAGAAGAGCCTCCATTCATTTTAGGCAATATTCACAAATCTGTTCAGCCAAATTTGCGACTGCCCAAGATTATGCAACACTGATTGTTACCCTTCCTAGGGCAGTAACCAGCCAGTGCGACTTCCGTGGACACCAACCAGTGATCAGCTGTTTTGACACGCTGTCGCTGGTAAGCGGAGCCCGGAGCCCGACTTACAAATTGCACTTTGACAATTAGATTGCGAAATGCACGTGTATTTTTATCTTCACCGTGTCTTTAAAAAGACACAATTTAACAAAAATCACACGACGAGCTTCAGAACAGCTGTGTGCTTATCAGCAGTCGCGACGAGACACACAAGCACAAGTAAAAACGCTTTCCCGCCCTGTGTCGAGGAAAAGAGATGGAAGGCCAAAATGACGCTACATTCATCATTACACATATACTAATCGTTTCCCATTAATCCCCATCATTATATCTATCATATTCATTCATAGGATTAGAAATCTGTTGGCCAATGATTGGGTGCGACATTGTTAGCTTCCACCAAGATTTCTGATGGCTGGTTTAACCAAACTATCTGTTTCTCTATGTTTGACTACTTATACTCTCAGTCCTTTTTAGGTTTTTTTTTCTTATACATACATTTTATTTCGGTCTTTGGACTTTTTTTTTGACATGGAAGCAGGTGTGAGCAGCAGCTTACCTGATATGACTTCAACATGTACTCTATTTGAATATTTAGATATATTGACATTTATAATATATACATTTATAACAATACTAATGACAACAATTTAAATGCTTTTGCTGCTGCCAGAAGGCATCACAGTTTCTTCTAAGTTTTCGTAATTTAAGTAAATAAAAGTAAGGATTGATCATGATTATGGTTCTTACTATTCGAATTCGTCGCAAAACAACTTATTTTGGTTACTTATGAGCACTTGGAGGATCTTTGCCTCAGTGCCCGCCAAGTATCCAATTGAATAACATAGCCCACTTAGGACCGTGTGACGTCACACGGGGTCTGTTAGTTAACATCAAAAGTAACGGAACTGCTCTTTGCGTAACCACTAACCATACAACACATAGACTGGACAACTAGAACAAACTTTTTTCACGAACCAGATTTTGATTTCGCGTCCTAATCATCTTCGTATTTGCTCGGCTCTGTCATTTGCTGCTCGGGCAGCGAAAATATCGTAGTTGATATTCAGTTCGCTGCCAGCGCTCGAAAGAAATGATTCTATTCTCATATCAAGCATCACTGTGTGCTATCCTTTCTTTATTCACTCTCTCACTCACTCTCTCTATGCCTCTCATATATATATGTATGCAGCCACAAGCCAGCAGCGCACAAAAATTGAAATTTGTCCGCGAGTTGCGATTCGCAACGATCACATCTTCCCTTCTGAGTAAGAGTATGCCGAACTCTTAAACGGCTTTGCCACATCAGCTATCACACAGCAATCGCTGGGAAATTAGAATTGCTACATGCAGCAAGTGTATCGCACACAGGCACATAAATGCTTACACATATAGCAAGGAAGTTTTTTTTTTTTTTTTGTATTCGTTTATTAACAAAAAGTATACTATATAATACTAGATAATTTAGATGAGGCGACTAAAGATAGCGCAAGATGCTTGCGGGACGGCCGTAAAGCATTGCTTCGCAAGCGCTTTGCACTATCTTAGGCTGGGACACCTCGACTTCTTATCCGCTCAACTCGGCGGAGCTCCGTCATAATTGTGGCCGCGAAGGTGCTTGTAAGATTCCAAGCTGCCTCCGATTCCAGCATGGCATTGACTATATTGTCCGCTCTAATAGAGCGGCCCACAGCCTCTTCCAGACAACTCCTCTCCTCTTGGAAGTGTCCGCACTCAAATAAGACGTGTTTGGCATCTTCCACCAGTCCTCGTCCACACCAGGAGCATTCGTCCGTGTCTTCGTGGATAAAACGCTTCAAGTAGCTCCGGAAGCATCCATGTCCCGAGAGAATCTGCGTAAGATAAAAATTAACCTCACCGTGCTTGATGTTTATCCATGGTGTAAGCTCAGGGATGAGCGTGTGCGTCCAGCGCCCTTTTGTTGAGGTATTCCATCGTCTTTGCCATCGCGCAATGCTGTCCGCCCTGACCAATTCCTCCAGTGGCACCATACCGGCAATAACAAGTGCCGCGTCATCGGAGACTGTCCTAAAGGCGCAGCTGACTCTGATTGCGCTCAGTCTGTAAGTGGCACAAATGCCCCCGCGTGTTGAGCATAATTCTTGAGAGAGCTCTACAAGAATCAGCTGCTTTTTTATGCACATATTCTAAGTGCTCGTGTCTATCATGACGCCAAGATACTTTATCGCCCTCTTAGATGCGATGGTAACGCTGCCGATCTTTATATTGGCAGTTTCCACTCTCTTGCGACTGCTGACTAGGACGACTTCCGTTTTGTGCGCCGTTAGCTCTAGTCCAGCTCCAGACAACCAGCTTCGTATGCGATTGATACTTGCGCTGCACATATCCTCAGTATCTTTAAGCTCCTTTCCTATGGTGACGACTGCTACGTCATCAGCAAAGCCAATGGTGTGCGCGCCTGCTGGTAGTTCCAAACGCAGTACGCCGTCGTACATCATATTCCATAGGAGAGGCCCCACCACTGAACCTTGGGGGACTCCAGCTGACACTATATGAGTTTGGGGACCCTCACTCGTATTGTATGTTAGTGTTCTTCCTCTGAAGTAGCTCCTCACTATCTCTTTTAGATATTTAGGGATATTATATTGTGACATCGCATCCAGTATCATACCCCAACAGTAGTGCTTCAATCTGGTGCCTTGGATGGCGGAAGCTGCCAGGCCGACAACTTTCTCAAGCACATCTGCTGTGGAACGGGCCTTCCGGAAACCAAATTGGTTAGGTGAAAGGCCTCCGGCGCTATCAATGGCACTCTCCAGCCTAGAGCAAATCAGTTTCTCGAACACCTTTCCCATGGTGTCTAAGAGACAGATTGGTCTATATGAAGATGGCTCATCCGGTGGTTTGCCAGCCTTAGGTAGCAATACCAAGTTCTGAATTTTCCATATTGCGGGGAACGTCTCATGAATTATACATTCGTTGTATAATTCCGCGAACGCGCTTGGGTGCAAGGCGAGGGCTAGCTTTAGCGCACGATTTGGGATCCCGTCTGGCCCTGGGGCTGAGTTAAGTCTAAGACCTCTGAGAGCTACTAATATCTCCTCGTCCGTAACTAAGTCAATCTGAGTGCTCGTTGAGCCCTGCTCGGCAGACATGGTCTCAGGGGCATGAATGGAGCTTAGTATTTCTGGAAAGAGTGTTTCCACAATCGATTTAAGCTCCAAACGGTCCATAGGCTGCACCTGATTACCTGCGTATAGTCTTTTAACCACTATCTTTTATGCCCTGCCCCAAGGGTCATATTCGGCTGAGTCGCACAATTCTAAGAAGCACTCTCTTTTGCTTGCCCGAATGGCCTTCTTCAACTGTCATCTAGCCGCCTGGTATGCTAATTGCTTTTCTACATATGTGGTCCTACCACGGGCGCGTTGGTAGCTTCTTCTCGCCTGGATGCATTTGCGTCGAATGTCACCTATTTGTGCATTCCACCAATACATAGGCGTTTGTTGTCGCATGAACCTCTTGCGGCGTAGCATGCTACTACTGCAGGCACTCTGAAATTGGGCTACCATTTGGCATGCTCTGGCCTCAGCATTGCCCGATGTGCCCAGCGACTGAATGGCCACTGAAAAGGCCAAGGGATTGAAAGTATCCAGCTGATACGATTCTCTCCACAAGTTTGGCGCCTGGGCAAGTGGCTCCCCTATTGTGAACAGAAGTGCCGTATGATCGCTGCCCGTATAACTATCGCAATGACTCCATGATGCTTCCCGAAAAAGGGATGAAGTGACAAAAGTAATGTCAATTACAGATCCGTATCCAGCCCTACTGAAGGTGTACTCTTGGCCAGTATTGAGCAGTGCAACATCTAATGTCGCGAAGATCTCCAGAAGGATACGGCCTCTGGTATTAGTTGTGTGGCTACCCCATTCTAACGCCCATGAATTGAAATCGCCTGCTATAATGGCCTTTCGACCCCTAGTATCCACGGCAAGCTCATCGAGCGTCGCTGTGAAATCGCTGAGCTGCATGCTGGGGGCCAGGTAGCAACTGTATAGCCATAAGTTACCGTATCGGCCGCGTACGAATCCATTGAATGGCTTAACATCTGAAAGCACATTCGTTGAACCGCCACATGCCCATAGCGATGCTTTGCCAGTACTGTCTGTTGCCCACGTTCTGGGACAGCTGGACTTACAGTGATGAGGTTCACTGAGAAAGGCTACGTCTATAAATTTTTCTCTTACAGTCTGCTCTAGTAGATCTTGCGCAGCTATACAATGATTTAAGTTAAGTTGAAGAAACCCTAACATTTCATTTTGCGCGCAGCTTCACGGTAGGATGGGCACTTGAAGCTGCCTGCTGAATGGTCCGTCTGCTTTTCGCCTTTACGGACGCAGAGGCTACATTTGGGCGGCTTGGTGCATGCTTTTGCACTATGACCCATCTCGCCACACCTGATACAGGCACCCTTCAGATTACAGTCGCTAGCGGAGTTAGCGGCTATATGACCGTAATCGAGGCACTTGAAGCAGCGTTTAGGCTGGTCCACGGCTCGGATACGGCATACTACCCATCCTATTCTAATTTTGGACAGCTCGAGCAGAGTTTTGGCTTTCCCAACTGGGAGAGCAACTGTAGCTCTTTGCTGTCCACCGTAAGCTGACAGAAGCGATTTAATAACCGCAATGGGGAGTGAGCTATCTTTCAACTCCACCCTAATTGCCTCTAATATCTCCTCTTTGCTTGCTAGTTCGTCAAGATCACGAATCTCAATGTGTGCCGTTTCGGTAAGCGTTTTAACTACCGCTCTGTCTCCCAACGCCTTGCCTACAGCCTCGTGAAGAGCATCTGCACTATGCTCCGGCTTCCTGCTTAGCTGCAACAGGAGGTCCCCCTTAGCTGTCTTTCTGATCCCTTGAACATCGCCGCTCAGATGTTTTAAATTTGGGTCGCTCTTAACTACGCGAAGCATGTCCGCATAGCTGCACCCGCCTATGCCAGAGATCGCAATTGCGATCTGGGCCGCTTTTGTATGGGCTTGCGACCCTTGACGACCGTCCAGCTACTCTTGCTAGTCTGTGGATCTGCTTGGTTTGCAATCCTAACTGCCGCACCTAGAGCTATTGGTTCTACCGTTACGCTTCTGTTGGGCCTCGACTTTTTTGAAGGAGTTTTCCTCACTTCGGCGGCTACTTCCCTTGGCCGTTTGGGCGTATTGCTACCCGTTTGAGCACTAATGCTCGTTTTTTGGACTTTCTCCACTGCTTTCTTGGGCGGCGTGCTCTGCACCTCGCAGTTTTTAACTGTGCGGTCGCAGAACTTTTCGGCCGCCTTGTGAAGATTGACCAGTTTGGTCAACCCCCCTCTCATTAGGCATTTATATGCCGCTGACCACCAAATAAAGCAGACAAGCCCTCTAAGGTAACTCCTATTTGAGCTAACGCTTCCTTTAAGGACTTCGGTGCCTGGCAAACAGCCACTGGGTGCTACCGGCTGCGGCAACGCCCTCAGCTGTTGCTGCGGTGACCGCTGCAGCGAAGAGCGACGTGCGAAGGCTTGCAGCTCATCCTCCATCATGGCCTCCATACCTGCTCCGACTACCGCGGCGTGTAGCCTGTAGTGGGCAATGGCTACTAAAATTTGAATTTAGTGACCCCACTTATTTAAAACACAGCTTAGCTACGAGACAATAGAAGCCCGAAAGTATGCACTACTAATACTGCGTCTAAAAGTATGCAGTACTTTAGTTACTGCAACTCGGCCGCAGAAGTTAGGTTGCTGTCTTTGCTAAGACCAAACTACTCAATGCAGCTGGATACCCCGTTCCAGATGACTCTGCCTGTACGGCCTGTCACACTGGAAGAGGTAATAATTATAATTAAAAATCTGAAGGTTAAAAAATCTCCTGGAGAGGATAGGCTGGATAACAGAACACTCAAGCTCCTACCCAAAAAAGCTCTCCTGTTTATAGTGCTGATTCTAAACAGTATGCTCAGGCTAGGACACTTCCCAAGCATCTGGAAGACAGCGCAGATAAAAATTATCCCAAGCCTGGAAAGAGTTTTAGTGAAGTGGATGGATATAGGCCAATAAGCCTTCTTCCTGCCTTAGGAAAGATGGCCGAAAGAGTAATACTTGACCGGATTCTGCAACTTGAAGCAGTCAAACAAAGAATCCCAAACTGGCAATTTGGATTCAGGAGGGGTCATGGTACTCCGGAGCAGCTACACCGTGTGGTCAATTTCATCCTGGATGCTTTCGAACACAAGAAGTATGCAGTTGCTGTTTTTATGGACATAAAGCAAGCGTTTGATAGAGTCTGGCATGACGGATTATTATTCAAACTTAGAAGCGTTCTCACTCCACAATTGTACCAGATTGTCAGCAGCTTTCTACGAGATAGAAGCTTTAGGGTCGACGTGGATGGTATAAAATCGTCAAAAAGACCAATATGTGCAGGCGTGCCTCAAGGTAGCGTTCTCGGCCCTACCTTGTATACTTTGTTCACAGCCGATATGCCCTCACATAACGACATCACAGGAGCAAACCGAAACAATGGACTGATAGCCACGTATGCCGACGATACAGCCGTACTGACAAGTAGTACCTGCATCAATAAAACTACAGAGTCATTGCAGCAGTTTGTGAGCAGCTTTGAAGACTGGGCCCGCAAATGGAATATAGGAATTAACGGAAGCAAATGCGCAAACGTTACGTTTACCACAAGACGTTTAAACTGTGGTCGCATCAGCATGCAGGGTTCAACACTACCGCACAAAAGAAGCCACAAATACCTGGGCGTAGTGTTAGACAGAAGGCTGACATTTAACATGCACACCACGATGGTCAAAAAGACTGTAATGACCAAAAGCGCAAAGATGTCATGGCTTCTTATGCCGGCCAATAAATTGTCACTGTACAGTAAAGTGACAATTTATAAAGCAATACTAAGTCCCATATGGAGATATGCGCTTCAAGTCTATGGAATTGCGTCAAAATCAAATCTAAACAAAATAAGAGTTGTACAAGCAAAAATCCTCCGGCAAATTAGCAATGCTCCCTGGTACATGCGTACGAGGGAGATTGAAAAAGATCTCAAGGTCCCCAAAGTTGGAGACGTAATGCAAGAGGTAGCTGCTAGATACCTTGCAAGACTCGAAGGCCACCCAAACCCTTTGGCGAGAAGACTTAACAAAGAAGCCAGAAGAAGAAGATTAAAGAAGTGCCATCCACAGGACCTCCCTGCGAGGTTCCTATAAAATTAATGTTCAATGTAAAAGTGAATGTGATTATTGTGTGATTAATTAACCAAATTGTGATTGTTGTTTATGGAAATTGTTATTGAAATATCTGTAGTGTTCTACTGTAAATAATTGTAACTTTATGTTCAACTTGTTAAGCTGCCAATTAGGTAGTAGAAAGCCTGTTTAAATAAAATAATATAAACCTTTTTACCAAAAAAAAAAAAAAAAAAAAAAAAACTTCTCAAAAATGTTAGATTACTCAAAAAGGTTAGTGGACAACTGAATGTCCGCTGCGGTTTCCAGCACTACTAACAGCTGTGCACCTGATTGTTATTATTTGTGTAAGTGTGACAATTGAGACACACAAGCACAAGTAAAAACGCTTTCCTGCCTTGTGTCGAGGAAAAGAGATGGAAGGCCAAAAATGACGCTGCAAGCTCACATCGCTACCCTACCGAACGAACATCAACTGCTGGGGGTTTTAATAGTGCTACAGGCAGCAAGAATATTGCACACAGGCACATAAATGTCTACACATATAGCGAGGAAGTGTAAATGTGTGTGTGTATGGTCATAGGGAAATAATATTCGTTATGCACATCAATACTTTCATACCCTTTCCACAAATAATCATAAAAACGCTAACATTTTGCATGAGCATGGCAAAGCAGTTTAAGAATTCGGTATACTCTTCGCTCAGAAGGGGACCAATGAGATCGCGAGTCGAGAAGAAATTTCAATTTTTGTGAGCTGCTTGCTGTTTGTGCCAGCAGCATACATATATTTTTGTGGGAAGAGAGCAGAGAGTAAAAAGCATGGGGCAGAAAGAGAAAGAGAGCAAGGGAAAGAGCGGCACATGTCAGGCATTTTTGGAAAATCGACCGTCACCGTCGAGCGCTCGAAGCGGAATGATTTTGCCATCAACAATTTTTCTCTGCCGACCCTAAAAGTAAAAACCCGAGCAAATACGAAGTTAAGGGGGTTCTAAAGTAAAAAAATAAGTGTGAACATTAACTTGTACCAATTGTCCAGTCTATGTGTTGTATGGTTAGTGGTGATACATAACCAAGTACCCATTTATGTACGATTATCATTAACAGAAATGTTCTACTACCTAGGTAAAGTCGGCATTCTTATTTCTAGGGCTGTTGAAAATATATCAAAATATCGATATATGTTTTTTTTTTTTTTAATATATTTATATCGGAATATTTTTTTCCCCCAAATATCGAATATTTTTGTGATATTTTTGATATTTTAATATATTTGCGTTGACAATTGTCTCATAATGGTAAAAACGCATCACTCTGATATTAAAAATGGAACAGCCAAATGTAATTTATGCCCTAAAATAATAAAAACAAGTTGTAACACATCAATTATGGCAATACATATAAAAAACAACACTATGATGAATTTAGATAACCAAGGTGATAGCTTCGAGAACGACCACAATAGGTCAATATTGAAAGTACACATTGCGGAACAGGGAACTTGAGATATAGCGAAGCTTGCCACAAACTTCTTGGGAAAGCAATCCGATAATTTTTTAGAATTGTCATAAGTCCACAATGCTAGTACTATCGAAGATCGCATTACGATCAGCCCTTGGTAGCCAAGTGCCTTTGGTGCGACTTGCTTCGCCAATAAAATGCGTTGTTTGCGAGTCACGAAGTTGTATGACGGATTCTCAAATATCAGAACGCGTTTTTTTTAATCTTTGAGTACCTAATACTTGTCATTATTATGAAAAATAGTTATTCTTATGATTCTTTTTTTTTTTTTTTTGGTCGGATTGTAAAGTTTTTGTGGGAAAAAGTTTGAAAAATATCGATATATCGATATTTTTAAAGTTCAATGTCAAATATCATTTTGATATTTTTTCAAAACTTAAAATATCATCGATACGATATTTTAAAAATATTCGACAGCCCTACTTATTTCATATGTAAATTCGTATGTTAGTAGTATCACCACTAACCATACAACACATAGACTAGACAACTAGAACAAACTTTTTTCACGAACCAGATTTTGATTTCGCGTCCTAATCATCTTCGTATTTGCTCGGCTCTGTCATTTGCTGCTCGGGCAGCGAAATATCGTAGTTGATTTTCAGTTCGCTGCCAGCGCTCGAAAGAAATGATTCTATTCTCATATCAAGCATCACTGTATGCTATTCTTCTTTATTCACTCTCTCACTCACTCTCTCTATGCCTCTCATATATATATGTATGCAGGCACAAGCCAGCAGCGCACAAAATTGAAATTTGTCCGCGAGTTGCGATTCGCAACGATCCCGTCTGCCATTCTTAGTAAGAGTATGCCGAACTCTTAAACGGCTTTGCCATGCTCATGCAAAATTTTAGTGTTTTCGTGATTATTTTTGGGAAGGGTATGAAAGCGTGATGTAGCATGCACACACACAATTACTGTGTCTTGCTTCATGTATGAGCATTTATGTGACTGTGTGCTGTCTGTAGCAATTGTAGGGTCCAACATTTGCAGTTTGTTATTCTTGTAGACCTCGGCCTTAGAATTGTGGGAACGGTCTTAGATTTGTTCGACCTTGTAGACTGTCAAATCTACTTCCCCAATGCATAGGCATTTATGTTTATATGCATACATATGCATTCATTCTTATACATGTTAATAAATAAAAATAACTATAATTAATTTAGTAACAAACCATTTTTGAACGTGTCATAAACGATTTAAGTGGATCTGGAAATTCATATGTATTGACAAATAGAATAAACCATGTACTCATTATTGTCAAAATGACTGCTGCAAGCCGTAAAGGCTCATTTGACAGTCACTCTACAATTCAAACTACATATACAAAATAGACAAACTACTCAATAGCGCAGGTAGCAAGAGAACAAACTGCAAATGTTGGGGCCCTGCAATTGCTACAGGCAGCAAAAGTTTCGCACACAGTCACATAATTGCTCATACATGAAGCAAGACACAGTAATTGTGTGTGTGCATGCTCGTCGCGAAAAAGCAATGCTTATGTACATCACGCTTTCATACCCTTCCCAAAAATAATCACGAAAACACTAAAATTTTGCATGAGCATGGCAAAGCCGTTTAAGAGTTCGGCATACTCTTACTAAGAATGGCAGACGGGATCGTTGCGAATCGCAACTCGCGGACAAATTTCAATTTTTGTGCGCTGCTGGCTTGTGCCTGCATACATATATATATGAGAGGCATAGAGAGAGTGAGTGAGAGAGTGAATAAAGAAAGAATAGCACACAGTGATGCTTCATATGAGAATAGAATCATTTCGTTCGAGCGCTGGCAGCGAACTGAAAATCAACTACGATATTTTCGCTGCCCGAGCAGCAAATGACAGAGCCGAGCAAATACGAAGATGATTAGGACGCCAAATCAAAATCTGGTTCGTGAAAAAAGTTTGTTCTAGTTGTCCAGTCTATGTGTTGTATGGTTAGTGATGTTACGCAGTACGAGTTTATTTTGTTTTTTTTTTTTTCGATAACTCATCCCATTTCCAAATTATCGATAAGAAATTGAAAATTTATTACTTTTTTTTTAAGTTATTGAGCATAACTTTCACAACGTTTTAGCTAGAGATTTCAAATTTGTACATTAAGATAGAAATTATGAATATGGATATGGAGATTTTGAATTTTGGATGGCACGCCCCTTCGCCACCAATTTGAAAAAAAACGCATTTCAAATACTAGAGACTTGCAATGGCATATAGATACTTGGATGCTTTTAATCTACTCTGAAAATTTCGTAAGGATCGTCCATCTATAAGCGTCCAAAGTTCAGCCCAGCCCACCCCCAAGCCACGGCAGTAACGTAAGAAGAAGAGAGTATCACTTTTTTTTTTTGCAGGGTTCAGGGTATCTCGTAGTCGAGCCGTCTCGACTAGAGTCTTCTTACTTGTTTGTTACTGAATAATTCCTTAGAGAACAATAAAGTTTGCGGGATATCAAAACCACCGGTATCCCTTCATTCGTTTCCGTTGTTTGAACTAGCACGACAAGTGAGGTTTTATCGCGCGATTTCGGCTTTAATAGGGTTTTGCCCGAATGCGTCTTTTAAGTCTAAACTGAAAATAAATTCTACTTCCAGCCGCATGTGAGAATGCATTCCATGAACGGCATAGGATATACATTCTCAATTGTAACCGCATTAACAGGCCGACTGTCTAAACATATAACTTTTGCGAACTAACACAACTGAAGAATCCCAAGAGCTTTGTGATTCTTCTATAACACCTAATCTAAGCATTTTATCCAGCTCTTCATACATCAACTCTTTATTGCAGGTGAAACGGGATAATTGGACAGCCCAGCCCTGAGTCCACTTTTGTAAAAGAAGGAAACACGTTAACATATTGCAACAGCAATTTGGGCTGTGAGTGATGTTACGATACTCTAGTGAAGCTAATTGATTATTAGTTGGTACCACCCGAAATGTAAAAAGATTGAATTGGGTCCGAAAATCAATGCATACATACAAATCCTGAAACAAGGAGGGCACTGTGCCGTGTCGAAGTACAATTCCAGCACAGTAAATTTCCGGCTGATATTTGTCTTCTTTCTAATCACTAACGTACTAATGGTGCAACTGGGCAACTCTCTCAATTTTCTTGTAGAGGATTTTGTGTTGAATATCTGGGAGAAAATTGGTACGGAGAATTCGGACCAGATTTGAATCACGCAAGGAACTCGAAAATTTATCAACAACAATAGCCTCACTCGTCAAAGGGTTCGCCTATTTTTTGCTTACGCCAACAGACAGCAGCTCGGATATAAATGTACAAAACAAAATTCTTGCCAACAAATCTCCGGTACACTTTTGTGATCACCTCAGAACCATTCACTTGCACTACCCTTAAAAATGTTGCTAGCATATGTACACAATAGCTTAAAATGATGAATAAAATTCCAACTGACAATGATTTGGCTAATGCGATCTGGTTCGCAAATCTATTCCAACTGAAGTGAGCCTGTTATTGCAATGTGTCCCAAATACAGTTGAAGCTGATTGAAACTCATGTTAGGCCATTTTTTTCTTGTACTGGCAGTACGGGACTGTGAATTCTAGGCAGCACTGAGGAAGATGAAAGCAGTTTTCTGGAAAACACTCTCTGTCGTTTGGGCCTATCTCTCTCACTTTGTCTCAAAGAAACCTGGACTATCAACCCTGCTGAACCGAAGTAAACCTGCAGCAATGACATCTGCCAATTATAGTTGCCAAGTATGCAACAGGAGGGTGATGCCACAGAATGAAAATTTTACTAATAATAAGTAGGTGCTCAAGCATGAACATGCCACATAAATAAAAACATTAAAAAAAATATCGCCTGCGCGTTATCTGACCGCCTAGTAATAAACATGTCAATTTCTTAGTTGCAGCGACAAACGCAGCGGAGTAACAACAAGTAAGAACGTTGCATATGGGCGCAACCAAATGCAGGAGACTTTGTTCCGTAGATGCATTATAATTATTTAATAAACAAAAATATTTGGAAAATTAGCAACGTACAAACAAACGTTTTTCCTGTACATACAGATTTACATCTGTACACACATATGTACGAGTATTCACACTGGCGTGCACGCACTAAACGATTTTCTATGCATGCAAATTAATCAACTTGCCTTTGCAAGTTAATAAAAAAAATTATTTTATTATAGTGAACGTAGTGTTCTTTTATTAAACTCCAAATTCGAACTAAAGTATAAAAATGATCTTATGCTGCAAGTCAGCTAATGTTTATGTTAAGCTTCCCTCATTAAAGCTCAAGGCTCAAAAGCTCGAAAGCTCACAAGAGTGGCTTACGTGATTCTATATCGGTATTGTGAAATTATGAATTGTTTATATTAAAGCTTGGTTGCTAACTCAAAGAGCCCTTGGAAACTGCGTAGAGATTCTTATGTTTATGTTGAAGCCAAAATGCTGACTCTGTGGGAATAGGGAATATTTATGTTTGAGCCGAGTGGCGTGATACTATAGGTTGTTTATGATTGGGGAGACTGAGTTATGCTATTTGAAAGTTGTTTACATTTATCATAAGAGTCACTTGATTAGCGGGGTGATAACTCCCCCTTTCTTAAGAAGAATCGTCCCTGATTCTTAACGATTCTCATAAGTGTCAATTCAATTTGAGTCAATTTGAGTGTTTATAGCATTTAGCATATCAGGGTTTTGAATTTGAATATTTTGATCATTTAGGGGCTTTGAAAATAAGAATTTAATAGGATTGAGATTGTTCTTTGAACAAAATTTGAGAAGCTTTATCATAATGAATATAAAAACTATTACAAATATAATAAACGTAATTTTGGTATGATTATTTTCTAATTCTATTACAATTTTTGATAAAGTATTTGTATTTCTAATCGTAACTCAGTGTCATTAGAAGGTTGATAATCAGTAATTAAATAATCTGTAAATTTGTTATGTTTTATATAGTTCAGCAATTTTTCTTTTTGGTTTGTGTAAGTAATGTTATTTATGGTTACAATGGTTTTGAAAGTTATGAGGTAGGTACCTGTAAGCCAGGTATTATTAACGCAATTTTTTCCTGATACTAAAATGGCGCCATCTGTTATTATTTCTTTGGCTTGTTTTTTTCTGATATTTTGTACAGCTAGTGAATTATTTATTAACTAAATTATGAAGCAGTTCTTCTCGTAAACAATTTGAGCAAAAGTATTATAAATTTCTCTTTTAAAATTTTTAATACGATAAAAGGTATTCTTACATTTAGTGATTTTATTGTCTATGAATAATTTTCCATCTGATGGGGAAACTGCTTTAGCATGATATAATTTGCACTTATAATTTATAGTTGGGTATTTTATAAAAACTATAATTAAACCTTGGTATGAGATAATTGAAAAAGAGGATACGTCCAAGAGGTCGATAAGAGTAATATTAAATGTTTCGTGATTAAATATGTTTATCATATCTTGTTTATTTAAAATTTTTGGGTTTATTATGTTGGCTTTTGAAAATGTAATAGTGTCTAGCAGATTTTGTAGGTCAAGTGATAATAGTTTGAGACGGTATTTTTTTAATAGCATTTCTTGATCGAATTTAATGTTTTTTAAAAGATTTGTAATTTTTGTAGCTTCTTTGAAAATTGCAGAATTAATTTGATTTTGTATATTGTTATTTTCAATGAGTTCATTTATTTTTTTCTGAATTGTTAGCATGTCATCATGATTTGGTGTTCCTGTAATCCATTTAAAAATAGTACTAATTCATTTATACTTCGCTTAGAGACTTTATGAGGTGTAAGTTGAGAAAGAAGGGTTTAATTAAATTTAGTCCATTGTTATTTCCCAATCAATAGTGTTGTTTTTATTATCAAAAATGTTAGCTCTCTTTCAATATATCATTATAAAAACTTAAATTAGTAACGTGAAACACTTCTCCAAATGTTTCGTATAGTAAAAATTATTAATATCTTCAAGTAAAACAATTGTCGTTTGAGTAGTATTATGATATCGAAGCGGCAAAGGGCAAAAAACTAATAAGCACGTACAAAGTGATCATGCTAAAAAACAAAAACAAAAATTTTTATTAGGATTTTATATTATCTTTATGAATTATACGATCTCTATTATTTATTTTAACTGTATTTCCTAGATCTTCTTTAACTACTTGTTTTTTATATTTGGGTTGCAGTTTATTTCGTTCGCCATGTTTCTTTTCATAAATGATTTCGCCTACTTGGTAATTCTTTGGTATTCGTTTTTTGTTATGGTAGTCTAACATTTTGGATTGAGCTGATTCTAGCTTTGCGGATAATTCAGAGTGATTTATTTTGAAATAAAATTTCATATGGTTTTTGTTGGGTTGTTGATTGTATTGTGTTGTTATATTCTCTGACTGCACGGTATATAACTTCAGAAATATCAATAATTTAAATTCTTCTTAGATGCATCGAGAAATTTCGATGAGTGTTGAATGAACTCTTTCTACTTGGCCGTTGCTTAAGCTGTGTCTGGGATCTGTATAATAAATATTTATACCTGAACGGGACAGTGTTGATTTAAATTGTGCAGATGAAAAACTAGGTTCATTGTCTAGCATTATGATTTAGCGAATGGAAAGATTTGGATCAATTAATACTTATTGGCCATATCCGATTTGTTATTGATTTCTTTTATAACTAGAAATTTTGAATAAGCATCTATGCAAGTGATAAATGATAATTTTTGAGCATAAAAATATCGATATGTAATTGTTCACCTTCTGTTTTTGGAATGGGTGCTTTAGAAATAAGTTTGTTTTGGATTTCTATCGTATTTATTTTTATTACAAATTTCGCAATGTCGTATATATTGTTTAAGAGTTTTATATAGTGTTGGCCAATAATAATACTAAGAATTTGCTTAAGATTTTCGTCGAAACCTCTATGAGCTCGAGCATGTGTTTCTTCTATAATAATTTCTGGTCGTTTTTATTTTCGATATCTAAGACAAATTCTGGTAGTAAAAAGAAATTTATTTGTGAAGGTGTTTCTTATTGTATTCTGTATTTCGTATAGATCTTCAAGACTGCAGTGGATTCCTGTCGTTATTTTTGGCTGTAAAAATTCTTTTAAGTATTTGGATTAAATTATCTACTGTTCATATTCTATGATATGTCTTATTTTATTGAAGGGTTCGCATTTTTCATGAATAGTAAATTTATTTTGAAATAAGTAGTTGCTGCTTAAAACTGATTCAGTGGTTTTTTCGTTTCTTCAAATATGTACTCATGGCTGCTGTCGGCTGAATGTACAGTTTCGATATCGGATAAGGATTCATTGTCGGAGGGTGCACTATCGGACATTTGATTACTTTCAGTGGTAATGTTGTTTATTATTTCTGGATAAAGCGTCGGCAACAACGTTCGTTGACCCTGGTTTGTAAAATATAGTAGGAGAGAAAATTCCTCAATAAAGGCATGCCATCTTTCATTTTTGAATTAGGGTTCGTGCAGAAACCGCGAAAAGAAAGTGGTTGATGATCTGTTTGGATTTCTAAATTTGTAATACCATATAAGTAATTACGAAGACTTTTTAATGCCCAGACTATGGGCATATAATTCCCTCTCGTTTGTTGCATAATTTCTTTCTGTTTTATTTAATGTCTTTGAAATGAATGTGATTGGTTTGCTTTCTTGCGAAAGGACAGCGCCTATAGCGATGTCAGAAGCGTCTGTAGTAAGAACAAACTTTTTGGAATAGTCTGGCTGAGTTAGTCAAACCTTGCAACTAAGTGTGATTTTAAACTTTCGAATGCTGAATGAGCTTCATCGTCTAGAGATATTTTGTTTTTTCGACATGTGTCTTGAAATCATACCATTGTGTCCTTGTAATAGTTTGTGAGGGGCTTTGCTATATTGCGTAATTTTGTACGAATTTCCTGTAGTAGTTAGTTAAACCTAGAAAACCTCGTAATTCTCTCAAGTTAGTGGGAGGTGGATATTTTATGATAGCTTCTATTTTTTTGGGGGTCAGTTGTAATAATATTGTGAGACACTACATATCCTAGGAATTCGATTTCTTTTTAAAGAATTTGGATTTTCTAGAGATATCTTCATATTTGCTTTAAATAATATTTCGATAATTTCTTGTAAGTCATTGAAGTTTGCTCGATATTTCTGAGAAAACTATTATATCATCTATATAGATGTGGCAGTTTTACCGATTTTATCACGTAATAATTGTCCATAGCTCTTTGAAATATGCAGGCGCGTTCGCAAGTCCAAATGGCAAGCGAAAGAAATTCATTTTCCATTATTGATGGAAAAAGCGGTTTTCTCAATATCTGTGCTTTTCACATTAAATTTGATGAAAACCAGATTCTAAATCAATAGTTGAAAAGAATTTGGCTTTACCTAGGTTAGATAATAGTACCGATGGATCTGGGCATCGGATATCTATCTGGAATTGTTATATTATTAGTTTTTGTAATCAATAACTAATCTGTGCTTTTGTGTTCCATCTTCATTAAAAGCCCTTTTTTCCTACAACCCATACTGGAGAGTATAAGGACTTTTGCTTGCCTTATTATGTTCTCGTTCTAACATCCTATTTATTTCCTATTAACAAAATGATAAACTGAATGTGGATAAGGATATTGTTTACTGTAAATTGGAGTGTCGTTTATCGTTCTGATTTCACCTCTAATCTGTTCTAAAAGGAAGAAGATATTTGTATTGAGAGTGTTTGAGTTTTATTTCTTGAATGATTTGTTCTTAAAGAGTTGTTAGATTCGCCATTTATCAATGGAATGATTAACTTTTAAATGATTTACTTCGCATATTGAAAGTGACTTGTAGAGGATACTGACAATTTTCGTTGTCTGCTCTTTTTAGCTTTCTTCTTTTTTATATGCTTGTTTTTA
>JAUESP010000225.1:0-122500 GCA_030914335.1 Drosophila borborema
TTCATTTTTGAATTAGGGTTTCGTGGCAGAAACCGCGAAAGAAAGTGGTTGATGGTCTGTTTGGATTTCTAAATTTGTAATACCATATAAGTAATTACGGAGACTTTTTAATGCCCAGACTATGGCATATAATTCCCTCTCGTTTGTTGCATAATTTCTTTCTGTTTTATTTAATGTCTTTGAAATGAATATGATTGGTTTGTTTTCTTGCGAAAGGACAGCGCCTATTGCGATGTCAGAAGCGTCTGTAGTAAGAACAAACTTTTTGGAATAGTCTGGCTGAGTTAGTTCAACCCTTGCAACTAAGTGTGATTTTAAATTTTCGAATGCTGAATGAGCTTCATCGTCTAGAGATATTTTTGTTTTTTTTCGACATGTGTCTTGAAATCATACCGTTGTGTCCTTGTAATAGTTTTGTGAGGGGCTTTGCTATATTTGCGTAATTTTGTACGAATTTCCTGTAGTAGTTAGTTAAGCTTAGAAAACCTCGTAATTCTCTCAAGTTAGTGGGAGGAGGATATTTTATGATAGCTTCTATTTTTTTGGGGTCAGTTGTAATAATATTATGAGACACTACATATCCTAGGAATTCGATTTCCTTTTTAAAGAATTTGGATTTTTCTAGAGATATCTTCATATTTGCTTTAAATAATATTTCGATAATTTCTTGTAAGTCGTTGAAGTATTGCTCGATATTTTCTGAGAAAACTATTATATCATCAATATAGATGTGGCAAGTTTTACCGATTTTATCACGTAATATATTGTCCATAGCTCTTTGAAATATGCTAGGCGCGTTCGCAAGTCCAAATGGCAAGCGAAGAAATTCATATTTTCCATTATTGATGGAAAAAGCGGTTTTCTCAATATCTGTGCTTTTCATTAAAATTTGATGAAAACCAGATTCTAAATCAATAGTTGAAAAGAATTTGGCTTTACCTAGGTTAGATAATATTACCGATGGATCTGGCATCGGATATCTATCTGGAATTGTATTATTATTTAGTTTTTTGTAATCAATAACTAATCTGTGCTTTTGTGTTCCATCTTCATTAAAGCCCTTTTTCCTACAACCCATACTGGAGAGTTATAAGGACTTTTGCTTGGCCTTATTATGTTCTCGTCTAACATCCTATTTATTTCCTTATTAACAAAATTGTTAACTGAATGTGGATAAGGATATTGTTTACTGTAAATTGGAGTGTCGTTTATCGTTCTGATTTCACCTCTAATATCTGTTCTAAAAGGAAGAGATATTTGTATTTGAGAGTGTTTGATTTTTATTTCTTGAATGATTTGTTCTTCAAGGGTTGTGAGATTGGCCATTTTATCAATGGAATGATTAAGTTTTCAATGATTTACTTCGCATATAGAAGTGCTCGTAGAGGATACGGACAATTTTCGTTGTCTGCTCTTTTTAGCTTTATTCTTTTTTATATGCTTGTTTTTATTGAGATTTTCGTTAATCGCTTTATTTTTATACCCTGAACCCATTGAAAATGGGAATTCAGGGTATAATGGTTTTGTGAAATGTATGTAACAGGCAGAAGGAGACGTCGCAGACCCTATAAAGTATATATATTCTTGATCAGCATAAAAAAATAAGTTGATTGAGCCCTGTCCGTCTGTCCATCCGTCCGTCCGTCCGTCCGCCCGTATGAACGTCGAGATTTCGGAAACTACAAAAGCTAGAGAGCTGAAATTTCACATGAATACTCGTATGTTACCTACGCAATACGAGTTTATTTTGGTTTTTCGATAACTCGTCCCATTTCCAAATTATCGATACAAAATCGAAAATTCGTTTCCATTTTTAGGTTTTTTTAAAATAAATACTACACCGTTTTAGCTAGAGACTTCAACTTTATATATTTAGATAGATATTGTGGATACGCAGATTTTGTAGTTTTCAGATTTTGGATGCCACGCCCCCTTCGCCCACAATTTGGAAAAAAACGCATTTCAAAGACTTGCAATTTGGCACATAGATAGATTCATATATCCTTAATGTACTCTGAAAATTTCATGAAGATCGTCCATCTAGAAATGGAGTTAGAGGCATCCAAAGTTCAGCCCAACCCACCCCTAAGCCACGGCAGCAACTGCGCAGTTAGCAGAGCGCGCGCTTATAAGAGCGTAAAGAAGAAGAGTATCACTTTTTTTGCAGGGTTCAGGGTATCTCGTAGTCGAGCCGTCTCGACTAGAGCCTTCTTACATGTTTATATTTGGGTAATCAGAGTCACTTGATGACGCTGATTGTATGTCAGATACATTGAATAATGTATTTGATTTAAAAGTTTCATTTTTTATCATTTATCAAATTAATCGTTTCTGTTTTATTATTATAATGCAGTGTACCTTTTGATAGGTCAATTATTGCATTAATAGCTTTTAGTAGATTATGACCGATTAACAAATCTGCTTCTAGATTATCGATTTCATAAAATCTATAACGTTTTCCGAAAATATTTATATTATGAGAATGTGTTATGATACTGTATCCATTGACAGTTTTTACTCTTTTTTTGATAACTAACTCTGCTGGGTTATCGTATATGCCTTTTTTAATATAACAAGCTGTAGCGCCTGTGTCTATTAATACCTTTAGGTTTTTGTTTATTTTTTGATCTATTCTGTAGATAAATGGGAGCTCTCCCCTTGCTCCTCTAAAAAATGGTCCTCCTGAATGTTATTTACACGCATAACCCTTTTTGGTTGATGAGTTGTTTGAGAAGAGAATGCCTGTTCTAAAATTGGATTCTGTTGGAAAGGTGGGTTTTGTATTTGAACGGATCTATCTACATCCATTGGTTCTTGAGGGGATTGGGGGTTAGATTGAATTTGATTTTGGGAGTTCTGATAGAAACGTAGATGATTGTCATATTTTTTATTGGATTGATTTGATTTATTATATTTTGGTTGTTCGTTTTTGTTTGCATTGAACAGTTGTATATTAACGGAGTTATTATAAGCGAAATTAGCTCTTTGATAATTTGCTTCTAGCTCTTGGGCTTTAGCCAAGGTGTTGGGAAGGTTTTCTGGTTTAAGAGAAAACAAAATAATTGATAATGATCCGTTAAGGCCTGTGATGAAAACTTGCAAAGCGTTTTCTCTGTTTTGCCTTATCGCCATATGTCATATTAGTCTTGTTTACCAGCTGGGTTAATTTTTTATTAACCAGGTTATAATATTCGAGAACCGATAAGTTGCCCTGTCGTAATACTTAATTCTTGTTCTAAAATGTGCATCGGACGCCTGTCACTATATGCAAAATCTAATCTGGCAAGTATTGCCTCAAAGTTAAGTACGGTACCGTGATTAGTTAGGATATCATTTGCTCTACCTGTGACTTTGTTTCTAAGTATTGTTAAGGCACCTACATATTTTCTACTGCCCTCTTTGTACATTCGCATAGCACCGCAAGCTGCTTCACGCCAGCTCACATATGCGTTTTGATTTCCTGAAAACTCAGGTAAGGATTTAACTATATCGAATGATTCGTCGCAACGAATTGTATCATTGATGACTGTTGCTTTAAATTCTTGTTCGTTGTTGGAAGACAATGTAAACTGAGCTTTTAATTCTGTAATTTGTTCTTGAAGCACTCTGGTTTGATTTGCAATTAATTGAGCTATTATTTCTGCTGTAAGATTGTTAGCCATTTTTGAATTACTTGTATTTGCTTTTAAATTTGAAAATTTTTCAATTAACTCGTCCAGGTTTAGTACAATTATTAAACACAAAAAAATTTTTAAATGTAGCTTAGTAATTATAAAGAATATAAAGATTCTCAATCGCTCACGTAGTGGTACTTCTTTCTTTGGGTTAGGGTGGATCGGGTCGTTCTTCCTTCCTTCTTTATTGTCTTGTCACTGATTTTGGGTTGCGACCTTTTGGTTCGGTCACACAGCACGATCTTTTCGTCTTAAGCTGCCTTTTGTTTTAGGCAGGCACAAACTTTTGTCGTTTTTAGATTCAATTTTTTGTTTTGAGTCATGTGACTTTTATTAGCGTTGTTGTGATTTTAAATTTTGGTTTGAAGCACAAGCTGTTTCTTTTTTATTTGAAACTTTTTAATGCACTTTTTGTTTGAGTTCTAGAAACTTGATGTTTATTTTTGAGTTTAAATTTTTTTGACACTTTTTATTTCACTTTTAGTTCGGCGGCGTACGATTACATAAAAAGATGTAGTTTCTTTTTATGTGTTCTTTATTTAACGTATGCCCCACGTTGGGCGCCAATTAATCAACTTGCCTTTGCAAGTTAATAAAAAAATTATTTTATTATAGTGAACGTAGTGTTCTTTTATTAAACTCCAAATTCGAACTAAAGTACAAAAATGATCTTATGCTGCAAGTCAGCTAATGTTTATGTTAAAGCTTCCCTCATTAAAGCTCAAAAGCTCGAAAGCTCACAAGAGTGGCTTACGTGATTCTATATCGGTATTGTGAAATTATGAATTGTTTATTTTAAAGCTTGGTTGCTAACTCAAAGAGCCCTTGGAAACTGCGTAGAGATTCTTATGTTTATGTTGAAGCCAAAATGCTGACTCTGTGGGAATAGGGAATATTTATGTTTGAGCCGAGTGGCGTGATACTATAGGTTGTTTATGATTGGGGAGACTGAGTTATGCTATTTGAAAGTTGTTTACATTTATCATAAGAGTCGCTTGAGTAGCGGGGTGATAACTTGCATACATAGAAAATTGTGTGTATACTCGTATAGTTGTACATGTGTAAATCTGTATGTATGTGTAGGAAAAACGTTTGTTGCTTGCCTTGTACGTTTTCTATTTGCCGAAATATTTCGTTAATTAAATGTTTATTAAATAAATAATATGCACCTATGGGAACAAAGTATATCGCTGATAGTTGCGCTTAACTGCAACGTTCTTACTTGTTATACCCTGAACCCATTGAAAATGGGAATTCAGGGTATAATGGTTTTGTGAAATGTATGTAACAGGCAGAAGGAGACGTCGCAGACCCCATAAAGTATATATATTCTTGATCAGCATAAAAAAATAAGTTGATCTAGCCCTGTCCGTCTGTCCGTCCGTCTGTCCGTCTGTCCGTCCGTCCGACTGTCCGTCTGTCTGTCTGTCCGTCTGTAGGAACGTCGAGATTTCGGAAACTACAAAAGCTAGAGAGCTGAAATTTGACATGAACACTCGTATGTTAGCTACGCAATACGAGTTTATTTTGTTTTTTCGATAACTCATCCCATTTCCAAATTATCGATAAAAAATCGAAAATTCGTTTTCATTTTTTAGGTTTTTAGGGTATAACTTCTACACCGTTTCAGCTAGATACTTCAACTATATATATTTAGATAGATATTATGAATACGCAGATTTTGTAGTTTTCAGATTTTTTATGACACGCCCCTCTCGCCCACAATTTGCAAAAAACGCATTTCAAATACTAAAGACTTGCAATTTGGCAAATAGATAGATATAGATACTCTAAATCTACTCTTAAAATTTCATAAAGATCATGCATCTAGAAATGGAGTTATAAGCGTCCAAAGTTCAGCCCGACCCACCCCCAAGCCGCAGCAGCAACTGCGCAGTTAGCAGAGCGCGCGCTTATAAGTGCGTAAAGAAGAAGAGTATCATTTTCTTTACAGGGTTCAGGGTATCTCGTAGTCGAGCCGTCTCGACTAGAGCCTTCTTACTTGTTTTTATTACGAACGGTGATACTTTTTCAAATGATTCATTATCGTTTCGTTTTAAGACAATATATGTATTTGGGTTCACTGACATGTGAGTTCTTATACATATTTGCTTATGTCCGGCGGTTCGTGTATGGTTGTTGTTGTTGGGCTAAGCCCGGTGTAACTGTTTGCAGCGTGTGTTTGTTTTTGGTTTTTATACCCTGAACCCATTGAAAATGGGAAATCAGGGTATAATGGGTTTGTTAAAAGTATGTAACAGGCAAAAGGAGGCGTGGCAGACCCCATAAAGTATATATATTCTTGATCAGGGTGACGGGAAAAGTTGATATAGCCATGTCCGTCTGTCCGTATGTTTGAACGCGTCGATTTCCGAAGATACAAAAGCTAGAGAGTTCATTCTTTTTGTGTTAGGTCCGTATATTGCACGCGCAGTACGAGTTTGTTTCAGAAATTCGATAACTTGTATATTTGCAAAGTTATCGATAAACGCAATTATCGGGAACCAGTTATAAAATTCTAGCTAATTCATCTTTAGAGTTAGAGTCTCCAAGTCTTCTGCATATATATAGATACTAATTTAATACAATTTCGGTTTTTGTCAAATTTCCGAGCCTCAATTCGCCCCTACAACCCTAAATGTGTAAAAAATGCATTTAAAATACTAAAGACATACAGTTTGGTTTGGCATATACATATGAATATCATAATCTTAATATGAACATATCCATCTAGAAACAGAATTATTAGTCTATAAAATTTTGTCATCAAAACCCATGTGGCGCAGCAAGCAAGGCAACGCGACACAGCATGACGCATTGCGGGCGCACATACATACATACATACATATGTATGTATGTATATGTGTGCAAGCGTAGATCAGCGTGTGGCTGCAATCGTACATATGTACATATGTATGTACATATTAAAAAACCTAAAATGTTAAATACAATATGTAGATCATATGCTGAACTCTCATTACATTCCATTATATATTTTTAAAATTTTTAAACAATTAAAATAACAATGGAAATGCAAGCAACGTTGAGCAATGCAAATCAATTTTCGTATGCGTGTGCACATATGTATGTATACACACAAAAAATCTTGGGCCGTTTTCTATGTTGCTATGCGTGTATATTCTAAGAATCACAATTGTTTTTGAATTGCGTTAGAACTGTCTTTGAATTGTATTTGTATTTTCAGCCGCTGCTTTAGTGTTTCTTTCGTATATGGCGAATTTCATTCGCTTTCGCTAATTTGCCGTTTAAGTGAGCCGTGGTGTAGATGACTAGACAGATGCACCGAATGTTTGGCTGTCGCAGGTTCTAGCCTCGCCTAAGCCCTTCATTACTTCTTATTTTTAATTTTTTTTTTTTTTATATTTCTTTCTTTATTATTATTTATTCTTTTGTATTTGATACCTTTGAAAGTCAGTTGGTAGTTTAACTAATTGTGAATAAGTGGTTTTTTTTTAATTTCAAATATTTAATAGCATCATTTCTGAAAGTGTTTTTGTTTCAATTATATTTTATTCCGTTAATTCAACAGAAAATAATAAACAGAAAGTTTGCCCAAATAACAAAAGCACGTGACATCTGCGGTAAGAGTTTTCCTATATGTATGCACACATGTACATTCAAAACTAGCCTAGCATCACTAACCATACAACATATAGACTGGACAACTAGAACAAACTTTTTTCACGCACAAATATATGAGCGAAACGCCGCACAACTTCGTATTTGTTCGGTTTTGTCCATTCGAGCTCGAGCAGTCAAAATATGAAACGACAAATTCATTGCGCTGCCAGCGATCGACCGGGATGGTCATATTTTCATATGAGCATTTTTTATGCGATATTTTACTTTACTCTCCCTCTCTCATTTTTCTCTCTCTATCTCACTCTATGCGAGCACAAGCCAGTTGCCCACAAAAATTGAAATTTGTTCGCGAGTGACAATTCGCGACGATCCCGTCTGCCATTCTTAGTAAGAGTATGCCGAACTCTTTAACGGCTTTGCCATGCTCATGCAAAATTTTAGTGTTTTCGTAAAGATTTTTGGGAAGGGTATGAAAGCGCTGATGTGCATAGGCATTACTTTTTCGCGATGAGCATGCACACACACATTTACTGTGTCTTGCTACATGTATGAGCATTTATGTGACTGTGTGCGAAACTTTTGCTGCCTGTAGCAATTGCAGGGCCCAACACTTGCAGATCGTTGTTTTTGTGGGCTTTGGCCTTAGAATTGTGTGAACTGTCTAGGATTTGTTCGATCTTGTAGACTTTCAAATCCTCTTTGCCCATGCATATGAAATGTATGTTTGTATGCATACATATGCATTTATTCTTATACATATTGTTGGAATACTCGTATTCCCCCTTCAAAAATCACATTCTCTAAAATACTAGATTAAGTATTTTTAATGAACATGAAGTCAGGTCACACTTGATATTATTTGCATCTCTTTGAATTCAGATTTTGTACAAGCAAGTTGTGGTTGTAGGTGTTGCCGATAAGCGCTTAAACTAATAAGTGAAATACAAGTTCAGAAAGTCGTATAAAGCTCTGTTTCATTGGGAGTTTAATATTCAGTTTTTCAACAGGTTATGGGCCCAGTCCATGCCTAGTAAATAATAAACAAATTTTGATAGTGCTGAAATTAAACTTAATTGTGAAATTCAATTTCCACGTGCAGTTTTTTGTCTCTCTTTTTCTTTCATCTTTATATCTCTGTGTGTGTGTGTGTGTGACAGAATTACATTTAAAAATGGAAAAGGGAAAGCGCAATATAAAGCCGTTTGACGGCGAAAAGTATTCCATTTGGAAATTTAGAATGAAGGCATTATTTGCTGAGTTATATATATTAAAAGTAATTGATGAACCGATGCCAAGCAAAGTCGACACTTCTTGGGAAAAGGCAGAGCGATGTGCGAAAAGTGCACTTATTGAGAATTTAAGCGACTCGTTTCTTAATTTCGCGGCAAACGACAAAACGACGCGCCAAATTTTTGACAGTCTAGACGCTACTTATGAGCGCAAAAGTTTGGCTTCGCAATTGGCGTTGCGCAAACGTTTACTTTCACTAAAACTATCAAGTGAGATGCCACTTCTGAATTTTTTCAACATCTTTGATGAGTTAGTTAGTGAATTGTTAGCTGCTGGTGCAAAATTAGAGGAAATTGATAAGGTGTCACATTTATTGCTTACGTTGCCTTCATCTTACAACGGAGTTATCACAGCAATAGAAACGTTATCAGAGGATAACTTCACAATAGCTTTTGTGAAAAATAGGCTGCTAGATCATGAAATTAAAATTAATAATGATAATAGGGATACTAGTAGAAAAGTGATGAAAGTAGTTGTGCAAAATAAAAGCAACAACAACAAGTACACACACACACAAGGCAATTTTAAAAATAGGGTGACCAAACCGAATAATTTTTTCAAGGGCAGACCGAGAAACGTTATAAAATGTCATCACTGTGGAAAGGAAGGTCATATTATGAGGGATTGCTACGCATTTAAAAGAATTTCAAAAGAAACAAATAAAGAAAATAATCAAGCAAAGTTGGGAACATCACAACCCGGGCTTGCGTTCATGTTTCAACACGTGAAAGCAATATTAAATAAAAATGAGTTCTTATTGGACTCTGGAGCAACTGACCATCTCATAAATGATGAGTCGTTGTATTCGGAAAGTGTCGAGTTGGAGCCACCACTAAAAATTGCTGTGGCCAAACAAGGAGAATATATATATGCCACTAAACGTGGCTGCACAATGGCTTCCAAATCACATTGGAGGATGTCCTATACTGCAGGGAAGCTGCTGGAAATTTGATGTCAGTGAAGAGACTCCAAGAAGCTGGAATGTCTGTGATGTTTGACATTAATGGAGTCTCTATAAGCAAAAATGGAGTACTAGTGATGAAAAACGCAAGTACAGTCAATAATGTTCCTATTATTAAATTCCAAGCGTTCTCTGCGGATGATAGGAATAAAAACTTTTATCGTTTATGGCATGAGAGGTTAGGTCATATAAGTAATGGAAAATTATTAGAGATTAAGAGACAGAATTTATTTAGTGACAGCAATCTACTGAAAAATCTAGAAATAACAGATGATATTTGTGAATCGTGTTTAAGTGGAAAACAGACTAGATTGCCATTTGGAAAATCCAAAGATAAAACTTATGTCAAGCGACCCTTATTTATAGTTCATTCAGATGTTTGTGCCCCAATTACACCAGTAACTCTAGATGAGAAAAATTATTATGTGATCTTTGTAGATCAATTTACTCACTACTGTGTGACTTATTTGTTAAAGTACAAATCAGATGTATTCAGCATGTTTCGAGATTTTGTAGCAAAGAGTGAAGCGCATTTTAATTGCGAAATTGTTAATCTGTATATTGATAATGGCAGAGAATATCTGTCAAATGAGATGCGTGCTTTTTGTGTGGAAAGAGGAATAACTTATCATTTGACTGTGCCTCATACACCACAGCTAAATGGTGTTTCTGAGCGAATGATAAGAACCATTACCGAAAAAGCCCGTGCGATGGTAAATGGTGCAAAATTAGACAAAACTTTCTGGGGTGAAGCAGTGCTAACTGCAACATATTTGATCAATAGAACTCCTAGCAGAGCTCTTGATGATAATAAAAAGACCCCGTATGAAATGTGGCACAATAGAAAACCCAACTTAAAAGTTTTAAGAGTGATTGGTTCAACTGTGTATGTGCACAATAAAACAAAACAAGGAAAATTTGATGAAAAATCATACAAAGCTATCCTTGTGGGCTATGAACCAAGTGGTTTTAAATTGTGGGATACAAACAAAGAAAAATTTATTGTAGCAAGGGATGTTATTACGACGAGACCAACATGGCTTATTCAAGAGCTGAAAAATCTAAAAATTTCCCGAATGAGAGTAAGGAAAGTGATCAGTTAAATTTCCCGAATGAGAGTAGGGAAAGTGATCAGTTAAATTTCCCGAATGAGAGTAAGGAAAGTGATCAGTTAAATTTCCCGAATGACAGTAAGGAAAGTGATCAGTTAAATTTCCCGAATGAGAGTAAGGAAAGTTATTTCCCGAATGATAGTAAGGAAGGTTATTTCCCGAATGACAGTAAGGAATGTACTAATACCAATTTCCCGAATGAGAATAGGGAATGTGATCAAATCCCGAATGAGAGTAGGGAATGTGATCAAATTCCGAATGAGAGTAGGAAAAGAAAGCAAACTGATCCCCTGAATGAAAGTAAGGATTCAAATATTCAAAATAAAAGTACGAATTTTAAGAGCACTGGTCAGCCAAAAGATGTGACTGAAACATGTAGAAAGAGTGAAAGATTAAAGGCCAAGGCTCGCGTATCTTATAATGAAGATTATGACAGCCCAAATAAATATACATTAAATGCTCATACAATCTTTAACGACGTTCCAAATTCTTTTGATGAAATTAAATATAGAAATGATAAAAAAAGAGAGCAAGTTGAAATTAATACTATTTTTATCGAGTATGTTCCTACAGAGAACCAAATTGCTGACATCTTCACGAAGCCGCTGCCAGTCGGAAAGTTCGTAGAATTCCGAAGGAAGTTGGGACTCTTGGAGGATGATTAAACTAACAGTTTCTTTGATGCCAAAGAATATTTTTAAAATTTTTATTTACATTCTGTTTTAATTGTTGAATTTTTATTTGTAAACAATTTTAAGATGATCCGATACAGTTTTTTCTGGGTTTTCCCTGTATCCTTAGAGTAAATGCTGGATCATATAAGATTTCCCAGATGGCACACCAACCACAGCAATTAGTTATTAAGTATCTTTTGAATGTACCTCTTTTATTTTTTTTAATAATGTAATTTTTGAGGGGGCCTGTTGGAATACCCGTATTCCTCCTTCAAAAATCACATTCTCTAAAATACTAGATTAAGTATTATTAATGAACATGAAGTCAGGTCACACTTGATATTATTTGCATCTCTTTGAATTCAGATTTTGTACAAGCAAGTTGTGGTTGTAGGTGTTGCCGATAAGCGCTTAAACTAATAAGTGAAATACAAGTTCAGAAAGTCGTATAAAGCTCTGTTTCATTGGGAGTTTATTATTCAGTTTTTCAACACATATTTAATAAATAAAAATTACTGTAATTAATTTAGTAACATAGCCCCAAAACATTTTTGAACGTCTTATAAACGATTTAAGTGGATCTGGAAATTCATATGTAATACATATTATGTATTGACAAATGTCAGAATACCCCATGTACTCATTATTGCCAAAATGACTGCTGCAAGCCGTAAAGGCTCATTTGACAGTCACTCTACATACAAAATAGACAAACTACTGAATCGCGCAGGTAGCAAGAGAACAAACTGCAAGTGTTGGGCCCTGCAATTGCTACAGGCAGCAAAAGTTTCGCACACAGTCACATAAATGCTCATACATGTAGCAAGACACAGTAAATGTGTGTGTGCATGCTCATCGCGAAAAAGTAATGCTTGTGCACATCAGCGCTTTCATACCCTTCCAAAAAATCTTTACGAAAACACTAAAATTTTGCATGAGCATGGCAAAGCCGTTTAAGAGTTCGGCATACTCTTACTAAGAATGGCAGACGGGATCGTCGCGAATTGCCACTCGCGAACAAATTTCAATTTTTGTGAGATAGAGAGAGAAAAAAGAGAGAGGGAGATTAAAGTAAAATATCGCATAGATCGCTGGCAGCGCAATGAATTTGTTGTTTCATATTTTGACTGCCCGAGCTCGAATTGCCAAAACCGAACAAATACGAAGTTGTGCGGCGTTTCGCTCATATATTTGTGCGTGAAAAAAGTTTGTTCTAGTGGTCCAGTCTATGTGTTGTATGATTAGTGCTGTTACAGCTTCGAGTGGCATTGATATATTTCTTTTACAATTATGAAGTGTCTGTGTTAATTAAGGTGATGCGTGTTAATCGAGGAACGTCTATTTGTTGATATTTAATAATATAACATTTTTCGAATTTCAACTAATATAAGCGCCATCTATTATTATTTTTTTTTGGCAATGCAATGTATATATACATGTACATATGTACATTTTGAACGTTACACGCATACATTCTTATGTATACTTTCTGATTTATCCATATGGGTAATTCTCCAGAAAAGTCAACTTTTTGTCCCGTTCGACACTGGTTTTTTGTAATTATCTTGAAAACGGATTAATTTTAATACTAATCAAGAGCAATATATTTAACTATTTGTCAAAATAAAGAAGTTTTTTGCCATTTTCAGCACTAAAATTGATGCATTTTCAAGATAATTACAAAAAACCAAACCACAGTACAGATAATTATTTTATTTTATTAAAATTGGGTTCAGGGTATTATCTAGTCGAGCACTCTCGACTAGAGTTTTCTTACTTGTTGCTAATGCGGGGTTTTGATGCAGCATGATGCTTGAGAGGTTGAAGTGATACTGTGATATTTGTATATTTATTTTAAAATGCTATTGCCAATTGATTGCCAATTAATTTATAAACATACGCATATGAATTGTACATTTAAGCAAAAACTAAAACTGCTTTATGCTTTCCGATTTGCCATGCTGTGTGGCAAGCAGTTTTTCTATGCATGCATATATGAATGTATGTATGGATACGTGTATACACATCCAAGCGTGTATACAAATTTCAAGAATTCCGATTGTATTGTTTTGTTTTGTCACAAGCTGCTGATCAGCTGACCAGCTATGAATTTATTTAGGTTTAGCTAACGATTACATGTTATTTTCAGAAGACCTGGGTTCGAATCCCGCTGGAAACTTTTTGTTTATTATTCGAAAATTTATAAATTTTATTTTTAAAATTTTTATTTTTAAAATATGTTTAAATTTTCAAGTTTCTAGCTCTAATAGCGCCGAAAAATATTGCGTTCATCTTTCCTCCATATAAACAAGCAAGAAAGCTGTAGTCGAGACTGCTCGACTACAAAATCCCCTGAGCCCTTCTTCGAACGAATCATATTCCAAGAATGCTTCGTTTCGAGTCTCCACGCGTAAGAAACTATACATGCAAAAACACGAGCACACAAACGCTGATCTACGCTTCTAGGCCTGTATGTGTGTGAGCATTGCAAGCGTCTTGCTGTCTTTCTGCCTTGCTTGCTGCGCCACATGGCGTTTGCTGTGAAAATTTAATTGTATTAGATTGTACCACTAACCATATGTTTGGTTATTTATGTATGGTTAGTGCATGTACGTTTGGTAATTGCCCAATAATTTGGTTTATTAAATATTTATTAAATAAATAAAATATCCCTCTACGGGAACAGAATATCACGTAGTTGGTTGCACCCAACTAAAACTTTCTTACTTATTTGTATTGAGCACAACAAAAACATGCGTGGCTGACGATCGCAGAAAACCCCCAAACATAGATCGTTGCTGCCTGAGTAGAAGGGGATCTCTTTAAGCACATTTAAAAACTGTTGTTTTTTTTTTTAGAACTTTGAGAAATCCTCAACGGTTGCGTACCAGCTCTGGTATTGACTCATTAATTGTATCAATAAAATAATTAATAATTTTGGATGAGTCAATATTTAATTATTCAATTAAATGGTTCCGAAATTTTGCTCTTTTATTTTCATATATTTTGGTTAATAATTCTAAGTGACAGTAATAAGTGAGCAACCATGCTCTCTGATTCTCCTCTTAATGAGGAATTTAAGTAACTGAATTTTATTGTAGAAGTTAGGACTTTTTTTTTTTTGTCTATAATTTCACCAAATAATTTAGGGATTGACCCCCAATCCTTGGCATCGCCAAAAAATACCTGCATTTATGGTAGTCCAAGGATGTTATCCCCCTTTTCTTGGATAATGCGTTGAACTGCGGTAATTTATAATTCAAGTTCGGCCACTTCTTCTTGAAACGTTTTGATTAATACATATTTGTGTTTTAGCTCCTGGATTTCTCAATTCAATTACTTATTTTTCAGTACTCATAATTTCTAATTTCATATCTTTTATGATTTTAACAGCTTTATAAAATTCTTTATTGTTAAAATATAGGTGGCCTAATACATCCACTTTTAACAACAAAGCATGAACATTTTAATTCATCTTTTATTCTACGTAGCTCTTCTAAAATTTAACTGGGTGGCCTAATCTCCTTCGATGAATCTAATTGTTTCAATCTTGATACTAAGTTCGATTATTTTTTCAAAAGTTGTATAACCTTGTCTGACAGCATTATATATTATTTTAATAGTTGTTCAAGCATGAACATGCCACTTATATACAAACATATTAAAAATAGGCAATAGTCGATAACCTGCGCGTTATCTGAAGCCAAATAATAAACATGTCATCCCTTAGCTGCAGCGACAAACGCAGCGAGTAATAAAAATGTAACGGGGGACGTGAGAACGGCTTAGCGATCGAAAAGGGACACTTGACAAACATCTGTGCACTTGTGTGCATGGAATCAATTATAGCCTTCCAGTGCCTGGAAGTATTTTTAAGGTATATAAGCACTAGGATTTTAAGAAATAAATAATTCAATTTTTGAATTCGGTAAATGTGGAGTGTTTCATTTTGACTCTCTAACAATAGTAATAATAAAATTAAATTACGGCTGTCTTAATCTTATCAGAGGTCTTCTCTGAAGACTCTGCATGACTTGATGGGAGTTCTGTCGTCTTTCGTTATTTTGCTGTTGTGTATACCTATATATATATATATATATATATATATATATATATATATATAATTATGTGTTTAACAACAGTCTTTATTAAAAAAAATATAACTTTATTTAATTTTAACAGTTGGAGTTTATCTTATTAAAAACGTTACAGCAATGTTAGAGCCGTTGCTTAAAACTCGATTAGAACTAAAAGATACAATTGTGTGTTGGCTTATTATATGCGGTATTGGAAAGCTTTCAGTGGTGAGCTTTTGATCGGACGATATGTTTGAATGAATCTGATTGGTTATTGATAATATGCTGAATAGGCGATCTCACGCTTTTTGGCTGCTAAGGATAAAATTGCTGATCAGGCGTTCTCACACTTTTGGCTGTTTAGGATAGAATTGCTGATCAGGCGTTCTCACGCTTGGGGCTTGTATCTGTCGGTTACACGTGGATGTTTATGTAAGTGTTATGCTATTGGCGGATATAGGGTGAATGAACCCGTTTATATGAAATATGAGTTTATGGGAAAGGTGCGAGTGATTGTCGCTAAGTATGATGTTATGTGAGGAGGTCGATATATTACTCCCCCATCCTTAAGAAAATAGCCTGTCCTCAGGCGGATACTTTTGGGTATAGTGAAGGGCTTTGCTCGACCACTTGATTTGGGATTTCAATTTCTGGCTTTTTAGTGTTATTAACATTAATAATTAGTTTTTGTGGTACAATTTTAAGCTTATAAATTAAGTACAATATTATGCTTATAATAGTAATGACAAAAGTAATTATAGTGATAGTTTGGAATACACTGTTGTATTTTGTATGTTGGTTAATAATTTCTTTAGTTTGTAAGTAAGATATGGGTTCTAGTTTTGTAATATTGTTTGTTACATAGATGCTTTGTGAATAGTCAAAATATGAATTCTTAATAGATATTTCATTTAACTGTAATGAACAATCGTAAATTTTTATTATATTATTTCCTTCTATTGTTAATTCGTTGTTTACGCAATCTTGATTTAATTTGGTCTTTGGCAAATTCCAAGTTACAATAATATTGGGTTCTATGTAGGTGATTTGATAATTTTTAAAGGTTTTTGTGTATTTACATGAGGTTGTTACTTGATTTAAAATGCCTATTATACATTCATTTGTTTCTAATTGTTTGGTGTTTTTATTATATAAATTTTCGTTTTCAAAGTAGTATTTATTATGTGAGTTCTCGGTTAAGATGTTCTTTTCTGAGTCTGGGTACGGAAGTATCTCAAAGATTGGGGTTTTGATAATTTCTCTTGGGATATTGGATATTATTAAAATTTCATTTGTATCTGTTTTAAGCCAAGTAGAGGTTTTAGTGTTCAATAATTTTTCCGAATCTACATGTTTCAAGTAGTTGTGTTTGAGTAATTTTGGATTGAATATACCTAATCTGGTGAGTTGCATGCCCATTTCTATATCTTCGATATATTCTGTGAAATGTTCGAGATTAAAAATTAATAGTTCTAGTTTGATAGATTTTTCTTTTTCAGAAACGATGGAATTTACTGCTTCTAATCCTTTATTAATGGCGTCTATTACGTAATTAAGTTCGTTTGCTTGAATGCTGTTTTCTGCTAAGTTTTTTATTTTGTCTTGTAACTCTTCTTTGTCGTCGTTATCCAGTGTTCCGAAAAGGTATTTGTAAACTGTTCCTATTGCATTTACTAGACCTCGTTTGCTGCGTTTTACAATTTGAATTCCACTTATTTCTCTACTTAATTTTTCTGCTAAATATTGGATATGAACAACGTCATTAAATTCTTGAGCTTGTTTTAATAGATTATTATATGTTATGTCGATTTTTGTCAAATTTACTTTAAGATAATGATACTCGAAGTTAGTGGGTAGATCCATTGTGCCTGTTTTGAATATTAGGTAGCCATTGGGTGCTTTTACTGGGTTTATCTCGATGCTTTGGCTGAATGTTGGGTTGATATTAAACGTTATAATGATGAACATGAGAGTCATCTTTATTAGTTGATCTGTAATTAGTTATCGTATTTGCTTTTGTTAATTTTCTTTTTCTTTTGAATTTGGATTTATAGTGAATGACTTTACGTCCTCTGTTTATTTCTTCATAGTGTTTGTCATCAAGTTGATTTATTATACCTGTCTTTTTAAAGGGATTTGTTGTTTTTGTTTTAACTAACGGTGCTTGTCTATATTTAGTATTTACTTCGTACTCATGTCTGTTTTTATTAAGATCTGTTATCTGGCTGATTTTATTTAATTGGGTATTATATTCAGGTGTTCCTGCGTATATGAAAATATCTGCTGGTGTTCTATTAGTTGTTTTATGTTTAATTTTATGATTGTATGTGTAAAGTATTTTTTCGAATTTAGTTAATTTATCTTCAATGTTATTTTCGCTGTTAATGATTCTAAGTTTTTCATTTACTGTTCTGTGGAATCTTTCTACGTCTGCAATTCCATTTTTACTCGTTGTTATATCAATTTTACCGTTTTCTTCTTTTAACCAGTTCTGTAATGCTGCGCATATAAATGCTGAATCTTTATCTGCTTTGATTTCTATTGGTTTGCCTAACTCGTTAAATATTCTCATTATAGCTCTTTTTGCTTCTAACCAATCTCTAGATTTTACTTCGATTAATGTTGCAAATTTGGAATATAGGTCTATGCATGAAAGGAATTGTAGATTATCGATTATATAAAAGTCCATTATGTATTTATCTCTAATGTTATATACTTCTGGAGTGATTTCAAATGTTAATTTAGTATTTCTATTTTCCGTTTTAGCTAAGTTACAAATTAAACATTCGTTTATTATGTTCTGTATTAGTTTTTGATAGTCAGGGAAATAGAATTTTTCTTTGAACCAATTAATTGTTTTCTCTATTCCTGGGTGTAGAAGTTCTTTATGATTTTTCAAAATTATCTCTTTAAATTCTGCATACGTTAATAGATTTGACAATATAATATTGCTTTTCATAGTTTTGGTGATATTATTGGGATGTATTATTTCGATATATGCTTGTTGAAAAATAGGGAAATCCTGTTCGTAATGAAAGTAAATTACGTTATTTTTACTACAAAGATATTGTTTTATTATTTCTTTGGCATATGCGTTCGACATTTCTTTATAAGTGATTTTTATATTTGTTTTGTGAAAATACTTTATTGTGTCTATTTTGTTTTCTATTCCTTTTATAAATTCTAATTGTCTATTATAATATTTTAATGGCCTTTCTGTTATAGATATGTAATTCTCATTATCTTCCTGTGCACTGTGTATTGTTGCTGCGGTATTGCTATTTGTTTCTCCTAAGAAGTTTTCGTTTAATTTTACTCTTGAAAGTGCATCGGCTATGTGATTTTCTTTACCAGGTAAATATTTTATTTTATAGTCAAATTCGTTGAGTTTTATTTTCCATCTTTGGAGTTTCATGTTAGGTTCTTTTATATTATTTAGCCATACTAAAGGTTTATGATCGCTTAAGATTTCAAATTTTCTACCGAAAAGGTATGACCGGAAATATTTAGTTGCCCAGACGATGGCTAGTAATTCTTTTTCAATCGTGGAGTAATTAATTTCATGTTCATTAAGTGTTCTACTTGCGTAGCAAATTGGTTTATGTTCTTGTGATAGAACTGCTCCTATAGCTATGTTACTTGCGTCTGTTGTAAGGGAGAATTGTTTATTAAAATTCGGGTAGATCAATATAGGATCTGATGTAATTAAGAGTTTAAGTTTTTCAAAAGCTGAAATGTAATTTTGATCGTTAATATTAATTGTTGCACCTTTTTTTAGGTTGAGTGTCATTGGTTTGACAATTTGGGCAAAGTTTGGTATGAACTTTCTGTAAAATCCACACAAACCTAAAAATGATTTTATTTCTTTTGCGATTTTGGAATTGGAAATTGAATTATGGCTTTTACTTTATTCGGGTTAGGTTTAATACCTTCTGTTGTTATTATATGTCCGAGAAACTCTGTCTCTTTTTTCATGAACTCGCACTTGTCGAGTTGTAGTTTTAAATTAGCTTCTCTTAACTTAGTGAATACTTTTTTGAGTGATATCATATGTTCATCCAATGAAGTGGAATAAACTATGATGTCGTCAAGGTATACTAAGCAATCTTTGTATATCAAATCTTCTAGTAGATTATTCATACATCTCTGGAATGTTGCTGGTGCGTTTTTCAAACCGAATGGCATACGTGTATACTCGTAATGGCCATGTTTTGTTGAAAAGGCTGTTTTTTGTATTGATTCGGGATCCATCTGAATTTGATGGAATCCTTTGGCTAAATCAATTGTTGTGAAGTACTGACATTTTCCCAATTTGTCTAGTATTTCATCTATTAAAGGGATGGGAAATTTATCGTCGATGGTGATCTCATTTAGATCCCGGTAGTCAATAACTAAACGATATTTTTGTTTCTTGGAGGCGTCCGATTTTTTCGGTACGATCCAGATTGGAGAACAATAGGGCGATTTCGATTTTCGAATAATGCCTTGTTCAATCATTTCTTGGATTTGTTTGTTGACCTCTTGGTCAAAGGTTTGAGGGTATTTATAAGGTTTTTTTATAAATAACGCCTTCGTGTTTTGTATGGATCGAGTGTTTTATCGTACTAGTAAAGGTCAAATTTTCACCTTCACGGTATTGGATATCACTGAACTCATATAACACCTTTTTTAAGTTTTCGGTTTCTTCGGGGTTTAAATGATCTAATATATACTCATTTTTTTCACTAATTTCATTATTGATTGCGAAATTAATATCTGGGTCGTTAGTTATTATTGGGTCAAACTGTCTTTGTTCAATTCCTCTCTCAATATCTGTTTCTTCTTCATATTTAAAATAAAAGGTGGGAGTTACGCAATCTTCGGAATAGCTAATCTGAGCGTTACAGGCTTGTAAATATTTTCTTCCAATTAGCATATCGTAATTGTTTGAAAAGTTGTGAATATAAAATTTTTGATGTTTCGGACAAATTTTGCTAGGTGCAAAGAAAACTGTTTCTTTCAATTCAATACTACCATTGATAGTATGAACTTGTAAATTCTCTGAGTGAGTTTTGAAATTAAAGAAGTTTTTTGATAAAATGTTTATTGATGATCCCGTATCAATAATACATTTGAGGGGTTTGTTATTAAAGATTACTCTAATGAATGGACTTCTGTCTCCTCCTCTGACTCTTCCTGTTCCGAGGCTTCTTGATGAAAATTTTCGGATGTGTCCATCCTGCTTATTCCACTGTTACTTTCTCTTTGTCTTTTTACTGGCTGATTAGGAGGTTTCTCCTGAGAATATTTGTGGTAATTAAAGGAGTTCTGAACTCTTCCTTGATTTAATTTCTGTTGGAATTCTTTGAATGATGGTGGATTATTGTCTGGTTTTGACTGTTGACCAGTTTGATTAATTTGGGAGGTGTTTGGTGTTGAACCTATAAATTGGGGAAAATATTTTCCACTTTTTCCACTTTGTTGGCTTTGATTTGATTTCTTTACTTCTGTACTATTTTCGTATAAACCCTCTCTTTGAGCAACTTGTTTGAGGTTTGTGACAGTTGTTATGTCAAATCTAGCTAGTGTCATAAAAAGCCTATCGGGTAATTTTCTTGTTATTACTTCTTTGATTGTGTTTTTCATTGCGTTTGTGTATAATATTGTGTTGGCTGTGTTATTCTCTAAACTTAATTTATTTGTTATGGTGTATGACTTATTCTCTAATTCTTCGATGAACTTACGAAAATTTCCGTTGTAGCTGGTGTTGTATAGTCGTCTAAGCAACTCCTCACACGGTGTCTGCGTCTTCAGTTCATTGATTAGAGCTGTCTTCAGTTCCGACCAGTTGTTGGATTGGGAGAGCTGCGAGATCCTTTGCGCGTCTCCTGATAGTTGCATCTCAATGGCTCCGAAAAGGATGCTGTGTTGTCGGGCATCTCTAGTTGGGTACAAGTTGAGAATGTAGTCGACCCTCCTGATGAAGGAACTCAAATTTTCAGTTGCTCCATCGTAGGATGGCAGCTGTCGTAGCGACGACAGTGCTTGTTTTAAATGGGTTTCTGACAACTCCAGTGTCATGGTTAGTCTGGCTGGGCTGATGATAGGTGCAATTTTGGCGGTTTAAGATTAGTTATGAATGTCTTTTACACGCACTTTACACTGTTTGCAGTTTTCTCAATGCTTACGGCTTACAGGGATCAATTTAATGATGTGTAAGGCCCAGACGTAAGGATTGGTATGTAACGATTTGCGTTCGCTACCCAAGATTTCCAATAGTCCAAAGGATCTATTATGTAACGGAATTCTTGTATGACCACGGTCACGTAGATGCTTTTTGGCGGATCAGAATTGAATTAAATGTTGAATTCACTTAGTTCTCTGTTCTTTCCGAACAAGGATAGAATTATAGTTCACTTTTTTCACTGATCCTACCGGCTGCGCCAATTATGTGTTTAACAACCGTCTTTATTAAAAAAAATATAACTTTATTTAATTTTAACAGTTGGAGTTTATCTTATTAAAAACGTTACAGCAATGTTAGAGCCGTTGCTTAAAACTCGATTAGAACTAAAAGATACAATTGTGTGTTGGCTTATTATATGCGGTATTGGAAAGCTTTCAGTGGTGAGCTTTTGATCGGACGATATGTTTGAATGAATCTGATTGGTTATTGATAATATGCTGAATAGGCGATCTCACGCTTTTTGGCTGCTAAGGATAAAATTGCTGATCAGGCGTTCTCACACTTTTGGCTGTTTAGGATAGAATTGCTGATCAGGAGTTCTCACGCTTGGGGCTTGTATCTGTCGGTTACACGTGGATGTTTATGTAAGTGTTATGCTATTGGCGGATATAGGGTGAATGAACCCGTTTATATGAAATATGAGTTTATGGGAAAGGTGCGAGTGATTGTCGCTAAGTATGATGTTATGTGAGGAGGTCGATATATTACTATATATATATTTATTTATTTATTTATTTTTTTTTTTTTTTTGAATTATGTACTTATCCGCACAATATAAATTTATCTGCCCACTCCACTTTTTGGAGAATACGGATCCACCAGCACTATAAATTTTATTAAGAATTTGAGCACCACTTTTTTTCTTTGTTGAGCCGTTGTCTAGGCTCACGTTTCAAATTTATTACTCGGTGCGATTTTTCGCTGCAACTAAGGGATAACATATTTATTGCTTGGATTCAGATAACGCGCATGTTATTTAGTATTGCTTATTTTAAACATAAACGACTGAGAATACATAAATTATAAACTCGGATAATTAGTAGATTCTGAAAACAAACTAATCGGGATCAATAATAATATTAAGCTATTAAGCTTTTCAAAGCCCCCAATTACTGTATTTTTTAATCAATTTTCCTAGACCTAAGTTACACTGCAAGAAAATCAATATTTTTCCCATTCAGCACAATAATATAATACTAGATTTAGAACAAATCGACGTGGTAGCCGATTGCGGGACAAACCCCAATGAGCACCACATTTTGCAAACAGTTACAGAAAGCAACGTGTATCCAGCAGTCGGTCTCGGGTAGCACTGCAGAATGCGCTACACGCCTCAAGCATTTAAGCCCACAATCGTAATCGACAAAGGCATCAAAATCATCAACAGCGCCACAATTTACATAGTAGGCCGCAGTCACCTACAATGACCACATCTCACTGAATGGAACCAGCTACGTAAACCATTGGGGTATTTTGAGAAAAAATCCAGGAGTTTCGACGTCAGGAATATTCAACATTACACTATTCCGAGATCACCTGAGCCTCCCTTGTATGCATGACCTGAGTTTGAATAATCTTCGCCATATCAGTAACCTCAATGTCATCAAAGTCATTTGATTTCGACCAATGGAAAACCTAAGGATGGGTTTCAACCTACTCGGGGAGGAGTTAACACGCGCCGATCAAATTGTGCTAACAGCGAATCAGCAACTTATACACCGTGACAGAGTTGCAGGCGAAATTGGACCCCAGCACGCAGAGGTGGGTTAATCGTCTACAGAAGACGCAAGCTCACCGTTTCGGCGGACCAGTCGCCTTTAGCGATGACCGCCTTTTAGATTTATAAAAGTTTAGTTTGTAATCTTATCCTGTAATGCTCACACGAGCAATAAAAAGATTTAAATAATAAACAGTCTTGTTATAATTTATATAAAAAACATGCAAAGACTCCATAGACAACTCCACATTTGATGAACCCAAATTCTGAGCTCTGGACTCTTTGAATCCAAAAATTGAACTGTTAATTTCCATAAAATACTAGTGCTTATATACACAATAATTTCATTCACACAAGTGCATAGATGTTTTGTCAAGTGTTTTTAGACCGTTAAGCCGTTTTCTAGGCTCGCGTTACATTTTTATTAGCCGCTGTGTTGGTCGCTGCATCTAAGGGGTGACATATTTATTACTTGGCGTCAGATAACGTGCAGGTTAGAGCTGTTTTCAAACTAGAAGCTTGAAAATTGGATGGTTCAGTTACTAATGTCCTCTATCGATGACCCAAAAATGATTTTTCAGCTTCTTTGGGGGCGTGGCATTTCGAAAAATACCCTGTAATTTTCACATTTCTTGAATGTAAGCAATCAAATTTTGCAGTCATGTTAGCCTCGGCTCTTTCTAAGAACTGGCCAAAAATTATGCGTCTACGCTCACTGGGGGCGTGGCAAATAGGAAAGGAAGTTTGTTGTGGCCAACTGCATAATTCATGCATATAAAAGCTTAGTTGTAATTGCTACGATGGCAGAAAGCATTTTAATCGGAAAAGTTGTTTTAGTTTTTGCTTAAATGCACAATTCATATGCGTATGTTTATAAATTATTATCAATCGGCAGCTAGCATTTTATAATAAAGTTCAAGTTCGGTGATGTACATCGGCAATGGAAAGATATTAAAATCTGTTGTAATTATCCAAATATAAAAAAAAAATAAAAAAATAATAATTTTTGAAAAAGAAAAGTTCTCTGCGGGATTCGAACCCACGCACCCAAGTATAGCTTGCATGGCGCTTACCATCAGCGCCATTGACCTAATATGAGCTGTGTTAACTAAAACCAAATAAGCCATTGCTAGAGCGTCTCTGACAAAACTAAAGTAACGATCGAAAAATTCACAATTCAGTTATAATTCTTAGAATATTCTGGCATGTAAACTTTTGTATGCAAGTTAACACCAGCCAACACCAAACAGCTCCCCTTCCCCATGCCCGTCGCCTCCGCCACTCTACTCACATAACCACTTCACTTAAGAGCGCCCAAATATCAACACGAGCATAATTGCGCAACAACAACGCCAATAGAACCACTCTCTGCCCCCCCACTCCGCATCTAGCCGCTTCAATATAGTTGCAGTTACGCTGACACTTACAAATGCCAGAATGCAGAGTCGTCACCGGAAACCGATCCGCGGCCTCAGCAACGGTCATGCGAAACCGCTGACGTTGCTGCCCCCCGCCGCCACCGGAGACGCCGCGCCATAGCGGGTTCAACGGCGGCCACGCCGAAACCGCTGACGCGGCAGCCGCCACTGCCGCCGCTTCTGCGACGTCGGCGACGACACAGCTGGAGTGCAGTTAGATAAGGGGCCACTTGACCAAGTGAAGTTAGTCCAATTCTGGAGACGAGGCCGACAACTCTTAATAATTGAATTACTAATAAATCATTTACTCTTTATAACGTATACTTCGACTTTCATTTTACAAGGATGAGAATACAATTGTTGTAAGTATGAACCCAGATGCGGCGCCCGCCAGCCTCGCGTGGCGCCCGAGCAGGGACCGCTTTCCTTTCGCGGTGTGCGTGACAAAAAAACAAATGAAACAGTAAAGAGTATAAATAAAATGATGACATGCTAAGTGCGGCCGACGGAATAATAACAAGTGCGTTTAAAATAATAAGAGAATTTGTGCGCACACTATCATACAAAGAAGAGCTTGTGTAAATAAAAATGTGTACGTACTCTCCTTTTGCAGGAGGTGCGGGGGTTCGACTCCCCATCGCAGCTCGGCATAATAAAATAATGTTTGGAAAAGGCCGACGGAAAATTATTAGTGGGCAGTGCACTATCATGTGTGATGTCGGGGTTCGACTCCCTGTCGTGCGGCGTTATTCCAATTAAAAAATATTAATTCGTGATGTGAATCTCTGCAACTGACATCGGCGGCCAAAAAATATTGGCGGACATTGAATGTCGGGGGTTCGACTCCTCACCGTCCGAATGCCAAGGTGATAACATGCACGCACACGTGATCGGAAGTGGTCTCAGTTTAGTTTAAGAGAGAACTACTGTGGCAGCTTCGACCTGCAAGTGGCATACTGAAGCAAAACTATGCGAAAACTGGTAAGTGCGTGTGCAAGTGCGGTAAGTGTAAAGTGAGGTGTGTGATTTAGTGCTGTGTTCCGTTGGAAAGGTCTTGCAATCAATGAAAGATAAAAAAATGATAATAATAAAAATAAAATAAAAACGATATTGCGTTCGGCTGCCCAACGGTTCGTGGAGTCATCCTTACCCCAGTAGGCTGTAAAAGGCTAAAAAGGATAATAAGGACCTCCCGTTAAGTGCGAAATGATCGACACCTCCGCGCACGAAACGTAGCATGGCGCATTTGCCTTCAGGCAACAAATAATAATAATAAGAAAATAAACTGAAAATGAATTGATAAATAAAGTCGATAATATCATGTTTTCAGTACGTGCCTACGAATGAAGAATATTATTTCCCCCAAATTTATTTGATGTTTTAGTAATTCTTTTTTATATCTCCTACAGATAGAGAGATCAACACACAACACACACAACTCACTTACACGTATAAGTTCGGGTAAGTGATACGTTGTCTTTTCCTTTCCGCTTGGCTTAATATTGTTTAAATAATTAAAGTAAAAATTTGAAAATAAAAAGAAAATCAAAATTATATTGAGAATTGTAAAAAATCTTTTGACATTGGTGATTGAGGAATCTCTAAGAAGAAAATTTGTTAATTTACTCACTCCGTGCTCTGATTTTGAACTAAGAAAGAGGTAGCAGAATGTCCGAACAAGAAATGTCCGCTATGAGAGAGGCAATGGAAAGGTTTAATGCGACCTTGTCATTGTTGACTAACCAGAATACCGCTCACAGGGAAGAACTAAATTCAGCCCTCGCCAAGATTAACTCTCTAGAGAATGAATTGGCTAGAGAGCGCGAAATACGCAATTCGACCGTAGAGGAAGTGAGACCTCTAGCTCGTCCTCGCACTACCTTCGATTTAGCAGAGTGCAACAAGATATCGAATTGCGTAAAAGATTTACAAGTTTTCGAGGGCAATGTCTCTGAGTTTGAATCATGGGTTAATAGGATCGAGTGTATTCTAGCTGACTATGAGTTAGTAAGTGACAAGCCGCAATATAGAGCTATAATTTTGTATATTCGACAGAAGATAAGGGGACCGGCGGACGTAGCTTTGAATTCTTACGGAATGGCAGATGATGACTGGCCAGGTGTAAAACGCGTCTTAGCTCTGCATTACGCAGACAAGCGAGACTTGAGTACATTAGAGATCCAATTGGGAAAAATGTTCCAAGGATCCGATGGTGTTGACGCTTACTTTAATAGGGTGAATAGTAATTTTTCTTTAATAATGGGAAAGCTGAGTAATGGGCCTTACTCCGCTGAGGTTGCCTCTGCACTCACATTTATAGGAAGAAAGCACTAGATATTTTTGTGACGGGGCTGAATGGCGACTTGTCCAGATTCCTTATGTTGCAAAGACCGAAGGATCTTCCTGAAGCATACTCCATGTTTGCTGTGAGGACCGCTTCTCCCGGTAATATACGTCCGATAGGACCTGCACCTGGTACCTCACGTTCCTTCGCGAACAATGGTAACAATGGTCATTATACTACTCCTCAGGCTGTTCCCAGAGCACCGTTTGCTCCAAGATATGGGACGCAGGTGTCAAGACCAGCCCTGAAGATGGAGTCTAATCGATCAGGGCAGACACAGAGGTCAACGATCTCTTCCCCAGGAAGCTTTAAAAGAGTTCCTAGCGACAACGCCAATCCGTTTCGAAAAGCCCAAAGGCTTTATCACATCGAGGGTTCAAATGACGAAGAAACCGTGGGGGATGACGCTTACGCCAAAATGAGCATGTCTCATGCGGCAAGCGGTCAGGCAGACCAGCCTGTCTTGGTCGAACACTCATCACAAGAGGATGAGTCGAATCAGACCGAGGAAGGCTTGGAACTGTTGGACGAGGGGCAAAAAAATTTTATGACAAATGCCTCTCTAGCGTACCATATATAGAATATTGTACGCAGGACGGGGCAGAGCTTCAGTTCTTAATAGACACTGGAGCTAATAAAAACTTTATTCGCCCCGAAATAGCCTCGGGTTGTACTGATTTGGCGAAGCCGTTCTTAGTACAATCCGCTGCAGGCAGCATTAAGATAAGTCAACAACTAACATGGCCATTCTTTGAACCAATTGGAAATTATACTCCACTTACTTTTTATGTACTTCCCGGACTCGAATCATTTGACGACATTATTGGTGACGATAGCTTGAGGGCACTAAATGCTGTAATAGATGGGCGACGAAATCTTATCACGATAGAACCTAGAGTAGAAATCCCTTTGCTCGCCAAAAAATCCAAATCTGTAAACACATTGTTTGGTGATACGAACTCGGAGGAGGTGCGAAAAACGCTCGACTCGTTACTCGACGAGTTCGCAGATGTTTTCCAACCTCTCGTCCCAGGCCAAATCGTGAAAACGGCAGTGAGGGATGAAATTCGTACCACTACGCAAGAACCTGTTTACTCAAAAATATACCCCTACCCGGCTCATATGAGAGAAGAAGTTGAACGACAGGTCGCTGAGTTAGAAAAAGAAGGTGTTATCAGACCATCGAAAAGCCCTTACAATTCACCAATTTGGGTGGTGCCCAAGAAGCCCAAACCAAACGGACATTACTACGACCCTAGCCAGTCTCGGCAAAGCAAAATACTTTACAACACTTGACCTGACTTCAAGATTCCATCAAGTGCTGATGAAAGAAACTGACGTGCCAAAAACAGGTTTCTCAACTTTGAATGGCAAATACGAATAGGTAACTGTTAAAACAAGATCAGGTAAAATATTTCACAAGTAACACGTGAGAAATTAAATTTTTCGGAAATCCACACATGTTAAGATTGAGTCTAAAATTTCTTTAATACGCCATAGCCAAGCCAAAGACTTCGTGTCTCTAACTAACTGGTCATCACCCATCATTTAACTCATAAAATGAAATGTTTGCTCCACATAACACAAGAATTGTTTGATTTAAGTACATTATTGTATTAACAACACACTTTCCCATACCAACACAACATATAACCTAGACTAAGCAAAGATTGTATAGTTTAAGACACCATTGTACTACTAACATATTTTCTATCGATAACGGTACTATTCCCCTCTCTCTATCTAGCGTCAGCAGGGGGACTTCACATCTTTAAATACGACAGCCCCCTCGTCGCATTAAGGCAGGGAAGTGGTTGGAGAGTGGATGGATATTTCAATCTCATCCACTTAGTAAAGTTGGACGAGATTGAGGCGGCCATCGAAGGGACTCGGAAGGAGGCCCAGGAGTTAAACGGAGAACAAACCCGCGTCTTGACCCTATACCACCTAGAGCAGGCGCAACGCATGCTCTCCAAATTGTCGAAAACGCGAAGAGCCCGCTCAATTGATTGGCTTGGATCGGCGTGGAAATGGATTGCGGGTTCGCCAAACGCTTCGGACTGGAGCGCAATTCTTAACATACGGGACAATCTTGTACAAAATAGCAACCAACAATACAAGATTAACGATAGGCTGTTCGAGGCATCGAAACAGTCGCTGGACAAGTTGAATGACATTATAGAAAGAGTCAACATCATCAGCGACAACGAACAAGGAACTCGGAAGGAGGCCCAGGAGTTAAACGGAGGACAAACCCGCGTCTTGACCCTATACCACCTAGAGCAGGCGCAACGCATGCTCTCCAAATTGTCGAGAACGCGAAGAGCCCGCTCAATTGATTGGCTTGGATCGGCGTGGAAATGGATTGCGGGTTCGCCAGACGCTTCGGACTGGAGCGCAATTCTTAACATACGGGACAATCGAGGAACGTCTATTTGTTGGGTCTATTTTTAATGATATTTAATAATATAACATTTTTCGAATTTCAACTAATATAAGCGCCATCTATTATTATTTTTTTTGGCAATGCAATGTATATATACATGTACATACATATATACATTTTGAACGTTACACGCATACATTCTTTTGTATACTTTCTGATTTATCCATATGGGTAAAGTCCAGAAAAGTCAACTTTTTGTCACGTTCGACACTGGTTTTTTGTAATTATCTTGAAAACGGATTAATTTTAGTACTAATCATGAGCAATATATTTAACTATTTGTCAAAATAAAGAAATAGTTAAATATATTGCTCTTGATTAGTACTAAAATTAATCCGTTTTCAAGATAATTACAAAAAACCAGTGTCGAACGTGACAAAAAGTTGACTTTTCTGGAGAATTACCCATATGGATAAATCAAAAAGTATATGTAGATAAGAATGTATGCGTGTAACGTTCAAAATGTACATATGGACATGTATATATACATTGCATTGCCAAAAAAAATAATAATAGATGGCGCTTATATTAGTTGAAATTCGAAAAAGTTTATATTATTAAATATCATTAAAAATAGACCCAACAAATAGACGGTCCTCGATTAACAGGCATTACCTTAATTAACACAGACACTTCATAATTGTAAAAGAAATATATCAATGCCACTCGAAGCTGTAATAGCCATAGTAAATAAGTTCACTGCTAAAGCGCCATCTAGCAATTTTAAATTTTTAGACCATGCTACACTAGTTTTTAATGTACATGTGGGCATACATATAGGAAAACCGCAGATGTCACGTGCTTTTGTTATTTGGGCAGACTTTGTTCATTATTTTCTGTTGACTTAACGGAATAAAATATAATTGAAACAAAAACACTTTCAGAAATGATGCTATTAAATATTTGAAATTTAAAAAGACGCACTTATTCACAATTAGTTAAACTACTAACTAACTTTCAAAGGTATCAAATACAAAAGAATAAATAATAGAAAAGAAAGAAATAATTAAAAAAAAAAAAAAAAAAATTAAAAATAAGAAATTATAAAAGACTTAGGCGAGACTAGAACCTGCGACACCCTAACATTGGTTGCATCCGTTTAACCATCTACACCACGGCTCACTTAAACGACAGAGTAGCGAAAACGAATCAAATTCGCCATATACGAAAGAAACACTAAAGCAGTGGCTGAAAATACAAATACAATTCAAAGACAATTCTAACGCAATTCAAAACAATTGTGATTCTTAGAATTTGCACGCATAGCAACATAGAAAACGGCCCAAGATTTTTTGTGTGTATATGTGCACACGCATACGAAAATTGCTTTGCATTGCTCAACGTTGCTTGAGTTTCCATTGTTATTTTAATTGTTTTAAAATTTTTAAAATATATAATGAAATGTAATGAGAGTTCAGCATATGATCTACATATTGTATTTAACATTTTAGGTTTTATTTTAGAAATCATAACTCTTTTACAATTAGCTTTACATGCACAAATACATATGTATGTATGTATGTACGATTGCAGCCACACGCTGATCTACGCTTGCACACATATACATACATACATACATACATACATACATATGTATGTATGTATGTATGTGCGCCCGCAATGCGTCTTGCTTTGTCGCTGCCTTGCTTGCTGCGCCACATGGGTTTTGATGAGAAAACTTTATAGACTAATAATTCTGTTTCTAGATGGACAATCGTATTGATTTCTTCAGATTAAGATTATGATATTCATATCTATATGCCAAACCAAACTGCATGTCTCTAGTATTTGAAATGCATTTTTCACACATTTGGGGGTGATGGGGGTATTTTATTTGCCAGTCCAGCCAGCTGTGCCACAATTCACAGCCAAATATGGCCAGTGTTAACTATTGAAACTATGAAAAGAACGTGTTAAATGAAAATTTAAAATATAGATTATAAGAGATTAAATATAATTACAATTATAATAATTCTTAAGATTAAAACAAGTAAGAACGTTGCAGTTAGGCGCAACTAACTGCGATATACTTTGTTCCCATAGGTGCATCTTATTTATTTAATAAACATTTAATTAATGAAATATTTCGGCAATTAGAAAACGTACATGGCAAACAACAAACGTTTTTCCTACACGTACATACAGATTTACACATGTACACACTATACGAGTATACACACAATTTTCTATGTATGCCCACAAAAGTTTGCATGCCAGAATATTCTAAGGATTGTGACTGAATTGTGAGTTTTTCGATGGTTACTTTAGTTTTGTCAGAGACGCTCTAGCATTGTCTTATTTGCTTTTAGTTAACAAATCTCATATAAGGGCAGTGGCGCTGGTGGTAAGCGCTATGCAAGATATACTTAGCTGCGTGGGTTCGAATCCCACAGAAAACTTTTTTTTTTTCAAAAATTATTATTTTTTAATTTTTTTATATATTTGTATATTTATTATAAAATGCTTGCTGCCAATTGATAATAATTTATAAACATACGCATATGAATTGTGCATTTAAGCTAAAACTAAAACAACTTTTCCGATTTGCCACGCTGCTTGCTTGGCATGCAATTTTTCTATGCATGCATATATGTATGTACACATATGTTCGTATTTGTGTATACATATCCAAGTGTGTATACATATTGCAAGAAGTGCGATTGTATTGTTTTGTTTTGTCACAAGCTGCTGATCAGCTGGTCAGCTGATCAGCTGTGAATTTATTTAGCTTTAGCTAACGATTACATGTTGTTTTCAAAAGACCTAGATTCGAATCCCGCTGGAAACTTTTTATTTATTAATCGAAAACTTATAAATTTTATTTTTTAAATTCATTAATATTAATAAATTTATGTTAAAATGTTTTTTGCCATCTTAGCAATTGCTACTGAGCTATTATATGCATGAATTATGCAGTTGGCCACAACAAACTTCTTTGCCGATTTGCCACGCCCCCAGTGGGCGTAGAAGCATAATTTTTTGCCGAAAGGGCCGAGGCTAACATGACTGCAAAATTTGTTTGCTTACATTCCAAAAATGCAAAAATTTCAGGGTATTTTTCGATATGCCACGCCCGCAAAGAGGCAGAAAAAAATTTTTTGGTCATCGATAGAGGAGAACATTAGTAACTGAACAATCCAAATTTCAAGCTTCCAGCTCTAAAACTGTTGGAGATATAAACTTTTGCGGTTTGCCACGCCCCCTGTGGGCGTAGATATATCTACCATAGCTTCAAAATATAGCACAATTTGAAAAATCACTATATATTCAGGTCCGATTTGCCACGCCCCCAATAGGCGTAGACATATAACTGATCGATCTCCTTAAAATCATAACATTAACTCACATGCAAAATTTCAGCGTTCTAGCTTAAACGGTGTAGAAGATACGTATTTCCCGATTTGCCACGCCCCCAATGGGCGTAGATATATCCGCCATAGCTTTTTGAACTTGGGTTGTCAACCCGGAGTATACATTTCAAATTGCAACTCTCTAGCTCATCATCTAGTATGATAACTTGCCTATGGGCGGAAGAGTTTTCCGATTTGCCACGCCCCTAGTGGGCGGATCGGGAAAAGTTTTACACTTTATAATTCGGGGGCATATATGAGTATATGTTTAAAATTTCAAGTTTCTAGCTCTAATAGCGCCGAAAAATATTGCGTTCATCTTTCCTCTATATAAACGAGCAAGAAAGCTGTAGTCGAGACTGCTCGACTACAAAATCCCCTGAGCCCTTCTTCGAACGAATCATATTCCAAGAATGCTTCGTTTCGAGTCACCACGCGTAAGAAACTATACATGCAAAAACACGAGCACACACACGCATTGCAAGCGTCTTGCTGTCTTTCTGCCTTGCTTGCTGCGCCGCATGGCGTTTGCTGTGAAAATTTAATTGTATTAGATTGTACCACTAACCATATGTATGGTTATGTATGTATGGTTAGTGCATCTACGTTTGGTAATTGCCCAACAATTTGGTTTATGAACTATTTATTAAATAAATAAAATATTCCTCTACGGGAACAGAATATCACGTAGTTGGTTGCACCCAACTAAAACTTTCTTACTTATTTGTATTGAACACAACAAAAACATGCGTGGCTGACGATCGCAGAAAACCCCCAAACATAGATCGTTGCTGCCTGAGTAGAAGGGGATCTCTTTAAGCACATTTAAAAACTATTGTTTTTTTTTTTTTAGAACTTTGAGAAATCCTCAACGGTTGCGTACCAGCTCTGGTATTGACTCATTAATTGTATCAATAAAATAATTAATAATTTTGGATGAGTCAATATTTAATTATTCAATTAAATGGTTCCGAAATTTTGTTCTTTTATTTTCATATCTTTTGGTTAATAATTCTAAGTGACAGTAATAAGTGAACAACCATGCTCTCTGATTCTCCTCTTAATGAGGATTTTAAGTAACTGAATTTTATTGTAGAAGTTAGGACTTGTGTTTTTGTCGATAACTTCACCAAATAATTTAGGGAATGAGTCCCAATCCTTGGCATCGCCAAAAAATACCTGCATTTTTGGTAGTCCAAGGTCCATCCATCCACTTTTAACAACAAAGCATGAACATTTTAATTCGCCTTTTATTCTACGTAGCTCTTCTAAAATTTAACTGGGTGGCCTAATCTCCTTCGATGAATCTAATTGTTTCAATCTTGATACTAAGTTCGATTATTTTTTCAAAAGTTGTATAGCCTTGTCTGACAGCATTATATATTATTTTAATAGTTGTTCAAGCATGAACATGCCACTTATATATAAACATATTAAAAATAGGCAATAGTCGATAACCTGCGCGTTATCTGAAGCCAAGTAATAAACATGTCATCCCTTAGCTGCAGCGACAAACGCAGCGAGTAATAAAAATGTAACGGGGGACGTGAGAACGGCTTAGCGATCGAAAAGGGACACTTGACAAACATCTGTGCACTAGTGTGCATGGAATCAATTATAGCCTTCCAGTGCCTGGAAGTATTTTTAAGGTATATAAGCACTAGGATTTTAAGAAGTAAATAGTTCAATTTTTGAATTCGGTAAATGTGGAGTGCTTCATTTCGACTCAAAAAATAGTAATATTAAAATTAAATTACGGCTGTCTTAATCTTATCAGAGGTCTTCTCTGAAGACTCTGCATGACTTGATGGGAGTTCTGTCGTCTTTCGTTATTTTGCTGTTGTGTATACCTATATATATATACATATATATATGTATTTATTTTTATACCTTGATCCCATTGAAAATGGGAAATCAGGGTATAACGGTTTTGTTAAAACACTAACCATACAACACATAGACTGGACAACTAGAACAAACTTTTTTCACGAACCAGATTTTGATTTGGCGTCCTAATCATCTTCGTATTTGCTCGGCTCTGTCATTTGCTGCTCGGGCAGCGAAAATATCGTAGTTGATTTTCAGTTCGCTGCCAGCGCTCGAACGAAATGATTCTATTCTCATATGAAGCATCACTGTGTGCTATTCTTTCTTTATTCACTCTCTCACTCACTCTCTCTATGCCTCTCATATATGTATATGTATATGTATGCAGGCACAAGCCAGCAGCGCACAAAAATTGAAATTTGTCCGCGAGTTGCGATTCGCAACGATCCCGTCTGCCATTCTTAGTAAGAGTATGCCGAACTCTTGAACGGCTTTGCCATGCTCATGCAAAATTTTAGTGTTTTCGTAAAGATTTTTGGGAAGGGTATGAAAGCGTGATGTACACAAGCATTACTTTTTCACGACGAGCATGCATACACACAATTACTGTGTCTTGCTACATGTATGAGCAGTTATGTGACTGTGTGCTGTCTGTAGCAATTGTAGGGTCCAACATTTGCAGTTTGTTCTCTTGCTACCTGCGCTATTCAGTAGTTTGTCTATTTTGTATAGTTTGAATTGTAGAGTGACTGTCAAATGAGCCTTTACGGCTTGCAGCAGTCATTTTGGCAATAATGAGTACATGGTTTATTCTATTTGTCAATACATATGAATTTCCAGATCCACTTAAATCGTTTATAACACGTTCAAAAATGGTTTGTTACTAAATTAATTATAGTTATTTTTATTTATTAAACATGTATAAGAATGAATGCATATGTATGCATATAAACATAAATGCCATATGCATTGGGGAAGTAGATTTGACAGTCTACAAGGTCGAACAAATCTAAGACCGTTCCCACAATTCTAAGGCCGAGGTCTACAAGAATAATAAACTGCAAATGTTGGGCCCTGCAATTGCTACAGACAGCACACAATCACATAAATGCTCATACATGAAGCAAGACACAGTAATTGTGTGTGTGCATGCTCGTCGCGAAAAAGTAATGCTTATGTACATCACGCTTTCATACCCTTCCCAAAAATAATCACGAAAACACTAAAATTTTGCATGAGCATGGCAAAGCCGTTTAAGAGTTCGGCACACTCTTACTAAGAATGGCAGACGGGATCGTTGCGAATCGCAACTCGCGGACAAATTTCAATTTTTGTGCGCTGCTGGCTTGTGCCTGCATACATATACATATACATATATGAGAGGCATAGAGAGAGTGAGTGAGAGAGTGAATAAAGAAAGAATAGCACACAGTGATGCTTCATATGAGAATAGAATCATTTCGTTCGAGCGCTGGCAGCGAACTGAAAATCAACTACGATATTTTCGCTGCCCGAGCAGCAAATGACAGAGCCGAGCAAATACGAAGATGATTAGGACGCCAAATCAAAATCTGGTTCGTGAAAAAAGTTTGTTCTAGTTGTCCAGTCTATGTGTTGTATGGTTAGTGGTTAAAAGTATGTAACAGGCAGAAGGAGGCGTGGCGGACCCCATAAAGTATATACATATATTCTTGATCAGGGTGACGAGAAAAGTTGATATAGCTATGTCCGTCCGTCCGTCCGTACGTCCATCTGTCAGTCTGTCCGTATGTTTGAACGCGTCGATTTCCGAAGATACAAAAGCTAGAGAGTTCATTTTCTTGTGTTAGCTGTTAAAATCTATCGATATTATGTAGTGGCAACACTAAAACTTGTATGCTGATGATTGAGATGTCTGGCAACACTTAGTACTTAAGAGAAGCGTTGAGTTTAAGCACGCGCAACGGAATGACGCGCATACATATTATTCATTTTCAATAAACGCTAAGATAATTATAAACTGATTCAGAGTAAACCTTTTAGCATGGGCAGTGAAATTTACAACAGGTTATGGGCCCAGGTCGCTGAAACAAATTGTTAAAAGGTATTCAGTGCTATGTGGTGTGTCCAGCTAATTTTTATTGTGTGTCAATAAATTAGTACAAAAATGGCAAATAATAATATGTACTCAATCGACAAGTTAGACGAAAAAAACTATGACGTTTGGTGTGTCCAAATGCGTAGTGTTCTGGTTCATTCTGAAGTATGGAAAATTACAAGTGGTGTTGAATTAAAACCAGAAGAGAACAACGGTAATTGGATAAAGAAAGACGAAAAAGCGTTAGCATCAATTACATTGTCAGTGAAACCAACTCAATTAAATTACATAAAAAATTGCCAAACATCGGCAGAAGCATGGCAAAGACTAAAAGAAATTCATGAGCCAAGTGGACCGGCGCGTAAAGTGTCTTTATATAAAACATTGTTAGGTCTCCGTTTGTCGGAAGGCGCAAACGCAGTTCAATATATGAACGAGTTTGAAAGTGTAATTGACAAATTAAAAGAAGTCGGAATTTCATTAAATGATGAAATTATTGTCATTATCTTGTTATCTAGTTTGCCAAAATCATACGAGAATTTTGTAATTGCAATGGAAATTCGCGATGAGCTACCGAATTTCACCATAATGCGCAATAAGCTATTAGAAGAGGCAGATCGCAGAAATCAGACAAAAAGCGAATGCAGTGAACAGCAAGCATATATGATAAATAACAAGACAAACCGCGATAAAGAAGGAAAACGAAGCAACAACGATGGAAAATGCTTTGTGTGTGGCAAACGTGGACATTATGCAGCGAATTGTCGGAAAAATAAACTTAAAGAGAAACAACCAAAAGAAGAGGAGACAATAAAGCAAGAAAAAAGAAATAAAAACGAACGATCGTTTGTGTGTGTGTCACCAAATATTGCTCTATTTTCTTCGAATCAAAGTGTCAGTCGCGACGTATGGTGCGAGACAGTGGCGCAACCTCACATATGTGTAACAATCGCGCGCTATTTCACCAATACACAGAAATACATGAAAAAGTGTTAGTAGCAGGAGATCAATCGTTAAACGCAATAGGCATCGGTACAGTGCACATAAAAACCAAACATACAAATTTCAATCTAAAAAACGTTCTGCATATACCAGACTTACAAGTTAAGTTTTTCTCAGTTGGAAAAGGTACAGAAAATGGTTTACAAATTAATTTCAATAGTAAATGTGCGATAATAAAAATAAAAATCGACAACGAATTAATTGCTATTGCAGAAAGAGACAACTGGTTGTATTATTTTGAAAATATAGTCGAGTCGGTTAATATGTCGTGTGTCGAAATGGCATAACAGATTCGGTCATCTGAATATACAAAGCTTATACAGACTTGCATCGAATGAAATGGTACAAGGCATAGACAAAATGCAACCAATATCGAACATTACGTGTGTGTCATGTATGAAAAGTAAAATCTGTACCCAACCATTCAATGAAGCAGATTATCGAGCAAAGAACTTATTAGAAATCGAACACTCAGATGTTTGCAGGCCTTTTAATACTAATTCGATTGGCGGTTCAAAATATTTCTTGACATTTATCGACGATAAATCGAGATATGCTACGGTCATATTTATGAAAAATAAAAGTGAAGTTTTTGAACATTTTAAAAAATACTAACAATACGTTGAGAAACAAACAGGAGCAAAAATAAAAACAATTAGAAGTGACAATGGTGGCGAATACGTAAATAAAGAGTTTTGTCAATATCTACAAAGTCAAGGCATAAAACGGCAACTTACAGTACCCCACACGCCCCAACAAAATGGTGTGGCTGAGCGTTTTAATAGAACACTGGTAGAGATGGCACGTTCTATGTTAGTGCACGCAGGTCTCGAAGAAAAGTTTTGGGCTGAAGCATGTGCATGTGCTCTTTATATACGAAATCGTTCTGCAACAAGAGCCTTGGAAGATGCAACACCTTTTGAAATGTGGTTTCAAAGAAAACCTACAGTTAAGCATTTCAGAACATTTGGTTGTTTAGCAGTTGGCCTGGATAAGACGCAAAAACAGAAGTTTAAAGCTAAAGGAAGAGAATATATCTTTGTAGGTTATAGTACGGCAACGAAAGCTTACAGGTTGTATGACATAGATCAGCACAAGATAGTTATCAAGCGAGATGTAAAATTCCAAGAGTGGATGTTTATGGGAAACAAAAATAGAGCTGATTTTTCTGACATGATCTACAAAAATAATTGTCAAGCTGATAAAGAATATCAAAACGTAAGTGCTGATAAACCAATCAATACTAATCGTTCTCCAAGTCCTCAGACAGATTACGAAGATGCTGAAGCGGAACCTAATCATATGGAAAATTCACCGGAGTCCAGCAATGACGAGGAGCAATTGCCTAAATATGGTCCAGGTAGACCACGCATCGTCCGAACAGGCGCACCCGGTAGACCAGCAAAGCAGAAGAACAGACTCAATGTGATGCAGACAACAGAAGAGGTTAAAGTTCCTGAAAACGCTACAGCAGCTGTTAGTGATACGCATTCGAGTAAATGGAAGGAAGCTATGCAGTTGGAGTTCAACTCGCTCGTGGCTAACAATACCTGGTCTTTGGTAGACTTACCAGCTAATAAGAAAATTATCGGAAACAAATGGGTTTTCAGCTTGAAGAGAGACGGCGAAGGAAAAATTGATCGATTCAAAGCCAGACTCGTCGCAAAAGGTTGTAGTCAACAGTATGGAATTAATTATGAAGAGACTTATTCACCCGTCGTACGTTATGCTACAATACGTATGGTTTTTGCACTTGCAGCCGAGCTTCAATTATACATGCACCAAATGGATATATGTACAGCATATTTAAACGGCGAATTAAGCGACGAAATATATATGGTTCAACCTGAAATGTTTATCGATAAGAAGCATCCTAATAAAGTAGCAAAACTAAATAAAGCTATTTACGGATTGAAACAATCCGGTCGAGAGTGGAACGTCAAACTGGATAATGCATTAAAGAATTTTGGATTCATTCCATGCAGTAGCGAGCCTTGCTTATACACGAAACTGATGGACAACAATATAAACATCATTGCAGTTTACGTCGATGATATATTGATTGCAAGTAAAAACAAAGTGAACTTGGAAGAAATTAAACAATATATCGGAAAACAGTTCAAATCTGTGGACAAAGGCGAAGTCAGCAATTTTCTAGGTTTTTCGATAGAGCGTCCTGAAGAAACTGGAGATGTGTTTGTGTGTCAAACAAATTATATTGATAAATTACTTAATCAGTATAATATGCAAAGCTGTAGGTCAGCCGCTACGCCGTTGGATGCGGGATATCAAATTAATCCATCCGACGACTCCAAGAAAGTTGATGCTACAAAATACCAGACTTTAATTGGAAGTTTGATGTATTTGGCAATATGTACACGCCCGGACATATTACATTCCGTATGCAAATTGTCACAGATGAACAAAAGCCCAAATAGCACTCATGAGGCAGGAGCTAAACATATATTGCGATACCTATCCAGCACAAAGAATATGAAACTACATTACTACAAAACTGGCAAATTAATAGAAGGCTACACAGATGCAGATTGGGGTGGTAACATAATTGATCGCAAGTCTTTTACAGGTTTCATCTTCTTCTTAGCTGGAGCAGCGTTTTCTTGGGAGTCACATAAGCAAACAACTGTGGCATTAAGCAGCACTGAAGCCGAGTATATGGCGTTGGCAGCAGCAGCAAAAGAGGCGGTATATCTAAGACGACTTGTTAAGGACCTTGGATGTTTTTCTACAGATCTTCCAATATGTGTCTATGGTGATAATATAAGTGCACAACAACTAGCCAAAAATCATATGTATCATGCAAGAAGCAAGCATATCGACATAAGATACCATTTTATAAGAGAGTTAGTAGAAACTAAAGAAATTGTTTAAAAATACATTGATACATCTAATATGATAGCAGATATTTGTACTAAGAATTTAAGTAAACAAAAACATGTAAAGTTGTTAGGCATGACAGGTTTAAAAATATCAAAAATTGAAATGTAATCTAAGGAAAAAGTTTTTGTGTTGAGAAGAGGTGTTAAAATCTATCGATATTATGTAGTGGCAACACTAAAACTTGTATGCTGATGATTGAGATGTCTGGCAACACTTAGTACTTAAGAGAAGCGTTGAGTTTAAGCACGCGCAACGGAATGACGAGCATACATATTATTCATTTTCAATAAACGCTAAGATAATTATAAACTGATTCAAAGTAAACCTTTTAGCATGGGCAGTGAAATTTACAACATTAGCTCCGTATATTGCACGCGCAGTACGAGTTTGTTTCAGAAATTCGATAACTCGTATATTTGCAAAGTTATCGATAAATGAATTTATAGGCAACCAGTTATAAAATTCTAGCTAATTCATCTTTAGAGTTAGAGTCTCCAAGTCTTCTGCATATATATAGATACTAATTTAATACAATTTCGCTTTTTATCAGATTTTGGATTCCGGTCCCCAATTCGCCCCCACACCCCCAAATGTGTGAAAAATGCATTTCAAATACTAGAGACATACAGTTTGGTTTGGCATATAGATATGAATATCATAATCTTAATCTGAACATATCAATACGATTGTCCATCTAGAAACAGAATTATTAGTCTATAAAGTTTTCTCATCAAAACCCAAGTGGCGCAGCAAGCAAGGCAGCGACACAGCAAGACGCATTGCGGGCGCACATACATACATATGTATGTATGTATGTATGTATGTATGTATGTATGTATGTATGTATGTATGTATGTATGTATGTATATGTGTGCAAGCGTAGATCAGCGTGTGGCTGCAATCGTACATACATCGTACATATTGTAAAAGAGTTATGATTTCTAAAAAAAACCTAAAATGTTAAACAGAATATGTAGATCATATGCTGAAACTCTCATTACATGCCATTATATATTTAAAAAATTTTAAACAGTTAAAACAAGTTAGAACGTTGCAGTTAGGCAAAACTAACTGCGATATACTCTGTTCCCATAGGCGCATTTTATTTATTTAATAAACATTTAAGTAACGAAATAATTCGGTAATAAGCAAACGTACATGGCAAGCAACAAACGTTTTTCCTACTCATACAGTCGATCGATACTTTAGTTTTGTCAGAGACGCTCTAGCAATGCCTCTTTGGTTTTAGTTAACACAGCTTATAATAGGTCAGTGGCGCTGGTGTTAAGCGCTAAGCAAGCTATACTCAGGTGCGTGGGTTCGAATCCCGCAGAAAACTTTTTTCAAAAATTATTTATTTTTAATTTTTTTTATATTTGTATATTTAATTTAAAATGCTTGCTGCCAATTGATAATCATTTATAAACATAAGCATATGAATTGTGCATTTAAGTAAAAACTAAAACTGCTTTTTGCTTTCCGATTTGCGACGCTGTGTGGCAGGCAGTTTTTCTATGCATGCATATATGTATGTATGTATGTGTGCGTGTATACACATCCAAGTGTGTATACATATTGCAGGAAGTGCGATTGTATTGTTTTGTTTTGTCACAAGCTGCTGATCAGCTGACCAGCTGTGAATTTATTTAGGTTTAACTAACGATTACATGTTGTTTTCAAAAGACCTAGGTTCGAATCCCGCTTGAAATTTTATTTTTTAAATTCATTAATATTATTATATTTATGTTAAAATGCTTTCTGTCATCTTATTATATGCATGAATTATGCAGTTCGTGCTAAATTGCCACGCCCCCAGTGGGCGTAGACGCATAATTTTTTGCCAGTTCTTAGAAAGGGCCGAGGCTAACATAAGTGCAAAATTTGGTTGCTTATATTCCAAAAATGCAAAAATTACAGGGTATTTTTCGATATGCCACGCCCCCAAAGGGGCTGAAAAATGATTTTTGGGGCATCGATAGAGGAGAACATTAGTAACCCAACCATCCAATTTTCAAGCTTCTAGCTCTAAAACTGTTGGAGATATAAACTTTTGCGGTTTGCCACGGCCCCTGTGGGCGTAGATATATCTACCACAGCTTATTAGTCTTGGGTTGTCAACCCGAGTATACATGCAAAATTTCAAGTCTCTAGTGTCAATAGTGTTCAAAATATAGCACAATTTGAAAAATCACTACATGTTCAGGTCCGATTTGCCACGCCCCCAATGGGCGTAGACATAAAACTTTTTGATCGCTCTTGTTAGAATCATAACATTAACTCACATGCAAAATTTCAGCGTTCTAGCTTAAACGGTGTAGAAGATACGTATTTCCCGGTTTGCCACGCCCCCAATGGGCGTAGATATATCCGCCAGAGCTTTTTGAACTTGGGTTGTCACCCCGAGTATACATTTCGAATTGCAACTCTCTAGCTCATCATCTAGTATGATAGCTTAACTATGGGCGGAAGAATTTTCCGATTTCCCACGCCCCTAGTGGGCGGATCGGGAAAATTTTAACACTTCATAATACGGGAACATATATGAGTATATGTTTAAAATTTCAAGTTTCTAGCTCTAATAGCTCCGAAAAATATTGCGTTCATACGGACAGACGGACAGATGGACGGACAGCAAGACGGACATTGCACAAACCCAATATACTCTTTTTCCCTTTTTAAGGGAACAGAGTATAATAACAATGGAAATGCAAGCAACGTTGAGCAATGCAAATCAATTTTCGTATGCGTGTGCACATATACACACAAAAAACCTTGGGCCGTTTTCTATGTTGCTATGCGTGTATATTCTAAGAATCACAATTGTTTTTGAATTGCGTTAGCATTGTCTTTGAATTGTATTTGTATTTTCAGCCACTGCTTTAGTGTTTCTTTCGAATATGGCGAATTTCATTCGTTTTCGCTACTCTGCCGTTCAAGTGAGCCGTGGTGTAGATGGCTAAACAGATGCAACGAATGTTAGGGTGTCGCAGGTTCTAATCTCGCCTAAGCCCTTCATAATTTCTTAGTCTTATTTTTAATTTTTTTTTTTTTTATTATTATTATTTCTTTCTTTATTATTATTTATTCTGTTGTATTTGATACCTTTGAAAGTCAGTTGGTAGTTTAACTAATTGTGAATAAGTGCGTTTTTTCAATTTCAAATATTTAATAGCATCATTTCTGAAAGTGTTTTTGTTTCAATTATATTTTAATCCGTTAAGTCAACAGAAAATAAGGAACAAAAAAAAAGTCTGCCCAAATAACAAAAGCACGTGACATCTGCAGTTTTCCTATATGTATGCCCACATGTACATTCAAAACTAGTGTAGCGTAGCATGGTCTAAACATTTTAACTTGCTAGATGGCGCTTTAGCAGTGAATTTATTTACTATGGCTATTACAGCTTCGAGTGGCATTGATATATTTCTTTTACAATTATGAAGTGTCTGTGTTAATTAAGGTGATGCGTGTTAATCGAGGAACGTCTATTTGTTGAGTCTATTTTTAATGATATTTAATAATATAAAATTTTTCGAATTATTTATTCATTTGTATTTGATACCTTTGAAAGTCAATTGGTAGTTTAACTAATTGTGAATAAGTGCGTTTTTATACCTTGAACCCATTGAAAATGGGAATTCAGGGTATAATGGTTTTGTGAAAATGTATGTAACACGCAGAAGGAGACGTCGCAGACCCCACAAAGTATATATATTCTTGATCAGCATAAAAAAATAAGTTGATCTAGCCCTGTCCGTCTGTCCGTCCGTCTGTCCGTCTGTCCGTCCGTCTGTCCGTCTGTATGAACGTCGAGATTTCGGAAACTACAAAAGCTAGAGAGCTGAAATTTCACATGAACACTCGTATGATAGCTACGCAATACGTAGTTTTTTTTTGTTTTGTTTTTTCGATAACTCGTCCCATTTCCAAATTATCGATAAAAAATTGAAAATTCGTTTACATTTTTTAGGTTTTTAGGGTATAACTTCTACATCGTTTCAGCTAGAAACTTTAACTTTATATATTTAGATAGATATTATGATATACTTTAACTTTATATATTTAGATAGTTTTCAGATTTTTGATGCCACGCCCCCTTCGCCCTCAATTGGAAAAAACGCATCTCAAATACTAGAGACTTGCAATTTGGCACATAGATAGATTTAGATACTCCTAATCTACTCTAAATTTCATGAAGATCATCCATCTAGAAATGGAGTTATAAGCGCCCAAAGTTCAGCCCAACCCACCCCCAGGCCACGGCAGCAACTGCGCAGTTAGCAGAGCGCGCGCTTATAAGTGCGTAAGGAAGAAGAGTATCATTTTCTTTACAGGGTTCAGGGTATCTCGTAGTCGAGCCGTCTCGAGAGTGTTTTTGTTTCAATTATATTTTATTCCGTTAAGTCAACAGAAAATAATGAACAGAAAGTTTGCCAAAATATCAAAAGCACGTGACATCTGCGGTAAGAGTTTTTCTATATGTATGCACACATGTACATTCAAAACTAGCCTAGCATGGTCTAAGAATTTAAACTTGCTAGATGGCGCTATAGAAGTGAACTTATTTACTATGGCTATTACAGCTTTGAGTGGCATTGATATATTTCTTTTACAATGATGAAGTGTCTGTGTTTCATTTCTGACAAACCATTCGGCTCCGGTCCATGTCCTTAGTGCTTTGTTTTGTGTGGTTTGAACTTTGTTGATGTGAGTTCTTGTAGCAGACCTCCATAAAGGCAATGCATAGGTGAAGACAGGTGCCACTATTGCGTTGTATATATGCCTCTTACTGCGTAGTGACAGGGGGCTATCGCTTCTTAGCATCCAGTCAGGTTTTTTAAATTTAAACCTGCACTTTTTGATAGTCTCACTTATGTGCGGGCCATAGGTCAGTCTCTTATCCAGAGTAACTCCCCGAAGTGTCTGTGTTAATTAAGGTGATGCTTGTTAATCGAAGAACGTCTATTTGTTGCGTCTATTTTTAATGATATTGTAGTAATTTTAAAAAAATTGTTCACGAGCCTCAGCTGTGTCTTGTGGTCAAATTATTAATGTTTCTTTATTTTGAAGAATATATCGTCTTAGGCTAATTACATTATTTGTATATAATGAGTTCTGCCGCTGAGTTCAGCGACAGAGCGGCAGAGCGTAGTATGCTTATATATGTGTATATGTATGTACATATGTATATGCATAGGGCATATACATAACGCATGTACTTTAGGCATGCGGCAAAATTGCAGACGCTGCATATCCCGCGCTGCCGGTAAGTCACTTATGAATGGCTGATCGTATTTCAATTATTATGCTCGATATGTATATTTATGTATAGCGAAAAAGTGTCACTATGTGTGCATGTCGTATACACTATCATGCACTGAGCATATGACGCATTTATATGTAGTATACCCTACATTGCGTCGGGTATTATTATTATGTTATTAAACATACTACAATATTTAATGATATAAAATTTGTCAAATTTCAACTAATATAAGCGCCATCTATTATTATTATTTTTTTTTTTTTTTGGCAATGCATACACACATATGTATGTATATATACATGTACATATGTAAATTTTGAACGTTACACGGATACATTCTTTTGTATACTTTCTGATTTATCCATATGGGTAATTCTCCAGAAAAGTCAACTTTTTGTCACGTTCGACACTGGCTTTTTGTAAATATCTTGAAAACTTATTAATTTTAGTACTAATCAAGAGCAATATATTTAATTATTTGTCAAAATAAAGAAGTTTTTTTTTGCCATTTTCAGCACTAAAATTGATGCATTTTCAAGATAATTACAAAAAACCAAACCACAGTACAGATAATTATTTTATTTTATTAAAGTTGGGTTCAGGGTATTATCTAGTCGAGCACTCTCGACTAGAGTTTTCTTACTTGTTATTGTTATTTTTTATAATTTTTATTTTTTTTTATTTTTATATGAGGTTATAGGTGTTGGATTTTTTGAGGAACTTTATTAATGTTATTGAATAATATTTAATAACATCATTTCTGAAAGTGTTTTTGTTTCAATTATATTTTATTCCGTTAACTCAAAAGAAAATAATGAACAAAAAGTCTGCCCAAATAACAAAAGCACGTGACATCTATATTTTCCTAAATGTATGCCCACATGTACATTCAAAACTAGTCTAGCATGATCTAAAAATTTAAACTTGCTAGATGGCGCTTTAGCAGTGAACTTATTTACTATGGCTATTACATCTTCGATTGGCATTGATATATTTCTTTTACAATTATGAAGTGTCTGTGTTTATTAAGGTGATGCGTGTTAATCGAAGAACGTGTATTTGTTGGGTCTATTTGTAATGATATTTATATATATTTATTTCAACTAATATAAGCGCCATCTATTATTATTTTTTTTTTGGCAATGCAATGTATATATACATGTACATATGTACATTTTGAACGTTACATGCATACATTCTTTTTTATACTTTCTGTTTTATCCATATGGGTAATTCTCCAGAAAAATCAACTTTTTGTCACGTTCGACACTGGCTTTTTGAAAATATCTTGAAAACGGATTAATTTTAGTACTAATCAAGAGCAATATATTTAACTATTTGTCAAAATAAAGAAGTTTTTTTTGCCATTTTCAGCACTAAAGTTGATGCATTTTCAAGATATTTACAAAAAACCAAACCACAGTACAGATAATTATTTTATTTTATTAAAATTGGGTTCAGGGTTTTATGTAGTCGAACACTCTCGACTAGAGTTTTCTTACTTGTTTATATATACTATCGCTTTCGCTGTTGTTTTTGTTCTTATTACTTCTTAAGGTTTTTATTTTCTTTAAGGTGAGTTTTGAAGGCTTGAGGTTAGTTGCCAGGGTGTTGTTGTTTTCTTTAGGGAAAATTCGCAGTTTTAGGTCTTGAGATTGTTCGCATGTTTGCTCCTTTGTGTTGACGTCTAGATCCATATCTTCAATGTGTTGGTTTGCGGGGGTGTTTTTTGGGGGTGTTGTGTGTGTGGGCTGATGAGGTTGTTGGGTATTTTTGCAGATCGTGGTGTGTTTTCTTGATTTTTTTTTTAAATTTATTTATTTAAATATATCGACATAGCGATAGTCAAATAGCTTTCAAAAAATACAATAATTATAACAATAGTATCACCAACCCGATGGGGGTATTTTATTTGCCAGTCCAGCCAGCTGTGCCACAATTCACAGCCAAATATGGTCAGTGTTAGTGATGTAAATTTGAATGAAAACATCGATGTCGATGTCCATCTATGTGTTCAAAATCAAGCATCGATGTTGGGTTGAAACATCGGATTGAAAATACGATGCATCGATGTATGGCCGATGTTTTAAAGCATTTCCGTTTGACAATAAAACGAATATTTTATGATTTTTAAACTGCAAAATTTTGTTTGCAATTTTGTATAAATTGGGTTAGGTACTTATCATACCTTTCCAAACACATAAAGGGTCGCTTTCGAATGCGGTTAACTGCATTTGAAGATAAGCAGTTATTTCTAAATCCATGTCCACATTCGGATTATGACGTCGAGCAAGCTCATAATGGTGGTCCCAAAAAGATATGGAGCTCACGGTAGTCTGTGGTATGACTTCATTCATAAGGATTTAAGAAGGATCACTAAAATTTTAAAGTTTGCTGTTCACTGATCACAAAATGGCAATGTTATGTTATTATGAAATTAAACCATTGATGTTTTGCAAAACATCGATGCATCGCTCAACATCGGTATCAGCGAAAACATCGAAAAACATCGGAAAAATCAGTAAAAAAAAACATCGATGCTCGATGCATCGATGATTTTTTACATGTTTAAATGTTAAATGAAAATTTAAAATATAGATTATAAGAGATTAAATATAATTACAATTATAATAATTCTTAAGATTTAAAAAAAAATAAATAAATAAAATAAAATAAAGTAAAATAAAACAATTAAGAAAGCTGCAGTCGAGACTGCTCGACTACGAAATCCTCTAAGCCCTTCTTCGAACGAATAATATTCCAAGAATTCTTCGTTTCGATTCTCCACGCGTAAGAAACTATACATGCAAAAACACGGCCACACACACACGCTGATCTATGCTTGTACGCCTGTATGTGTGTAAGCATTGCAGGCGGCTTGCTGTCTCGCTGCCTTGCTTGCTGCGCCACATGGGTTTTGCTGCCATAACTTATTTGAATATATAATTCTGTTTACTGACTGTTACATACATTTAACAAGACCATTATACCCTGATTTCCCATTTTCAACGGGTTCGGGGTATAACAAGTAAGAACGTTGCAGTTAGGCGCAACTAACTGCGAAATACTCTGTTCCCATAGGGGCATTTTATTTATTTAATAAACATTTAATTAACGAAATATTTCGGCAATTAGCAAACGTACATGGCAAGCAACAAACGTTTTTCCTATACATACATATGTACATACATACAGATTTACACTATACGAGTATACACACAATTTATATGTATGCATACAAAAGTTTGAAAAGTAGAATATTCTAAGAATTGTGACTGAATTATGAATTTTTCGATCGTTACTTTAGTATTATCAAAAGGCGCTCTAGCGATGCCTTATTTGGTTTTAGTTAACAAAGCCCAGGTCAGGGCAGTGGCGCTTGTGGTAAGTGCTATGCAAGCTATACTTAGGTGCGTATGTTCGAATCCCGCAGAAAACTTTTTTTTTCAAAAATAATTATTTTTTAAATTTTGTTATATTTGTATATATATTATAAAATGCTAGCTACCAATTGACAATAATTTATAAACATACGCATAGGAATTGTGCATTTAAGCACTAGAAACTGCTTTTCCGATTTGCCATGCTGCCGTCGGCAAGCAATTTTTCTTTACACGCATACATGCATATATGTATGCACGTATGTATACACAGATGTTTCTACATGTATACATATCCAAGTGATATAGCAGTGAACTTTGTATTTAGGTTTAGCTAACGATTACATGTTATTTTCAAAAGACCTGGGTTCAAATCCCGCTGGAAACTTTTAATTTATTAATCGAAAACTTATAAATTTTATTTTTTAGATTCATTAATATTTTTTATATTTATGTTAAAATGCTTTCTGCCATCGTAGCAATTACTACTAAGCTTTTATATGCATGAATTATGCAGTTGGCCACAACAAACTTCCTTGCCGATTTGTCACGCCCCCTGTGGACGTAAATATATCAACCATAGCTTATTGATCTTGTGTTGTCATTCCAAATTTCAACTCTCTAGCTCATCATCTAGTATGATTACTTGCCTATGGGCGCAAGGGTTTTCCGATTCGCCACGATCCTAGTGGGCGGATCGGGAAAATTTTTACACTTTATAATTCGGGAGCATATATGAGTATATGATAAAATTTTCAAGTCTCTAGCTCTAATAGCGCCGAAAAATATTGCGGTCATACGGGCGGACAGCAAGACGGACATTGCTCAAACTTAATATACTCTTTTTCCCTTTGGGAACTGAGTATAATAATTTTTTTTTATATTTAGATCTTTATGATGGAATGGGAGCAACTAGCACTCCACATTCTTGCAATTAAAGAAACCTTTGACAAATCTCACAAATGTGTAGGGCAATTTAAATACCCTAAATAAACATACAAAAATTCTTGTTGATTCTTTTAATGACTCAAGAATATTAGTGCATGAGAATAGAGAGTCAATAAACAAAACGAACTGGTCAAAAATATCAAATTTTTGATCAAGTTACATTCAAATGTAATTACTATTAAAGAAAGATATTAATTAGATATATTTATACCAACCATTATAAATATCCCATTGAAGCTAGGTCAAATAACACAAAAAATACTTTGTAATAATTTAAAAAAATTGTTCACGAGCCTCAGCTCTGTCTTGTGGTCAAATTAATTATGTTTCTTTATTTTATTTCGTTTTAGGCTAATTACATTATTTGTATATAAAGAGTTCTGCCGCTGAGTGCAGCGACAGAGCGGGAGAGCGTAGTATGCTTATATATGTATATATGTATGTATATGCATAGGGCATATACATAACGCATGTACTTTAGGCATGCGGCAAAATTGCAGACGCTGCATATCCCGCGCTGCCGGTCAGTCACTTATGAGCGGCTGATCGTATTTCAATTATTATGCTCGATATGTATATTTATGCATAGCGACAGAGTGTCACTATGTGTGCATGTAGTATACACTATCATGCACTGAGCATATGACGCATTTATATGTAGTATACTCTACATTGCGTCGGGTATTATTATTATGTTATTAAACATTCTACACCCCCCCCCCCCCCTTTTTAAAGAAATGACGTAATTTATGTAGTAATTTTATTTTAGTGTTAATTTTAAAGAAATTAATATTAATTTTGGTTTCTTATGGTAAACTAACTAAACTGTTATTTTCTAAATATATATTATTTTCGTTTATTTATTTATTTTTATGAGAAGAAAAAAAAGTTTTGTTTTTACTTGAAAAGGTTGATCAGTCCTATTTCATGCATCCTTTCAGATATGAAATTCCTTTAAGCTATCTTTATGTACTTTTTGTTTTTCAATCGAACATTTGTGCTCATTGATAAATTGTATGTTATTATTTAATTTTTTTTTTAACTTTCTTGGTCGATTAAAAATAGTTTTTCTTTTCTGTTAAAGTGTATGAACTGATTTGGTAATTTTCCAAATACGAGTTCATATGGACAATATTGTTGTTATGTTGATACATTACGTGAAATATTGTATCCAAACGTTACAATCAGTTTTGTGCGCAGAAATGTATGAACGAACATATTCATTGAATGTTCTGCGACTTTTCTCTATTGTCCCTAAAGTCTGGTGATGGTGTGCAGTAGACTTTATATTGTCTATTTTAAAATATTTGCACAAGTCATGCTGTTATTTTGGTTTTAGGCATTTTAGACATTTCTTATTGTACATTTTGATATAACGTGTCATATTTTTCCAATAGTAGTGTCTTTGTACTTTGGCCAATGTTTTATTTATGCCTGTATGACCTCCTTGAATATGATCATCATGAAATGTAAACAGTTTTGCTTCTTTTTCTTCATCATCTTGGATGAGGGTCACCGGCTTGAGTAGCGCTACTCTTAATAATTGTATTATTTTATTGCCCATTTTAAAAGTATCTATTGAACTAATTCAAAGATCTTTTTGCACGGTGCCACTTTGAGTTGGCTAATTTAGATACACCGGCTTGCCAATCAAGCCTTTGGAAAATCCAACCTAAGTCGAGAATTCCATTGGAGTATAAACCGCTAACTTCAATTCTTACTAAAGCTTTTTCTTTTCATGTTTCATTAAAAATGTAGAATCTGTTATTAGTAAGGTCACTACTTTTCGTATCTCGTCATTTGGAATGACTTCGTATACGTTGGGCTTAGAAGCTTTTTCAAGACTTTGCCTTGGCAATAGTTCTTGTTTATTTTCTGCGCAGAAATTATTTTGTCTACTTTGGTTACTGGCAGTGACTTTTAGTATTTTTCCATTCATGTCAATTAGGTCGAATATTGTTATACTTGACAGGGTGTATGCCAAGAAATTATCTTTCCGATATTAGAATGCTTTTTCGCATTCCTCTGCCTATTCAAATGGAACATTCTTTTTACATAATGATTATTATGTGCCGGGAATATGCGGCGAAATTTTGTTTAAAGCGTCTATAATTGTTGGCGTGTGATGATAGACTGACTTTATTAACATAGATCAGTATGTACTTAACAGCTATGTATATCTATAGCGTTGCCATATATGAGCTAGAATTGCCATATCAACACTCTTCCTCAATTCGTATGTCACACAGGCTGCCAACTAGCGTCCTTGGGGCTGTTTGGCGTTGATCCCGCTCGCCCCTGGACTGCGGGTACCGCTGTTCGTTTCCCGACTGGCAGCAGTCCACTATGCGCACGCCGATTTGTCCGCATTGCCAGCAAAAATCCAGATGCAAAACAGCCAACACCAAAAGGCACGCAGCATACAAAACGGGCAACAACAACATCTACACTGCATATGACACAGGCAACAACAGTACAAGGCAGGAGAGAGCTTGCAAGGGCATATGTTGGGCCTGTCTTAGGAGGGCAGATAAGGATGCGGGGCAAGGGGATGCATTGCAGCGGTATCTGGGCGATACCGTAGCACTCGGCCTGCCTGGAATTCAGCAACCAGGAAGGGTATGCTAGAGCAGGCCGAAATGCATCCCGTTAGATGCTGATGCCCGCGTCGTCGGCAGAGCGGCGGCGTGGGCTATATAAGGGCATGCAGGCAGAAGGCTTGTTGGGCTTTTGGAAGTTGAAACGGTGGACGTGTGCCACGCGGCTGGGTGCACACCGGTGGGTCGTCCTGAGGCGTCGGAAGAGCTATCGGCCGATCCTCGCGCATTGGCCAGTGACTCCGCTGGAGCTATGCGCGTATGAGGAGTGCTCCGATACGCACAACCAACGCCAAATCTTCGAGCACCGGCCCCAGTCGCGAACGACGTCCACTTCGAAATTTCAAATGCAAATCAACACCAACAAAACACGTACAAACTGGAGATTGGTTGTTGTTGAACAACGGGGAGTATGGGCGCCTGCCACGCGGCCGGTCGCGGCGAGTGGGCATGAAAGGTGTAAGGAATGGCTCGGACGAATTCTTGCGCATTGGTCAGCGACTTCGCTGGAGCTATGCGCGGATGAGGAGAGTGCCGCAGCTGCCACTTCTCACCGCAAAGCCACCGTCGCCCGGTTTGCGAACGACGCCGATACAACTAGAAGTCCAACAGCAGCCCAGTAAACTGAAGGCGTGATTCCATCCGAGAGTCCTGGAGGACACCAAGAGCCCATCAACAGGTGGAAACAACGCTTCCAGCGCCAAGGGACGAGGTGTGCCAATTGGGAGAATTGGCCATCTGACCTGCGCACCTGCGCCGCAGCCACCGGGGCCTGCAATCACGAAGAGGAGTGTTTGCAGCGGCGCCCGGCGTGGGCAGAGGCGGTGGCAGGCCCATCGGGTCCAGGGGCATAATGGAGGCACCAACTCGGGCTGGAGGAATGGAATTCACGATTAAAATACAGTGGAGAAAAATTAAAAACATCAAAGTTACTCACCAGCAACGCACAGAGTTGCCAGCAGCGAGCGGGAAACAGCTGATGAGCAGCACGGCGCTGTTAACAGAGCGCTGTTAACAGCGATGATCGATGCGCTGGGGAGCAGCGGGTCATCGATCAACGCAAGTTGGAGCGGCAACGGAAAAAGAGGCGCGGAATTCATAAAAAACACGAAGGTCGTGTTTTCCGAAGGAAGAGGGGAGTGTGAGGAGCAATATAGGTAGGCACGTATTCAGTGTATATAAACACATGTATTTGCTGTGTGTTTATATGCACATACGTGTATACATATATTGCTCCACACAGCGACGTGAACACTATAGGAGCAACCCTCGCGACTGGAAGGGTCAGAGAGCGGACTATAGTCCGTCTCTCTCGCTCCTATAGTGTCAGCAATTGGCTCGCGTCGCTCGACCGCAGGTCATAGGGCACCGTTAGCCGAGGTACCGCTCCAAGTGACGGACGCTGTCTTTTCGCATAGCAACAGCGGTACTTCGGCAACCCGAAGCTGCCGCGACATTTGGCGGCCTGCTGGCGTCACCCAGATCAAGCCAATGTGCCGTTATATGGGCACGAGCGGCAGGCAGGCCCCGCTCTAGAGCCGAACAGGGCCTGCGGCGGCCCTATAAAAGGGCACCGGCGGTGTCATAGGGCGATCAGAAAGTACGCAAGAATCAAGAGTGAAGATCGAGAGTGAAGATCGAGAGTGAAGATCGAGAGTGAAGATCGAGAGTGATCGAGAGCAAGTACAAGTCAACGCGAGTGATGACGCAATACATCGAAGGACTACGATATCGACGCAGGACACCGATATCCAGGACTCGAAGCAGACAGGACATCGTGGGAGCATCCAAAGTATCCTGGGAGGATACTTCAGACACCTATAAGGACCCAGACATACAGAAGCAGTAGTGGCCATCAACTAGCGAGTTGATACAAGGCAGCTGCAAATTGTATTCTGGCCAGAAGTCTCGTCACTGAATTTATGTAAGTTCACGCAGCCGTGCGAATAAGTAGAAATTGTGTGCATAAGAACCTAGGTGTGCCAAGAGCGAGTCCAGTAGTAGGAGTAGCCTGTATAGCCGAGCGAACAGCCGGAGTAGACAGTGCAAATCCTGGCGTGAGCTGGAGCGCTTGGGCGAATCCTGGTGCTACTGAGCCATAATTGTCTGCTCAGCCGGAGTGCATGAGCAAACATAACGCTAAACGACTATACAAGTGTGTTGTATCGCCAAATAATAATAAGTATTATAACGAGAATATACCAAGTACAAAATCAAACCCACAAAGTGTTATTATTCAATATCGCAAGGGCTTCAACAAATAAATTTGTTGAAACGAACGCACAGTCGGCTGAAACTGGCCCGGCTTAGACTCGGGTATAACGGAAGGTTCGTTACAATACAGATTTTTACATGTACACACTATACGAGTACACACACTATTTTCTATGTATACATACAAAAGTTTGGATGCCAGAATATTCTAAGAATTGTGACTGAATTGGGAATTTTTCGATGGTTATTTTAGTTTTGTCAAAAGGCGCTCTAGCAATGCCTTATTTGGTTTTAGTTAACAAAACCCAGGTCAGGGCAGTGGCGCTGGTGGTAAGCGCTATGCAAGCTATACTTAGGTGCGTGGGTTCGAATCCCGCAGAAAACTTTTTTTCCAAAATTATTTATTTTTTATTTTTTTTATATTTGTATATTTATTATAAAATGCTTGCTGCCAATTGATAATCATTTATAAACATAAGCATATGAGTTGTGCATTTAAGTAAAAACTAAAACTGCTTTATGCTTTCCGATTTGCGACGCTGTGTGGCAGGCAGTTTTTCTATGCATGCATATATGTATGTATGTATGTACTCAGATGTTTGTATTTGTGTATACACATCCAAGTGTGTATACATATTGTATTGTTATGTTTTGTCACAAGCTGCTGATCAGCTGTGAATTTATTTAGGTTTAGCTAACGATTACATGTTGTTTTCAAAAGACCTAGGTTCGAATCCCGCTGGAAACTTTTTATTTATTAATCGAAAACTTATAAATTTTATTTTTTAAATTCATTAATATTTTTTATATTTATGTTAAAATGCTTTCTGCCATCGTAGCAATTACTACTAAGCTTTTATATGCATGAATTATGCAGTTGGCCACAACAAACTTCCTTGCCGATTTGTCACGCCCCCTGTGGACGTAAATATATCAACCATAGCTTATTGATCTTGTGTTGTCATTCCAAATTTCAACTCTCTAGCTCATCATCTAGTATGATTACTTGCCTATGGGCGCAAGGGTTTTCCGATTCGCCACGATCCTAGTGGGCGATCTTAGCAATTGCTATTAAGCTATTATATGCATGAATTATGCAGTTGGCCACAACAAACTTCTTTGCCGATTTGCCACGCCCCCAGTGGGCGTAGACGCATAATTTTTTGCCAGTTCTTAGAAAGGGCCGAGGCTAACATGACTGCAAAATTTGGTTGCTTACATTCCAAAAATGCGAAAATTACAGGGTATTTTTCGATATGCCACGCCCCCAAAGAGGCTGAAAAATTATTTTTGGGGCATCGATAGAGGAGAACATTAGTAACTCAACCATCCAATTTTCAAGCTTCTAGCTCTAAAACTGTAGGAGATCTAAACTTTTGCGGTTTGCCACGCCCACTGTGGGCGTAGATATATCTACCATAGCTTATTAGTCTTGGGTTGTCATGTAATCGTTAGCTGAACAGCAGATCCATCAAGGATGCATACCCTCTGCCTCGAGTGCATCACATTTTGGATCAGCTGCGAGAGGCGCGCTATATCACGAGTCTGAGTCGAGGATGGATATTGGCAAATACCCATGGAGAAATCCAGTCGACCATTGACAGCGTTCACAGTCCCAGGGAAGGGCCTATTCCAGTGGAAGGTGATGCCGTTTGGCCTCCACTCAGCACCTGCAACATTCCAGCGAGCTCTAGACCAGGTCATCGGCCCTGACATGATGCCACACGCTTTTGCGTACCTGGACGACATCATCGTCATCGGCAGGACACGTCAGGAGCACATGGATAACCTGCGAGAGGTGTTCCGGCGACTACGGGCAGCCAATTTGAGGATCAACATCGACAAGTGCGATTTCTTCAAAAAGGAGCTGAAATAACAGGGTCATAAAGTCACGGAGAATGGCATCCGCACTGACCCAGAGAAAGTAGCCGCGATTGCCCAGCTAAAGCCACCAACTAATGTCAAAGAGTTGAGACAATATGTGGGAGTGGCTTCATGGTATCGTCGCTTTGTCCCAGATTTCGCTTCCACAGTGCATTACTCAAGAAGGGCGTCAAATGGGAGTGGACAGAGGAGCATCAAAGGGCGTTCGAAACGGTGAAGGCCAAGTTGACGGAATCACCTGTCTTGGCGTGCCCTGACGAGCGCGTCATTTCGTATGCCAGCCGGACACTTAACAGTGCTGAGAGAAACTACTCAGCAAACTCAGGCCGTACCTGGAAGGCTATCATTTCATAGTGATCACGGACCATATGGCGCTGAAGTGGCTCAACTCCATCGAGAGCCCTTCAGGAAGGATTGCCAGATGGGCGCTGGAGCTTCAGCAATACGACTTCGAGGTGCGCTACCGGAAAGGCAAACAAAATGTCGTAGCTGATGCGCTATCACGGCAGCCGCTGGAGGAGGACGCATGCTGCTTGGCCAAGAGCATAGAGACGCCAAATGGGACAGCATATCGCTGGCTAAAAAGGCTGCGCCAGGATATGCGGAAAACTCCGCAGAAGTTCGCAGACTATAGAGAGGAGGCTGGAAACATATACCGGCACATTCCGCACCAAGCCGGCCACGAGGATGTGGCTGCATGGAAGCTGTGTGTGCCAACAGAGAGGCGCAAACAGGTGTTGGAGGAGAACCACGACGCTGTCACCGCTGGCCACCTTGGGAGCAGAAAAACCATTGCTCGGGTGGCAGCGAGGTACTACTGGCCCGGCATGTACCGAGATGTGCGCAACTATGTGCAGCGGTGCGAGGTGTGCCAGCGCTACAAGCCCAGTCAGCTGCAGGCAGCTGGTCAAATGCTGACACAGGTGCCCGAGGAGCCATGGGCAACTGTATGCGCTGATTTCGTGGGTTCGTTACCGAGGTCGAAGCATGGGAATACGATGCTACTTGTATTCATCGATCGATTCTCGAAATGGACGGAGATGGTGCCTTTGAGGAGCGCGAACACGGCGCCCAAAACTATTTTTGACGCACAAACTCTTGGGACAGGCCAGGAGGCACAGAGTCCCATGGAGAGGGCAGCCAAGATGCGAGAAGTCTTGGAGATTGTGCGTCGAAACCTGGAGAGAGCTGCTCAGGACCAGGCGCGGCATTACAATCTGCGGCGGTGGCAATGGAAGCCGGCTATTGGGGACAAGGTGTGGGCGAAAGAACGCCACTTGTCCAATACCGCGGACGGATTCGCAGCGAATCTGGCACCGCGATACGGAGGGCCGTATACTGTGGTCAAATTTGTGTCGCCGGTCATCTGCAGCATCAACTCGGATGCCGAAAAACGGACCCGGACCGCGCATGTGGCTGACCTGAAACCATGGAGAGGCGAGACGGGTGAGTCGCATAGCGTGGCAGAGCAAGCTGCATAAAGTAAAAATTTCAAAAAAAAAAAAAAGGGAGTGAATACACATCGCGATGTGTATTGCTCTTTAAACGCCTAAGAACACCTAAAACGAAGAAAAAATTGAAATTTTTATGACGCGCAACAACAAATTTTCAAATAACGCGCGCACTGCAGTGGAAGCGAACAGTTAAAACTGTTAGCTAAGTGCCGCGCAACAACAAAATTTTAAATTGCGCGCGCACTGTTACGCACGTAATAACAACACACACAACAAACAAGCGTACGAAACAACAACACGCTCAGCTAACAAGAGTTGGACGCGCACGCATAAACATAAGCAACAACAAGTTATGCCCCAGCAAGCGCACGCGACAACAAAAACACACACAGCTGATTACGGATAAGCGTGCGCAAGAACACGAGAAAGGGTCAATGGCCTCGAGGGACGAGCGAGCCCAGCGATCAGCCGTTAGCTCGCGAGAGGCGAGCGAACGCCCAGCAAACGCCGTTAGCTCGGGAGAGGCGAGTGAGAGCGAAATGCATACGACATGCAAAACAGCCAACACCAAAAGGCACGCAGCATACAAAACGGGCAACAACAACATCTACACTGCATATGACACAGGCAACAACAGTGCAAGGCAGGAGAGAGCTTGCAAGGTCATATGTTGGGCCTGTCTTAGGAGGGCAGATAAGGATGCGGGGCAAGGGGATGCATTGCAGCGGTATCTGGGCGATACCGTAGCACTCGGCCTGCCTGGAATTCAGCAACCAGGAAGGGTATGCTAGAGCAGGCCGAAATGCATCCCGTTAGATGCTGATGCCCGCGTCGTCGGCAGAGCGGCGGCGTGGGCTATATAAGGGCATGCAGGCAGAAGGCTTGTTGGGCTTTTGGAAGTTGAAACGGTGGACGTGTGCCACGCGGCTGGGTGCACACCGGTGGGTCGTCCTGAGGCGTCGGAAGAGCTATCGGCCGATCCTCGCGCATTGGCCAGTGACTCCGCTGGAGCTATGCGCGTATGAGGAGTGCTCCGATACGCACAACCAACGCCAAATCTTCGAGCACCGGCCCCAGTCGCGAACGACGTCCACTTCGAAATTTCAAATGCAAATCAACACCAACAAAACACGTACAAACTGGAGATTGGTTGTTGTTGAACAACGGGGAGTATGGGCGCCTGCCACGCGGTCGGTCGCGGCGAGTGGGCATGAAAGGTGTAAGGAATGGCTCGGACGAATTCTTGCGCATTGGTCAGCGACTTCGCTGGAGCTATGCGCGGATGAGGAGAGTGCCGCAGCTGCCACTTCTCACCGCAAAGCCACCGTCGCCCGGTTTGCGAACGACGCCGATACAACCAGAAGTCCAACAGCAGCCCAGTAAACTAAAGGCGTGATTCCATCCGAGAGTCCTGGAGGACACCAAGAGCCCATCAACAGGTGGAAACAACGCTTCCAGCGCCAAGGGACGAGGTGTGCCAATTGGGAGAATTGGCCATCTGACCTGCGCACCTGCGCCGCAGCCACCGGGGCCTGCAATCACGAAGAGGAGTGTTTGCAGCGGCGCCCGGCGTGGGCAGAGGCGGTGGCAGGCCCATCGGGTCCAGTGGCATAATGGAGGCACCAACTCGGGCTGGAGGAATGGAATTCACGATTAAAATACAGTGGAGAAAAATTAAAAACATCAAAGTTACTCACCAGCAACGCACAGAGTTGCCAGCAGCGAGCGGGAAACAGCTGATGAGCAGCACGGCGCTGTTAACAGCGATGATCGATGCGCTGGGGAGCAGCGGGTCATCGATCAACGCAAGTTGGAGCGGCAACGGAAAAAGAGGCGCGGAATTCATAAAAAACACGAAGGTCGTGTTTTCCGAAGGAAGAGGGGAGTGTGAGGAGCAATATAGGTAGGCACGTATTCAGTGTATATAAACACATGTATTTGCTGTGTGTTTATATGCACATACGTGTATACATATATTGCTCCACACAGCGACGTGAACACTATAGGAGCAACCCTCGCGACTGGAAGGGTCAGAGAGCGGACTATAGTCCGTCTCTCTCGCTCCTATAGTGTCAGCAATTGGCTCGCGTCGCTCGACCGCAGGTCATAGGGCACCGTTAGCCGAGGTACCGCTCCAAGTGACGGACGCTGTCTTTTCGCATAGCAACAGCGGTACTTCGGCCAACGCGAAGCTGCCGCGACATTTGGCGGCCTGCTGGCGTCACCCAGATCAAGCCAATGTGCCGTTATATGGGCACGAGCGGCAGGCAGGCCCCGCTCTAGAGCCGAACAGGGACTGCGGCGGCCCTATAAAAGGGCACCGGCGGTGTCATAGGGCGATCAGAAAGTACGCAAGAATCAAGAGTGAAGATCGAGAGTGAAGATCGAGAGTGATCGAGAGCAAGTACAAGTCAACGCGAGTGATGACACAATACATCGAAGGACTACGATATCGACGCAGGACACCGATATCCAGGACTCGAAGCAGACAGGACATCGTGGGAGCATCCAAAGTATCCTGGGAGGATACTTCAGACACCTATAAGGACCCAGACATACAGAAGCAGTAGTGGCCATCAACTAGCGAGTTGATACAAGGCAGCTGCAAATTGTATTCTGGCCAGAAGTCTCGTCACTGAATTTATGTAAGTTCACGCAGCCGTGCGAATAAGTAGAAATTGTGTGCATAAGAACCTAGGTGTGCCAAGAGCGAGTCCAGTAGTAGGAGTAGCCTGTATAGCCGAGCGAACAGCCGGAGTAGACAGTGCAAATCCTGGCGTGAGCTGGAGCGCTTGGGCGAATCCTGGTGCTACTGAGCCATAATTGTCTGCTCAGCCGGAGTGCATGAGCAAACATAACGCTAAACGACTATACAAGTGTGTTGTATCGCCAAATAATAATAAGTATTATAACGAGAATATACCAAGTACAAAATCAAACCCACAAAGTGTTATTATTCAATATCGCAAGGGCTTCAACAAATAAATTTGTTGAAACGAACGCACAGTCGGCTGAAACTGGCCCGGCTTAGACTCGGGTATAACGGAAGGTTCGTTACAATACAGATTTTTACATGTACACACTATACGAGTACACACACTATTTTCTATGTATACATACAAAAGTTTGGATGCCAGAATATTCTAAGAATTGTGACTGAATTGGGAATTTTTCGATGGTTATTTTAGTTTTGTCAAAAGGCGCTCTAGCAATGCCTTATTTGGTTTTAGTTAACAAAACCCAGGTCAGGGCAGTGGCGCTGGTGGTAAGCGCTATGCAAGCTATACTTAGGTGCGTGGGTTCGAATCCCGCAGAAAACTTTTTTTCCAAAATTATTTATTTTTTATTTTTTTTATATTTGTATATTTATTATAAAATGCTTGCTGCCAATTGATAATCATTTATAAACATAAGCATATGAGTTGTGCATTTAAGTAAAAACTAAAACTGCTTTATGCTTTCCGATTTGCGACGCTGTGTGGCAGGCAGTTTTTCTATGCATGCATATATGTATGTATGTATGTACACAGATGTTTGTATTTGTGTATACACATCCAAGTGTGTATACATATTGTATTGTTATGTTTTGTCACGAGCTGCTGATCAGCTGTGAATTTATTTAGGTTTAGCTAACGATTACATGTTGTTTTCAAAAGACCTAGGTTCGAATCCCGCTGGAAACTTTTTATTTATTAATCGAAAACTTATAAATTTTATTTTTTAAATTCATTAATATTTTTTATATTTATGTTAAAATGCTTTCTGCCATCGTAGCAATTACTACTAAGCTTTTATATGCATGAATTATGCAGTTGGCCACAACAAACTTCCTTGCCGATTTGTCACGCCCCCTGTGGACGTAAATATATCAACCATAGCTTATTGATCTTGTGTTGTCATTCCAAATTTCAACTCTCTAGCTCATCATCTAGTATGATTACTTGCCTATGGGCGCAAGGGTTTTCCGATTCGCCACGATCCTAGTGGGCGATCTTAGCAATTGCTATTAAGCTATTATATGCATGAATTATGCAGTTGGGCACAACAAACTTCTGCCGATTTGCCACGCCCCCAGTGGGCGTAGACGCAAAGTTTTTTGCCACTTCTTAGAAAGGGCCGAGGCTAACATGACTGCAAAATTTGGTTGCTTACATTCCAAAAATGCGAAAATTACAGGGTATTTTTCGATATGCCACGCCCCCAAAGAGGCTGAAAAATTATTTTTGGGGCATCGATAGAGGAGAACATTAGTAACTCAACCATCCAATTTTCAAGCTTCTAGCTCTAAAACTGTAGGAGATCTAAACTTTTGCGGTTTGCCACGCCCACTGTGGGCGTAGATATATCTACCACAGCTTATTAGTCTTGGGTTGTCAACCCGAGTATACATGCAAAATTTCAAGTCTCTAGTGTCAATAGTGTTCAAAATATAGCACAATTTGAAAAATCACTACATGTTCAGGTCCGATTTGCCACGCCCCCAATGGGCGTAGACATAAAACTTTTTGATCGATCTTCTTAGAATCATAACATTAACTCACATGCAGCGTTCTAGCTTTAACGGTGTAGAAGATACGTATTTCCCGATTTGTCACGCCCCCAATGGGCGTAGATATATCCGCCATAGCTTTTTGAACTTGGGTTGTCACCCCGATTATACATTTCAAATTGCAACTCTCTAGCTCATCATCTAGTATGATAACTTGACTATGGGCGGAAGAGTTTTCCGACGGACATTGCACAAACCCAATATACTTTTACCCCTTCGGGAACAAAGTATAATAAATTCACAGCTGATCAGCAGCTTGTAACAAAACAAAACAATACAGTCGCAATTCTTGCAATATGTATACCCTCTTGGATGTGTATACACGTACGCATACATACATACATATATGCATGCATAGAAAAACTGCTTGCCACACAGCAAGGCGTGGAAAAGTTGTTTTAGTTTTGGCTTAAATGCACAATTCATATGCGTATGTTTATAAATTATTATCAATTGGCAGCAAGCATTTTATAATAAATATACAAATATAAAAAAAAATTAGAAAATAATAATTTTTGAAAAAAAAGTTTTTTGCGGGATTCGAACCCACTCACCTATGTATAGCTTGCATAGCGCTTACCACCAGCGCCACTGTCCTGACCTTACATTCGTTTACTAGAGCGTCTCTGACAAAACTAAAGTAATGATCGAAAAATACCCAATTCAGTCACAATTCTTAGAATATTCTGGCATGCAAACTTTTGTATGCATACATAGAAAATTGTGTGTATACTCGTATAGTGTGTACATGTGTAAATCTGTATGTATGTGTAGGAAAAACGTTTGTTGCTTGCCAAGTACGTTATCTAATTGCCGAAATATTTCGTTTATTTAACGTTTATTAAATAAATAAGATGCACCTATGGGAACAGAGTATATTGCAGTTAGTTGCGCCTAACTGCAACGTTCTTACTTGTTTTCAAATTGTGGGAGGAGGGGGCGTGGCATCCCAAATCTGAAAATTGCAAAATCTGTGTATTCATAATATCTATCTAAATATATAAAGTTGAAGTCTCTTGCTAAAACGATGTAGAAGTTACACCCAAAAAACCTAAAAAATGGAAACGAATTTTCGATATGTTATCGATAATTTGGAAATGGGATGAGTTATCGAAAAAACAAAACAAACTCGTACTGCGTAGGTAACATACGAGTGTTCATGTGAAATTTCAGCTCTCTAGCTTTTGTAGTTTCCGAAATCTCGACGTTCATACGGACGGACGGACGGACAGACGGACAGACGGTTGCTTTCATTCCAAAAATGCGAAAATTACAGGGTATTTTTCGATATGCCACGCCCCCAAAGAGGCTGAAAAATTATTTTTGGGTCATCGATAGAGGAGAACATTAGTAACTCAACCATCCGAATTTCAAGCTTCTAGCTCTAAAACTGTAGGAGATATAAACTTTTGCGGTTTGCCACGCCCCTTGTGGGCGTAGATATATCTGCCATAGCTTATTAGTCTTGGGTTGTCAACCCGAGTATACATGCAAAATTTCAAGTCTCTAGTGTCAATAGTGTTCAAAATATAGCACAATTTGAAAAATCACTACATGTTCAGGTCCGATTTGCCACGCCCCCAATGGGCGTAGACATAAAACTTTTTGATCGATCTTCTTAGAATAATAACATTAACTCACATGCAAAACGGTGTATAAGATACGTATTTCCCGATTTGCCACGCCCCCAATGGGCGTAGATATATCCGCCATAGCTTTTTGAACTTGGGTTGCCACCCCGAGTATACATTCTAAATTGCAATTCTCTAGCTCATCATCTAGTATGATAACTTGACTATGGGCGGAAGAGTTTTCCGATTTGCCACACCCCTAGTGGGCGGATCGGGAAAATTTTTACACTTTACAATTCGGGAACATATATGAGTATATGTTTAAAATTTCAAGTCTCTAGCTCTAATAGCGCCGAAAAATATTGCGTTCATACGGACAGACGGACAGCAAGACGGACATTGCACAAACCCAATATACTCTTTTTCATGTATATTCGGGTTGACAACCCAAGACTAATAAGCTATGGTAGATATATCTACGCCCACAGTGGGCGTGGCAAACCGCAAAAGTTTAGATCTCCTACAGTTTTAGAGCTAGAAGCTTGAAAATTGGATGGTTGAGTTACTAATGTTCTCCTCTATCGATGCCCCAAAAATAATTTTTCAGCCTCTTTGGGGGCGTGGCATATCGAAAAATACCCTGTAATTTTCGCATTTTTGGAATGTAAGCAACCAAATTTTGCAGTCATGTTAGCCTCGGCCCTTTCTAAGAAGTGGCAAAAAACTTTGCGTCTACGCCCACTGGGGGCGTGGCAAATCGGCAAAGAAGTTTGTTGTGGCCAACTGCATAATTCATGCATATAATAGCTTAGTAGCAATTGCTAAGATGACAGAAAGCATTTTAACATAAATATAATAATATTAATGAATTTAAAAAATAAAATTTATAAGTTTTCGATTAATAAATAAAAAGTTTCCAGCGGGGTTCGAACCTAGGTCTTTTGAAAACAACATGTAATCGTTAGCTAAACCTAAATAAATTCACAGCTGATCAGCTGGTCAGCTTGTGACAAAACAAAACAATACAATCGCACTTCTTGCAATATGTATACACACTTGGATGTTTATACACGTACACATACATACATACATATATGCACGCATAGAAAAACTGTCTGCCACACAGCGTCGCAAATCGGAAAGCATAAAGCAGTTTTAGTTTTTACTTAAATGCACAATTCATATGCTTATGTTTATAAATGATTATTAATTGGCAGCAAGCATTTTATAATAAATATACAAATATCAAAAAAATAAAAAATAAATAATTTTTGAAAAAAAGTTTTCTGCGGGATTCGAACCCACGCACCTAAGTATAGCTTGCATAGCGCTTACCACCAGCGCCACTGACCTAACATAAGCTGCGTTAACTAAAACCAAATAAGGCATTGCTAGAGCGTCTCTGACAAAACTAAAACAATTCTTAGAATATTCTGGCATGCAAACTTTTGTATGCATACATAGGAAATTGTGTATAGTCGTATAGTGTGTACATGTGTAAATCTGTATGTATGTGTAGGAAAAACGTTTGTTGCTTGCCATGTACGTTTGCTAATTACCGAAATATTTCGTTAATTAAATGTTTATTAAATAAATAAAATGCACCTATGAGAACAGAGTATATCACAGTTAGTTTCGCCTAACTGCAACGTTCTTACTTGTTGTATTTGCCTTTGATTTCGAGAAATTGTTGTCCGTATGTGGTTGGTGGTGTGTTTGCTTTGTTACCTTTTTTTAGCGAAGTGTCGATAAGGGAAGGGGGAAAAACCCATTGAGGAGTGATTTTTTTGTTAGGGAGTGGGAGGTAGGGGATATTGTGTTCTTTGCATGTTGTAAGGTTACAAATCTAGCCGAGGTGCAGGCTCAGTCTGCCCAGGGCTCACTTTACAAAATATTTGTTTGTTTAAGGGACATCGGTTAAGAGGAAGGGGAGAGTTACGAGCAACGCACACTACTAGAGCAGAGGCGCCGGCCGAGGAACAGCCAAGGCGTTGCCGCCGGTGTTCACTCGAGGCACTGCACCTTTTACGGCCAGGGATTTGTCCGCCTGGTGAACGGGGAGTGGGAGGGGAGAGGAGAGGGAGGGTCACATTACGGGGGGAAGGGGCATGAAATTCTATCGTCTACGAAATTTGCGTTAAGTGGAAATAATAACTCACGTTCTTCCTTCGTTTCACTTCTTTTTATTTTTGCCTTCTTGGCAGTTTCTTTTCGTTTCTCAAATTTTCAGTCGAACTTAGCGTTATTAACCTCGATCTGCTCGGCTCGTCTGGCGAATCCTCCGTCCTCGGCTTAGCCTCTGCGTAGTCGTCTCGTCGATGGGTGGGTGTTGACTCCATTCTTCTGCGCCTGTGATCCGGTCCGGCCGATGTGCTTTCCGGACTGGCAACTGGGCGGGCTCGACGCCTAGGGCGACGTTGTCTGCGCCCTGTCGAACTGCCTTGCTGGCCTTCGGCGGGCCCCGTTGGGCGACCAGTGGGTGCAGTTCGTGGCTCGAGGCTGTAATCTTCGGTCGCGGGTGTCTAGAAGCGGCGGCGGAACAGGGTGTCTGGCTGCTCATCCTCACTACTTGACGCTGCCTCGAATCGGGCGATGCCGTCTGTGCCCCGCTTGGCCCGCGATGACCCGGAGAGTCCCCTCGCGCCCGTCATCCTGTTTTCGCCATACTCCCACGCCGCAGTCGTTGGGGTGGGGCTGGTGACGGAGGGACAATACTCCCTCCCGTCGCCCCCTCGCGCGGCGGGCACTGGCTGCCTTGCTCCCGATCGTGCCTTTCCACTCCCTCGTCGGCTGTTTCCGCTCTTCGGTGTCGCGACCATGTTCCCTCGGTGCGGGCCGCTCCGTCGATTTGGCGATCGGAGCCCCCTCCTCTTCACTTGCTGTCCATGGCGTCGGGGTCGCCCACCCCCGCGACCTCTCGTCTTCGGGGGCGGCTGCTATATCCGATTCCGAAGCGTCCGGTTGCCGTGGGGGGGAAGGCGGTTCCTCGACGTAAGGAGGCGAGCTGCGGCATCCGGGCATTTGGATGAACATTGTGGTGTAGTCTACTCGCATGACCATCAATGCGTCCTGCAGCCTCACCGCTATGCCCACGGACGATTTATGAACCGTGTGTGGGCGGCGAGCGTCGGTCCTCTCTCCCCGGGCGTCGGTAAATGGCACCTCTTCGTCGCTGCTAATTATTATTGGCTCTTCCTCCATAGCTCTCGTAATTGTGGATGAACGTTATCTCATTACTAATGCTCTACTCATTAAGGCTGACCGACGGCGGCCGTCTAACTACTGGTTAGTGTTATTGTCAGTGAGGGGTTCTACTGTGATGGGTTATTATTTGAGATGTGGTGCGGCTGGCATCGTCGAGTGCTCCCCAACGGCCACTTCCTCACCCCCGTCAGCCGCCATTTTATCTTCTTCCCCCTCGCCTTGATGGAATGGTTTCAGTTGTGCGATATTGGCCACCTTTCTCTTGCGCTCGCCTGTCCTAGCTAACAGCACGACGTTTGGGGACATGAATTTGACGACCGTATATGGACCGTCGAATTTCGGCGCCAGCTTTGCCGCAAAGCCCTCCGCGGCATTTGACAACTTATGACGCCGAAGCAGCACCACCGATCCCAACTTCGGCCTCCAGTCGCGATGGCGCAAGTTATAATAGCGCCCCTGATCCTTTGAGGCACGCTGCAAATTGTCGCGGACCACCTCGAACACCTCCTTCAGTCTGTCACCCTTGCTCTTCGGATCGATTTCCCTGGTTGCGGAGCCTGGTGTGACCTCATCGTACAGCGCGGCGGGTAAGCGCAGCTCGCGTCCCATCATCAAGAACGAAGGTGTGAACCCAGTAGAATCCGCCACACTGGAGTGTACAGCTAGCGTTATCTCGGGTAGTAACTCATCCCACGAGTTCTGGTGACCCTCGATGTATTGCGCTATCATGGTCTTTACGGTCCGGTTAGTCCTTTCCGTGGGATTCTCTTGCGGCGAATACGGTGCAGTGAACTGAAGAACTACGCCTAGAGACTCCATGAACGAGCGGAAACTTCTGCTTGTGAACTGAGATCCGTTGTCGCACACAAATGTCCTCGGTACCCCGAATTTGCTAAGTATGCGTTCTCTGAACGCTATTTGTAACAAAGGGGAGGTAGCCCTCTTCATCGGTACCAGCTCCACCCACTTAGCGAATGCGTCGTGGAACACCAGCAACGTTGTGTTCCCGCGTTTCGAGCGAGGCAGGGGTCCCACGAAGTCAGCGCACAGGACCGCCATGGGTTCCGCCACTTGCCGGGTTAGCATTCGCCCTGCCGGTTTCCGCTGGTCGCTTTTGAACTTCTGGCACAGCTCGCATCGTTTCACGTACCTGGCAGCATCGCGGAACATTTCCGGCCAGTAGTATCTCTGTGCCAGTCTCGATGCTGTTTTCCTCACCCCTCGGTGGCCTGCAGTGGGAGCGTCGCGGCACTCTTTCAGAACCCAACCTCGTTGACTTTCGGGGACGCACAGCATCCAGGGGATATAGTCCTCCTCACCTATCCGATATCCCAAGTTCCTATAAAGCCGCCCGTTCTGTTCGACATAGTCGCTAAATTTCTCTGGCTCCTTGCTGATTCTCTCGGTCATCTTCGCCACCCATCTACAAGGGGCATCGACCTCCACCGCTTGCTGACAGGTGTCCATGGGCTGTCGGGAAAGAGCGTCCGCCACGACATTTAGGTTTCCCCGGCGGTAGTGGACGTCGAACTGGTATTGCTGCAACTCTAACGCCCACCTGGCGATCCTGCCAGTTGGGCTCTCTATAGAGTTGAGCCATTTTAACGCCAGGTGGTCTGTAACGACGTCGAACCGATAGCCTTCTAAGTAGCAACGCATCTTCCGAATTGCCCAGATGATAGCGAGGCACTCCTTCTCCGTGGCCGAGTAATTCAGCTCTGCCTTTGACAATTTCCGACTCGCGTATGCGATCACCCGCTCTTGCCCCTCTACATTCTGTGTGAGGACTGCGTCCAGGCCGTAATCGCTGGCGTCGGTCTGTAAGACGAACTTTGTCGCAAAATCGGGGCACGCTAGTACTGGCGCCGTCGTCAGGCTCTCTTTGAGTTTCCCCAGTGCTGTTTCTTGCTCCTCACTCCACGCCCACTTTTGCCCCTTCTTGAGTAAAACGGTCATTGGCTGGACTAACGACGCGAAATTTGGCACGAACCTCCGGTACCACGATGCCATTCCTAGGCATTGTCGCAGCTCCTTCAAATTCGTCGGGGTCGGGAGTTTCCGAATCGCCTCGACCTTCGCGGGGTCCGTGCATATCCCCTCACCACTTACGACATGTCCCAGATATGTCAACTTTTCCCTGAAGAAACTGCACTTCTTTCGGTTGAACTTGAGGTTGGCCGCCCGGAGCCGACGGAACACTTCCCTGAGGTTCACAACATGCTGTTCCTTCGTGGCCCCGATCACTACAACATCGTCCAGGTAGGCGAATGCGTACGGCTCCATATCTGGTCCGATGACCGTGTCCAACGCTCTTTGGAACGTCGCGCCTGCCGAGTGCAATCCGAAGGGCATCACTTTCCATTGGAACAGACCCCTTCCTGGGACCGTGAAAGCGGTGCACTCCCGGCTATCCACCGCCATTGGGATCTGCCAGTAACCGCTTTTGAGGTCCAATGTGGAAATAAACTTGGCATGCCGCAACTTTTCCAGGATACTGTTGATCCTCGGAACGGGGTACGCATCTGGGATAGAGTGCACATTCAGCTGCCGGTAATCTACGCACATTCGCCATTCCCCGGTCTTCTTCTTCACCAGGACTATGGGCGCGCTGTGCGGGCTCCTCGACGGTTCAATCGCCCCGACTCAAAGTAATTCATCCACCTGCTCATCAATGACTTTGCGCATAGCCGGATTCTTCGGAAAATACCTCTGTTTGAGGGGTTTGTTATCCCGCATCCTGATGCTATGCTCCGCTATATGAGAGACTCCCTCGAGGCCCTCGAATAGAGCTAACTCCGTTTCCAAGAACTCTTTTAGCTCTAGCTCTAATTCGTCGGGCCATTCTCTTCCGTCGCTTGACGACTCCTCATCCTCATCTCCCTCTGCCTCAGGGCTTTCGCTCCCCGTTGGGCCTCTTTTAGACTCGATTGGTGCTTTTATCTCCAGCGTCTTCAACTCTTGCGCGCCCTTATCGGGTTCGTCCATGCTTTTATTCTTCCTCACTTTGCCCTGGGGAGTCGCCGCTCCCTTCCTCCGACCCGGTCTACGATTCCCTTTTGCAGAAAGGCCTTCTCTGGGCCCCCCCTCCGATGTTTTTCCACCTTCCGACCTATTACGCCTTTCTCTGTGCCCCGCTTTCCCTAGTCCGCCGCTTTTTGGCTTCTCGTGACCCCCCGGCGCGTCCTCACCCCGTTTGTCGGTCTGCGCAACATCTTCCGCTGCTCTTGCCTGGGTCGCCTGTCGAGCGAGCAAATCCTGACCGTTAGGCCAGCTGCCCTCTTTCGACGTGACTCCTCTCCCCGCTTGGGTCACCCTTCGAGTGAGCAAATCCTGGCCGTTAGGCTGGCTGCCCTCTTTCGACGGGGCCCGCTTCGCCGGCAACGGAACTTCACCTGACGGCGTCTCTTCCATCCGCATTTCCAGCGTCGCATCCCCGCATTGCATCGACGTGCCCATAACACACAAGAAATCCATCACCAAGATGACGTGGTCCAGCATGGTCGGCATGATGAGTACCGTCATCGTCACCACCTTCCCCGCGAGACCCACGCCCACCCTCATCATTTTCTTCACTTCCAAGGACGAACCGTCGGCCAATCTTATGCGCGACTGTACGTCTAGGAACTCTCCTTTTACTGCTAACCTCTTTACGCACTCCTCACTGAGGAAACTGCGTGTGGCCCCGGTGTCAACCGTAGCGGTCGTCCACTGACCCCCGACTGACACCGTCGCCACGATTTTCCCGTCCTCCACTATCAACGGGCATGTGCCTTGGTATTCTGTGTCTAAACGGCGCCGCTCCACACCTGAGGAGGGCGCCCTTGGTCGTTTCCCGCACCGGGTTTCTCGCAGCACTCCCGCGCGCTCCTTCCCTTCTGACCGCAGTGTCGGCAGAAAACTATTCGAGCGTTGGGGCAATCCCTCGCGAAGTGCCCGACCTGCGCGCACCTAAAGCATACGCGACGCAAATCCGGCCCGTTTCCGGTCTCCTGAGTTATTATTCGGTGTGCCGTTTCAGCGAACCTCGTCGCCCCCGTCGCGTCGGTTCCTGCAGCCTGCCCGTCTCCTCGGGGTTCCGGCGCTTGCGCGCGAAACGGGTTAACGGGTCTACCGTCCGCCGGTTTCGTCCAGCCGGATTTCGATCGGTTCGCTGCGGCCCTCCTTTCCTGCTCTAACCTTTGCCCCCGCACATTCTCGTACTCCGCTGCCATGTGAGTTAGTTGAGTGAGCGACGAGAAGTCGTGGCGTCTCACATACAACCTATACTCAGGCGCAGCGTTTTCGTATGCTCTACCCAATTCCTGCGTTTCGGTGTACCTTGCCTGGCGCATCAACAATCTAAGCTCAATGAGATAGTCCTTGAAACACTCCCCCTCTCGCTGACGGCGCGCGCGAATCTGGTCCTCCAGGCGCTCAAAGTACTGGGGCGGCAAGAAAAAGTCTAGAAACTCTCTCTTAAACTCCGACCATGGCACGTCTCGGAGCCCGCTGGTTAAGAACCATTTGGCCGCCCTGTCCGCTAGTACTTCGCTCAGTGCTCTAGGCATTCTGTCGAGTTCTATACCATACGTTATGGCCCTTTCCTCTAAAATCTCTATAAAACCGAGAGGGTCCGACAGCCCGTCGTACCTCATACCCCACTTCCTCACCTGTTCTGCCGCGCCCCAGGGCGGGAAAGACTCGGGCGGTACTGAGGGCATGGGAATTCGTTGGGTGGCTTGCGTTTCTCCCAGCGGCATTCTATTCTCTTCCTCGTTCCCCCTTTTGTCTCGCGTCCGAGTCGTGGGCTTGGCGTCTATGACCGGCACGTCTATTCTGAGCGAAGACGCGGAAATGGCTTCTCTATCCTGTATCCTCCGTAAGTCGGGCTCCGACTTTTGGTATGCGCGGCTGCCCATACAAGGCATCGCACCTCCCAAGTTGGCTTCGGGTACTTTTGTGAACCGCGCCCCCAATTCCGCTAGGCGCGTTTTAACCCCCGACGCGTGGCTGCTATCTTGGATAAAGACGGACAACCTCTTCCGTAAATCCTCAACTCGGCCCTCGGACTCGAGACCAAGCTCCCGGGCGACTGCGATCAGCTCGTCTTTATTACGCTGATACACCCAACGGACACCCAACCCCGGATTCTGGCACTCACCCGTATCCATCCTTATATCGCCGGGTGAGGTTCTCCGTGTAGTCTTCTCTCGCCTGTGCTCAATTTCACTTTATTTAATTTTACTTTATTTAAATTTCCTCAATTTTATTTGATTTTATATAATTTTATTTTATTTAAATTTTATCAATTTTATTTGATTTTATTAAATATTTATTTTATTTAATTTTAATCAATTTTATTTGATTTTATTAAATTTTTATTTTATTTAATTTCGTTTTATTTAGATTTAATTAATTTTTTTTTTTTTTTTATTTAATTTATTTTTATTTAAATTCAATCAATGTTATTTGATTTTATTAAATTTTTATTTTATTTAATTTCGTTTTATTTAGATTTAATCAATTTTATTTGATTTTATTCAACTTTATTTTATTTAAATTTAGTCAATTTTATTCAATACACTTTTCCTGGCCCTTGGCCCACTGTGCGCGTGTCCACTTTTCCCGGCCTCTGGCCCACTGTATTTCTGTTCACTTCTCTCGGTCTTCGACCCACTGTGCGCGTCGAGCTTTATGGCCTTACCCCGTTAGTCAGCATACCCTTCACACTCTTGGCGATAGCGCAAGGTATATTCGGCCGACACTCTGACCTTCTACTTTCACAAAAAAAAAAATCACTCTTCGCCCGTTCAGGCTCTCTCGCGGTTCTGTCCACAATTATTGTTATTATTATATACATATATATACATATATGTGTATGTATAGATATATAAAAGTACATATATTCTATTTATGCCATTTTTATTATTTTTTTTTTCACTTGCTCATGCCCATTTCACTCGTTGCTTTATTCTTACGCATTTGCATTTTCGTTCACTTTTCACTGTTAGTTGTTCCCTTTATACACTGCGCGTCACTCGCGTTTACTTTTTATCGCGGCGCAATTTCGGCCGTTGCTAGGCGCTATTGCAAGTCCCGTTACTTTCGTTTTCGTTCGTTTCGTTTCTCGCGCTTAACGGCCAATCGCGTGGCGGCTGTAGGGTATGCGCGGGTATGGTCGACGCGGCAGTCACTTTCACTTCTTGATATATATCTATTTTTTTTTCCTCCTTTTTATACATACGCCATTGCGTATGTATATCCATGCACAATAAAAAAAAAATATATACTCCCTTTTTTTTTTTTCCTTTCAAAGAAAACTCAATGCTAACTACACAACTCAGCGCTAGCCACGCGACTCTATTTGGACAGCTTAACGGGTTTTTACGCCGCTCATCTGCCACGCTCCTTTCATGCCCTTTGTCCCTGCTCGGGCGCCATTTGTAAGGTTACAAATCTAGCCGAGGTGCAGGCTCAGTCTGCCCAGGGCTCACTTTACAAAATATTTGTTTGTTTAAGGGACATCGGTTAAGAGGAAGGGGAGAGTTACGAGCAACGCACACTACTAGAGCAGAGGCGCCGGCCGAGGAACAGCCAAGGCGTTGCCGCCGGTGTTCACTCGAGGCACTGCACCTTTTACGGCCAGGGATTTCTCCGCGTGGCGAACGGGCGATGGCCACGCTCCAGAACTGCTCACACACTGTTATTAGGATACTACTGAGGCAGAGTCGCCGGCCGAGGAACAGCCAGGCGTTAACGTCGGTGTTCTCTCGAGGCACAGCGCCTTTTACGGCCAGGGATTTGTCCGCCTGGTGAACGGGCAATGGCCCCGTTCCTGAACTGCCGAATTAGTTATAACTGTTATGGGAGAGGGAGGGTCGCATTACGGGGGGAAGGGGCATGAAATTCTATCGTCTACGAAATTTGCGTTAAGTGGAAATAATAACTCACGTTCTTCCTTCGTTTCACTTCTTTTTATTTTTGCCTTCTTGGCAGTTTCTTTTCGTTTCTCAAATTTTCAGTTGCACTTAGCGTTATTAACCTCGATTTGCTCGGCCCGGCGCGCTTCCAGTGACTGCCTGGCTCTACTCTTGAGCCGGGCCTTCGAGGTGTCGCTCTTCAATTTATTGGCAATGTGACCCTGCCGTAGAGCTTTCCACCACGCCAGGGTTGCATTGCCGATCCTCGACACTGCGCGCGCTAATCTAGCAAATTCAAATACAAAACCCTTACATACTAAACAAAAGTTTCTTACATGCTAATGAACTAAAAATAAAAAGGATAAAAATGTTTTTCTCTCATAAAATTATTATGCTATGCATTGCTAAGGCCCTTATGTATTCAATTCTTACATACTACAAATTATCTTAAATACTACCAAGGCGCCTACACACTACCAAATCTTACATACTACAAACACTAACCATACAACACATAGACTGGACAACTGGTACAAGTTAATGTTCACACTTATTTTTTGACTTTAGAACCCCCTTAACTTCGTATTTGCTCGGGTTTTTACTTTTAGGGTCGGGAGCAGTGTTGCCAACTTGGCCTTTTTCCGGACAGATCTGTCCTTTTTGAAAATACAACTGCCGCAAAAATTCAGAAACAGCCCCTGTCCGGAAAAAATGCCTTTTTTATTTTATTTTGGCCTTTTTTCATCCTTTTTTAATTGTTAAAGGTTGTTTATAAAATTTTTCAAATAAATCGATGTCATCGCTTTAATATTGCTTTATTGCAACATATTTTACGATGTATCCCTGTTTCAAACAATGTAGCCCTGTAATCGAAAATATATTTATCGATCGATCATTAAAGATTTCAAAAGTTTAACAAAATGTCAAGAAAATTTACAAACTGAAACTAGGGTGTCGCGGTTAAACGACCCATTAAAAAAATGGATTAGCCACGTTCCCAATAATATTGATAAGGCATTTTGCAAATACTGCAAGTGCAGTTTAAATAAAAAACTTATAAAATGGAGAGATAAAGAAAGTATCATATATTTCTGGACTGAAGTTCAGAATCACAAAGACTCAGCAGGAAACAAACACTTTTCGGACCTGGCAATTAGGTTGCTTTTACTAGTTAACAATTACATACAATTAAATATAATATCTTTGGATTAGGTTTGGACTACATCGAAACGGCAAATATTGCCAAAACTACAAGGTACCGGAAAATTGTGTACACCAAATTGGCACAAATAATACATATAGCAACGAAAATACAAATTTTGATGAGGTGCTATACCTTTTAAACGAAAATTAAAATAAAATTCTACTTTAGAAATAGAAAAAACTGTTATCCCCTTTTTTTGACCTTTTCAAAAATATTTTGTCCCTTTTTATACCCTGAACCCATTGAAAATGGGAAATCAGGGTATAATGGTTTTGTTAAAAGTATGTAACAGGCAGAAGGAGGCGTGGCAGACCCCATAAAGTATATATATTCTTGATCAGGGTGACGAGAAAAGTTGATATAGCCATGTCCGTCTGTCTGTCCGTCCGTCCGTCCGTCCGTCCGTCTGTCCGTCTGTCCGTCTGTCCGTCTGTCCGTCTGTCCGTATGTTTGAACGCGTCGATTTCCGAAGATACAAAAGCTAGAGAGTTAATTCTTCTTGTGTTAGGTTCGTATATTGAGCGCGCAGTACGAGTTTGTTTCAGAAATTCGATAACTTGTATATTTGCAAGGTTATCGATAACTGAAATTATCGGGAACCAGTTATAAAATTCTAGCTAATTCATCTTTAGAGTTGGAGTCTCCAAGTCTTCTGCATATATATAGATACCAATTTAATACAATTTCGGTTTTTGTCAGATTTTGGATGCCGGTCGCCGATTCGCCCCCACACCCCCAAATGTGTAAAAAATGCATTTCAAATACTAGAGACATACAGTTTGGTTTGGCATGTAGATATGAATATCATAATCTTAATCTGAACATATCAATACGATTGTCCATCTAGAAACAGAATTATTAGTCTATATAGTTTTCTCATCAAAACCCATGTGGCGCAGCAAGCAAGGCAGCGACATACATATGTATGTATGTATGTATGTATATGTGTGCAAGCGTAGATCAGCGTGTGGCTGCAACCGTACATACATACATACATACATACATACATATGTATTTGTGCATGTAAAGCTAATTGTAAAAGAGTTATGATTTCTAAAAAAAAACCTAAAATGTTAAATACAATATGTAGATCATATGCTGAACTCTCATTACATTTCATTATATATTTTAAAAATTTTAAAACAATTAAAATAACAATGGAAATGCAAGCAACGTTGAGCAATGCAAATCAATTTTCGTATGCGTGTGCACATATACACACAAAAAATCTTGGGCTGTTTTCTATGTTGCTATGCGTGCAAATTCTAAGAATCACAATTGTTTTTGAATTGCGTTAGAATTGTCTTTGAATTGTATTTGTAGTTTCAGCCACTGCTTTAGTTTTTTTTCGTATATGGCGAATATCATTCGTTTTCGCTACTATGCTATTTGAGTGAGCCGTGGTGTAGATGGCAAGACAGATGCACCGAATGTTAGGCTTTCGCAGGTTCTAGCCTTGCCTTAAACCCTTCGTAATTTCTTATTTTTATTTATTTTTTTTTTTTTATATATCTTCCTTTTTTAATATTATTTATTCTTTTGTATTTGATACCTTTGAAAGTCAGTTGGTAGTTTAACTAATTTTAAATAAGTGGTTTTTTTTTTAATTTCAAATATTTAATAGCATCATTTCTAAAAGTGTTTTTGTTTCAATTATATTTTATTCCGTTAAGTCAACAGAAAATAATGAATAAAAAAAAAAGTCTGCCCAAATAACAAAAGCACGTGACATCTGCGGTTTTCCTAAATGTATGCACACATGTACATTCAAAACTAGTGTAGCATGGTCTAAAAATTTTAACTTGATAGATGGCGCTTTAGCAGTGAACTTATTTACTACGGCTATTACAGCTTCGAGTGGCATTGATATATTTCTTTTACAATTATGAAGTGTCTGTGTTTATTAAGGTGATGCGTGTTAATCGAGGAACGTCTATTTGTTGAGTCTATTTTTAATGATATTTAATAATATAACATTTTTCGAATTTCAACTAATATAAGCGCCATCTATTATTTTTTTTTTTTTTTTTTTTTTGCAGTTCAATGTATATGTATGCAATATATATATGTATATGTACATTTTGAACGTTACATTCATACATTCTTATGTATCCTTTCTGATTTATCCATATGGGTATCTCTCCAGAAAAGTCAACTTTTTGTCACGTTCGACACTTAGGTTTGTTGTAATTATCTTGAAAACGGATTAATTTTAGTACTAATCAAGAGAAATATTTAACTATTTGCCAAAATAAAGAAGATTTTTTTTTTGCCATTTTCAGCACTAAAATTGATGCATTTTCAAGATAATTACAAAAAACCAAACCACAGTACAAAATATTATTTTATTTTATTTTATTAAAATTGGGTTCAGGGTATTATCTAGTCGAGCACTCTCGACTAGAGTTTTCTTACTTGTTTGTCCTGTTTTTGGTGTCAACTGTCCTGTTTTTTTGGCGAAAAGATGGCAACACTAGTCGGGAGAGAAAAATTGCTGATGGCAAAATCATTCCGCTTCGAGCGCTCGACGGTGACGGTCGATTTTCCAAAAAGGCCTGGCATGTGCCGCTCATTCCCTTGCTCTCTTTCTCTTTCTGCCCCATGCCTTTTACTCTGTGCTCTCTTCCCACAAAAATATATGTATGCTGGCACAAACAGCAAGCAGCTCACAAAAATTGAAATTTCTTCTCGACTCGCGAGTCGCGATCCCATTGGTTCCCTTCTGAGCGAAGAGTATACCGAATTCTTAAACTGCTTTGCCATGCTCATGCAAAATGTTAGCGTTTTTATGATTATTTGTGGAAAGGGTATGAAAGTGTTGATGTGCATAACGAATATTATTTCCCTATGACCATACACACACACATTTACACTTCCTCGCTATATGTGTAGGCATTTATGTGCTTGTGTGCGATAGATATTCTTGCTGCCTGTAGCACTATTAAAACCCCCAGCAGTTGATATTCGTTCGGTTGGGTAGCGATGTGAGCTTGCATACACACACACATTTACACTTCCTTGCTATATGTGTAGGCATTTATGTGCTTGTGTGCAATATTCCTGCTGCCGCCTGTAGAGCACTTTTAGAACCCCCAGCAGCAGTTGATGTTCGTTTGGTTAGGTAGCTGCTGTGAGCGCTCGAAGCGTCGAGCGCTCGAAGCGGAATGATTTTGCCATCAGCAATTTTTCTCCCCCGACCCTAAAAGTAAAAACCCGAGCAAATATGAAGTTAAGGGGGTTCTAAAGTCAAAAAATAAGTGTGAACATTAACTTGTACCAGTTGTCCAGTCTATGTGTTGTATGGTTAGTGCTACAAATGATCTTAAATACTACAAAGGCACCTACACACTATTAAATCTTACATACTACAAATGATCTTAAATACTACAAAGGCACCTGCACACTATTAAATCTTACATACTACAAATGATCTTAAATACTACAAACTATCCAATTCCTACATACTACAAATGAATGTGAGGCGGTTCACCCGATGAGCCGCCTTACAATGTGATTATTATTTTTTCAAGTGTTACGGTTAATTTGCTTGTTTTTTGGTAACAGTTTTGTTTAATGTGTTTGTGGAGCTGTGAGTTTGTGCTGTGTAGTAATGTTTTGTATGTTTTGGTTGTAATATAGTCTCTGTAATATAGTCTCTCCGAGTGCAGTGCGGATTGCGGCGTTGAATAATGTTTTAAGTTTATTGAGTGTTGATTTTGGGGCGTGGCCATAGATAAAAAGTGCGTAGTCTATTTTTTCTATAATTGTCGCTTTAGTTATATTTATAAGGTGTGTGTGTTGCAATTGAGTTTAGGGCTTGCTATGCATTTGATTATGTAGAGTTTTTTATTTACGGCTGGTAGGATTTGTTTTATATGTGAGTCCCACCTGTATTTATTATTTATTGTTAGTCCTAGGATTTTTAGATTGCGGACTGAGGGGATGGGGGTGTTGTTGCAGGAAATGGTGCAGGTGCAATTGTGCTTACGGCAGATGTGGAGGTGTTGGCATTTTTCGATGGAGAGTGATGCTCCAGAATGTGAGCACCACTCGTGGATCTTATGAAATAGACTGTCTAAGTTGTATTTTTGATTTTTTCGTTTATTAAGGGGAATTATTAGAAAAAAGTCATCAGCGTAGGCGCTGAAATGTATTTCTTTTTGTAGGGCTATGATGTTGGAGAGTTTGCTTTATGCTATAAGGAAGAGGATAACGGATATTGGTGAACCTTGGGGGATGCCATTGTGTAGTGGATATGGGGGGCTTATTGTGTTTTTTATTTTTATTTTTATTTTACGGTTGGACATGAAATTTATTATGAAATTGAGAATTTTTGGGCCGACTTTCCATTTGTTTAATTCCTCAACTATTGAGTGCATGCCAACTCTATCGAAGGCCTTTGAGAAGTCAAGGGCAATGATGGAGGTGTGCTTTTTGTTTTTTAGCGATCTGGTTATCAGGTGATCGACATAGAGCAGACCGTCAGAAACCGATTTTCCGCGCTTGAAACCTGTTTGGTTGGGATGGATGATGTTGTTTTCCGTTGCGAACCACCATAGACGCTTCGCAATAATTTTTCCCAGAGTTTTGGCTAAACAACAATTGAGGGAAATTGGTCTGTAGCTATTGAGTAGTGTTTTATTTGTGTTGGGCTTAAGGACAGGAATGACTAAGCTGGTTTTGTATGATTGGGGGATGAAGCCATTAAATATTGTGTTGGTTAGGTTGGTTATTCTATTTTTCAGTGTGTGGGAGGTGTTTTTAATCATTGGGTAGGATATTCGGTTAAGGCCAGGTGTTGTTCCTTTAAGGGAGTGTAGTGCTGATAGCCACTCAATTTGGCTGATAGGGGATTCGATTGCTTGTGCTGTCGAACTGGGTACGTGGTCAACGAATTTGTCTGCGTATTTGTTTGTGGTGTATGTCTAGCTGAAGTTTTTATCTTCGGATTGGTCTGACCAGTGTTGCGGAAAGAGGTAAGCTATGTGGGCTGTGTCTGTCGTGGGCAAATCGTTGGTTGTGTCTATGATGCAGTGTATATTTTTGCTTGGGTTAAGTTCGCAGAGACGTTGGATGTTTGCCCAGATTTTGTCTGAGGGGGTATTGGGTTCTATTGCAGAAGTGAAATCTGTTAGTGCTTGTTTTTTTTATTTTTTAGCTCTCTTCGGAAGAGAGCATTTGCACGCTTGTAGCCTATAAGATTGTTAGTGGTGTTGTTGTGTTTAAAGTTTTGCCATGTTTTAAATTTATTTGTTCTAAGTTCATTTAGCGTTTTATTCCACCAGGGGGTGTTTTTGTTGTTGTGGTGTGGGGCTGTTTGTGGTATGCTGTGATGTGCGGCTTGTAGGATTATTTTGTTAATTATTGCAGCCTCTTTATTGATGTTATTGCTTATTGGAATGAGTTCGCTTATTTCGTTGGTTAATTTTGTGAAGAGTGGCCAGTCGGCTTCTTTTATTTTGAAAAAGGGACGGGAAAAGTTTGTTGTTTGTGTTTGAGGGAACAAGGAGATTAGGATTGGAAAGTGATCGCTTCCATGAAGGTCGTCAATTATTTTCCAGTTTGTGAAGGGTGTAACGAGTTACATAGGGCAGACAGAACGGAATAGAGCGTTGTATACTCTTGTGCAGGGCACGCGCTGGATCCGGCTCAGGATAGTCGGGAAGAGGGAGGGGTACAAAGAGGAACTGCAACTCCAGGTGCTGCCACACATTATTTATTAAAAAAAAAATCGCGTTCCTAGTTTCGATGGTCACTGGTCAATTTAGATAGCACGAAGGGAAGAAAGGAAGAAAGAAAGAGACAAACGCACAAACAAACATACATACATAGCTGCCAAGCTGGGTATCGGCCCAAGATATTTTAGGCGACCGATATTGCCCTCCCTACCATGATCGCTAGTTACCATATATACATTTTGGCGATCCCATTCCAGCTTGAGAAACTTATACACCCTTACCCAGTTGCGTCGCATGGCCCCGAAAAGATTAGACTTAGCAAATGTTCATTTTAGCTTTAAAGTTTAATACAAAAAGAATTATAATATCGATACAAAAGAATTATAGTATCGATACATTAGAATGATGGTAAAGAGAGGTAAAGATATTAGAGCTTTTTAAAGCTTTTAAGTAAGCTGTCAGCTGCTAGGAAGAATAAGCCAGCAAGGAAAAGATAAACGTAGGATACTATAATAAGAGAAAAGAATGATAGGAAAGAAGAAATGATTAGTGCATTATTCTTTACAAATGTAGCGTAGCAAAACAAACGCTGATAAACTAAATAAGAAGCAAATCAAACTTAAATTTAATATTGTGCATTTCGGTATGGCTGTAAGCTGCTATAAAAATTATGCTTTATGCAAAAATGAATAAAATAAAAATAATGCAAAAATTCAAAAATACATATATATAGAAAAAGAAGATGCTAAGTAAGGGAAAATATTCATATGGAGTAGATAGGATTAGATATACAAAATTTTATAATATATAAATTATAAACTATTTTAATTATACATTTTCATGATTAGGTTAGATTTTCTTTTTTTCGTTTTTTTTCTCTCTAACAAATGACAAAATTGTTAGTTCGAATATGCAGGGTATCGCTATAAACGATTCATCCAACGATTCCAATCTGAACATGCTGAGTGCATGCTTTTAGGCTATTCATAATATTACAATTTGTAAACATATATTTATAAAAATGCTTGACTTTAGCTAGTCCAGCGCCACTACAAGGGGGTGAGTTGGGGCGAGCATAAGGAAATGTCTATGTGGGTGAATGTATTGTGTGTTGAAAAGCCGTCATTAAGTATGGTGAGGTTAGCGTTATGGACAAATTTTGCTAAAATTCTGCCTCTCCTGGTGTCCTGAGGTGAACCTCAGCTATGGTGTCTTTAGTTAAAGTCGCCTAGGATAATTTGGTTGGTGTTTGTGTTATTTGCCTCAAAGTGGTCGATTAGGTTTTTAGGTGTGAAAGCTTTGTTGGGTGGGATATATGCTGAAAATATGTTGATTTTTCTTTTTGATAAGATTTCTATTGCAAGTTTTTCTAATTGTGTAGGTTGGCTTAATTGTTTGTGTTGTATGGACTTGTGGACTAATATCGCTACGCCACCAAATCGATTGGAGGCTGTATTTGTGTAGATTTGGAAGTTTATGGGGATAGGAAAGGGGGTGTTTTTGTTGTAATAGTGTGTCTCTTGGAGACATATGATTTGTGGTGAGGATTGTTTTATAATAGTTAGGAGTTCGTTGTAGTTGTTTGTGTATCCTTTTATGTTCCATTGTATTATTTTTAGCATTGCTATAGTTTAAGATATTAGTTTTGTTTTGTTTTGTGTTTTAGTTTTTTTTTTTTTTTATATAAATTTTTTTTATATGGATTCGCTGTCGCTGTTGGTTGTGTGTTGGTTTTTGTTTGGGAGATTAGTTTTTGTTTTGGAGGGCTTAAAGTTAGTGGTTAGCGTGCTAGACTTATCTTTGGTAAATATTCTAAGTTTAAGATCTTCATTGGATTGTGATGTGTAAGATTTATTTCCCACGTCGGGGAGTTTGGCTTCGGTTTCCATGTCTTCTATTATGGTTTGATGTCGTTGATGTTGTTGTTGTTGTTGTTGATGTGTTTTTATACCCTGAACCCATTGAAAATGGGAATTCAGGGTATAATAGTTTCGTGAACATGTATGTAACAGGCTGAAGGAGACGTCGCAGACCCTATAAAGTATATATATTCTTGATCAGCATAAAAAAATAAGTTGATCTAGCCCTGTCCGTCTGTCCGTCCGTCCGTCTGTCCATCTGTCCGTATGAGCGCAATATTTTTCGGCGCTATTAGAGCTAGAGACTTGAAATTTTAAACATATACTCATATATGTCCCCTAATTATAAAGTGTAAAAACTTTCCCGATCCGCCCACTAGGGCGTGGCAAATTGGAAAACTCTTCCGCCCATAGTTAAGTTATCATACTAGATGATGAGCTAGAGAGTTGCAATTTGAAATGTATACTCGGGGTGACAACCCAAGTTCAAAAAGCTATGGCGGATATATCTACGCCCATTGGGGGCGTGGCAAATCGGGAAATACGTATCTTCTACACCGTTAAAGCTAGAACGCTGAAATTTTGCATGTGAGTTAATGTTATGATTTTAAGAAGATCGATCAAAAAGGCATATGCCTACGGCCATTGGGGGCGTGGCAAATAGGACCTGAATATATAGTGATTTTTCAAATTGTGCTATATTTTGAACACTATTGACACTAGAGACTTGAAATTTTGCATGTATACTCGGGCTGGCAACCCTAGACTAGTAAGCGTGTCAAACCGAAAAAGTTTATATCTCTCAATGATCCAAAAATAATTTTTCAGCCTCTTTGGCGTGGCATATCGAAAAATACCCTGTAATTTTTGCGTTTTTGGAATGTAAGCAACCAAATTTTGCAGTCATGTTAGCCTCAGCCCTTTCTAAGAACTGGCAAAAAATTATGCGTCTACGCCCACTGGGGGCGTGGCAAATCGGCAAAGAAGTTTGTTGTGGCCAACTGCATAATTCATGCATATAATAGCTTAGTAGCAATTGCACAAAGCATTTTAACATAAATATAATAATATTAATGAATTTAAAAAATAAAATTTATAAGTTTTCTATTAATAAATAAAAAGTTTCCAGCGGGATTCGAACCTAGGTCTTTTGAAGACAACATGTAATCGTTAGCTAAACCTAAATAAATTCACAGCTGATCAGCTGGTCAGCTGTGACAAAACAAAACAATACAATCGCAATTCTTGCAATATGTATACACACTTGGATGTGTATACACGTACACAAACATACATACATTTATGCATGCATAGAAAAACTGCTTGCCACACAGCGTCGCAAATCGGAAAGCAAAAAGCAGTTTTAGTTTTTACTTAAATGCACAATTCATATGCTTATGTTTATAAATGATTATCAATTGGCAGCAAGCATTTTATAATAAATATACAAATATAAAAAAAAATTAGAAAATAATAATTTTTGAAAAAAGAAAAAGTTCTTTGCGGGATTCGAACCCACGCACCCAAGTATAGCTTGCATAGCGCTTACCACCAGCGCCACTGACCTAATATAAGCTGCGTTAACTAAAACCAAATAAGGCATTGCTAGAGCGTCTCTGACAAAACTAAAGTAACGATCGAAAAATTCCCAATTCAGTCACAATTCTTAGAATATTTTGGCATGCAAACTTTGGTATGCATACATAGAAAATTGTGTGTATACTCGTATAGTGTGTACATGTGTAAATCTGTATGTATGTACATATGAATGTATAGGAAAAACGTTTGTTGCTTGCCTACATGGCAAGCTAATTGCCGAAATATTTCGTTAATTAAATGTTTATTAAATAAATAAGATGCACCTATGGGAACAAAGTATATCGCAGTTAGTTGCGCCTAACTGCAACGTTCTTACTTGTTGTATTTGCCTTTGAGTTCGAGAAATTGTTGTCCGTATGTGGTTGGTGGTGTGTTTGCTTTGTTACCTTTTTTTTTAGCGAAGTGTCGATAAGGGAAGGGGGAAAAAAGCATTGGGGAGTGATTTTTTTTTTTGTTAGGGAGTGGGAGGTAGAGGATATTGTGTTCTTTGCATGTGATTATTATATTTTCAAGTGTTGAGGTTAATTTGCTTGTTTTTTGGTAACAGTTTTGTTTAATGTGTTTGTGGAGCTGTGAGTTTGTGCTGTGTAGTAATGTTTTGTATGTTTTGGTTGTAATATAGTCTCTTTTTTGTTCAATAGTGGGTATGTTTGCTTCGAAGAGTAAGTTGGGGATAGGTGTTGACTGTAGTGCTCCGAGTGCAGTGCGGATTGCGGCGTTGAATAATGTTTTAAGTTTATTGAGTGTTGATTTTGGGGCGTGGCCATAGATAAAAAGTGCGTAGTCTATTTTTGCTATAATTGTCGCTTTAGTTATATTTATAAGGGTGTGCTTGCTAGGCATTTAATGATGCAGAGTTTTTTATTTAGGGCTGGTAGGATTTGTTTTATATGTGAGTCCCACCTATATTTATTATTTATTGTTAGTCCTAGGATTTTTGGATTGCGGACTGAGGGGATGGGGGTGTTGTTGCTGAAATGTATTTCTTTTTGTAGAGCTATGATGTTGGAGAGTTTGTTGTATGCTATAAGGAAGAGGATAACGGATATTGGTGAACCTTGGGGGATGCCATTGTGTAGTGGATATGGGGGGCTTATTGTGTTTTTATTTTTATTTTTATTTTACGGTTGGACATGAAATTTTTTATCAAATTGAGAATTTTTGGGCCGACTTTCCATTTGTTCAATTCCTCAACTATTGAGTGCACGCCAACTCTATCGAAGGCCTTTGAGAAGTCAAGGGCAATGATGGAGGTGTTCTTTTTGTTTTTTAGCGATCTGGTTATCAGGTGATCGGCATAGAGCAGACCGTCTGAAACCGATTTTCCGCGCTTGAAACCTGTTTGGTTGGGATGGATGATGTTGTTTTCCGTTGCGAACCACCATAGGCGCTTCGCAATAATTATACTCTTGTCCCTTAAAAAGGGAAAAAGAGTATATTGGGTTTGTGCAATGTCGGTCTTGCTGTCCGTCCTTCTGTGCGTCTGTCCGTATTAACGCAATATTTTTCGGCGCTATTAGAGCTAGAGACTTGAAATTTTAAACATATACTCATATATGTTCCCGAATTATAAAGTGTTAAAATTTTCCCGATCCGCCCACTAGGGGCATGGCAAATCGGAAAACTCTTCCGCCCATAGTCAAGTTATCATACTGGATGATAAGCACCATAGACGCTTCGCAATAATTTTTTCCAGAGTTTTGGCTAAACAACAATTGAGGGAAATTGGTCTGTAGCTATTGAGTAGTGTTTTATTTGTGTTGGGCTTAAGGACAGGAATGACTAAGCTGGTTTTGTATGATTGGGGGATGAAGCCATTAAATATTGTGTTGGTTAGGTTGGTTATTCTATTTTTCAGTGTGTGGGAGGTGTTTTTAATCATTGGGTAGGATATTCGGGTAAGGCCAGGTGTTGTCCCTTTAAGGGAGTATAGTGCTGATAGCCACTCAATTTGGCTGATGGGGGATTCGATTGCTTGTGCTGTCGAACTGGGTACGTGGTCAACGAATTTGTTTGCGTATTTGTTTGTAGTGTATGTCTGGCTGAAGTTTTTATCTTCGGATTGGTCTGACCAGTGTTGCGGAAAGAGGTAAGCTATGTGGGCTGTGTCTGTCGTGGGCAAATCGTTGGTTGTGTCTATGATGCAGTGTATATTTTTGCTTGGGTTAAGTTCGCAGAGACGTTGGATGTTTGCCCAGATTTTGTCTGAGGGGGTATTGGGTTCTATTGCAGAAGTGAAATCTGTTAGTGCTTGTTTTTTTGATTTTTTAGCTCTCTTCGGAAGAGAGCATTTGCACGCTTGTAGCCTATAAGACTGTTAGTGGTGTTGTTGTGTTTAAAGTTTTGCCATGTTTTAAATTTATTTGTTCTAAGTTCATTTAGCGTTTTATTCCACCAGGGGGTGTTTTTGTTGTTGTGGTGTGGGGCTGTTTGTGGTATGCTGTGATGTGCGGCTTGTAGGATTATTTTGTTAATTATTGCAGCCTCTTTATTGATGTTATTGCTTATTGGAATGAGTTCGTTTATTTCGTTGGTTAATTTTGTGAAGAGTGGCCAGTCGGCTTCTTTTATTTTGAAAAAGGGACGGGAAAAGTTTGTTGTTTGTGTTTGAGGGAACAAGGAGATTAGGATTGGAAAGTGATCGCTTCCATGAAGGTCGTCGATTATTTTCCAGTTTGTGAAGGGTGTAACGAGTTACATAGGGCAGACAGAACGGAATAGAGCGTTGTATACTCTTGTGCAGGGCACGCGCTGGATCCGGCTCAGGATAGTCGGGAAGAGGGAGGGGTACAAAGAGGAACTGCAACTCCAGGTGCTGCCACACATTATTTATTAAAAAAAAAATCGCGTTCCTAGTTTCGATGGTCACTGGTCAATTTAGATAGCACGAAGGGAAGAAAGGAAGAAAGAAAGAGACAAACGCACAAACAAACATACATACATAGCTGCCAAGCTGGGTATCGGCCCAAGATATTTTAGGCGACCGATATTGCCCTCCCTACCATGATCGCTAGTTACCATATATACATTTTGGCGATCCCATTCCAGCTTGAGAAACTTATACACCCTTACCCAGTTGCGTCGCATGGCCCCGAAAAGATTAGACTTAGCAAGTGTTCATTTTAGCTTTAAAGTTTAATACAAAAAGAATTATAATATCGATACAAAAGAATTATAATATCGATACATTAGAATGATGGTAAAGAGAGGTAAAGATATTAGAGCTTTTTAAAGCTTTTAAGTAAGCTGTCAGCTGCTAGGAAGAATAAGCCAGCAAGGAAAAGATAAACGTAGGATACTATAATAAGAGAAAAGAATGATAGGAAAGAAGAAATGATTAGTGCATTATTCTTTACAAATGTAGCGTAGCAAAACAAACGCTGATAAACTAAATAAGAAGCAAATTAAACTTAAATTTAATATTGTGCATTTCGGTATGGCTGGAAGCTGCTATAAAAATTATGCTTTATGCAAAAATGAATAAAATAACAAGTAAGAACGTTGCAGTTAGGCGCAACTAACAGCGATATACTTTGTTCCCATAGATGCATCTTATTTATTTAATAAACATTTAATTAACGAAATATTTCGGCAATTAGAAAACGTACATGGCAAGCAACAACGTTTTTCCTACACATACCTACAAATTTACACATGTACACACTATACGAGCATACACGCAATTTTCTATGTATGCATACAAAAGTTTGCATGCCAGAATATTCTAAGAATTGTGACTGAATTGGGAATTTTTCGATCGTTACTTTAGTTTTGTCAGAGACGCTCTAGCAATCTTATTTGGTTTTAGTTAACGCAGCCAATATTAGGTCGGTGACGCTGATGGTAAGCGCTATGCAAGCTATACTTGGGTGCGTGGGTTCGAATCCCGCAAAGAACTTTTTCTTTTTTCAAAAATTATTATTTTTTAATTTTTTTTATATTTGTATATTTATTATAAAATGCTTGCTGCCAATTGATAATAATTTATAAACATACGCATATGAATTCTGCATTTAAGCTAAAACTAAAACAACTTTTCCGATTTGCCACGCTGCTTGCTTGGCAAGCAGTTTTTCTATGCATACATATATGCACTAACCATACAACACATAGACTGGACAACTAGAACAAACTTTTTTCACGAACCAGATTTTGATTTGGCGTCCTAATCATCTTCGTATTTGCTCGGCTCTGTCATTTGCTGCTCGGGCAGCGAAAATATCGTAGTTGATTTTCAGTTCGCTGCCAGCGCTCGAACGAAATGACTCTATTCTCATATGAAGCATCACTGTGTGCTATTCTTTCTTTATTCACTCTCTCACTCACTCTCTCTATGCCTCTCATATATGTATATGTATATGTATGCAGGCACAAGCCAGCAGCGCACAAAAATTGAAATTTGTCCGCGAGTTGCGATTCGCAACGATCCCGTCTGCCATTCTTAGTAAGAGTATGCCGAATTGCAGGGCCCAACATTTGCAGTTTGTTCTCTTGCTACCTGCGCTATTCAGTAGTTTGTCTATTTTGTATAGTTTGAATTGTAGAGTGACTGTCAAATGAGCCTTTACGGCTTGCAGCAGTCATTTTGGCAATAATGAGTACATGGTTTATTCTATTTGTCAATACATATGAATTTCCAGATCCACTTAAATCGTTTATAACACGTTCAAAAATGGTTTGTTACTAAATTAATTATAGTTATTTTTATTTATTAAACATGTATAAGAATGAATGCATATGTATGCATATAAACATAAATGCCATATGCATTGGGGAAGTAGATTTGACAGTCTACAAGGTCGAACAAATCTAAGACCGTTCCCACAATTCTAAGGCCGAGGTCTACAAGAATAATAAACTGCAAATGTTGGGCCCTGCAATTGCTACAGACAGCACACAATCACATAAATGCTCATACATGAAGCAAGACACAGTAATTGTGTGTGTGCATGCTCGTCGCGAAAAAGTAATGCTTATGTACATCACGCTTTCATACCCTTCCCAAAAATAATCACGAAAACACTAAAATTTTGCATGAGCATGGCAAAGCCGTTTAAGAGTTCGGCACACTCTTACTAAGAATGGCAGACGGGATCGTTGCGAATCGCAACTCGCGGACAAATTTCAATTTTTGTGCGCTGCTGGCTTGTGCCTGCATACATATACATATACATATATGAGAGGCATAGAGAGAGTGAGTGAGAGAGTGAATAAAGAAAGAATAGCACACAGTGATGCTTCATATGAGAATAGAATCATTTCGTTCGAGCGCTGGCAGCGAACTGAAAATCAACTACGATATTTTCGCTGCCCGAGCAGCAAATGACAGAGCCGAGCAAATACGAAGATGATTAGGACGCCAAATCAAAATCTGGCTAGTGAAAAAAGTTTGTTCTAGTTGTCCAGTCTATGTGTTGTATGGTTAGTGATATATGTATGTATGTGTGTATATACACAGATGTTTGTATTTGTGTATACACATCCAAGTGTGTATACATATTGCAAGAAGTGCGATTGTGTTGTTTTGTTACGTCACAAGCTGCTGATCAGCTGGTCAGCTGGTCAGCTGATCAGCTGTGAATTTATTTAGGTTTAGCTAACGATTACATGTTGTTTTCAAAAGACCTAGGTTCGAATGCCGCTGGAAACTTTTTATTTATTAATCGAGAACTTATAAATTTTATTTTTTAAATTCATTAATATTATTATATTTATGTTAAAATGCTTTCTGTCATCTTAGCAATTGCTATTAAGCTATTATATGCATGAATCATGCAGTTGGCCACAACAAACTTCTTTGCCGATTTGCCACGCCCCCAGTGGGCGTAGACGCATAATTTTGCCAGTTCTTAGAAAGGGCCGAGGCTAACATGACTGCAAAATTTGGTTGCTTACATTCTAAAAATGCAAAAATTACAGGGTATTTTTCGATATGCCACGCCCCCAAAGAGGCTGAAAAATTATTTTTGGGTCATCGATAGAGGAGAACATTAGTAACTGAACAATCCAAATTTCAAGCTACCACCTCTAAAACTGTAGGAGATATAAACTGTTGCGGTTTGCCACGCCCCCTGTGGGCGTAGATAAATCCACCATAGCTTATTAGTCTTGGGTTGTCAATTCGAGTATACATGCAAAATTTCAAGTCTCTAGTTTCAATATTGTTCAAATTATAGCACTATTTGAAAAATCACTATATATTCAGGACCGATTTGCCACGCCCCCAATGGGCGTAGACATAAAACTTTTTGATCGATCTTTTTAGAATCATAACATTATCATCTAGTATGATAACTTGACTATGGGCGGAAGAGTTTTCCGATTTGCCACGCCCCTAGTGGGCGGATCGGGAAAATTTTAACACTTCATAATTCGGGAACATATATGAGTATTTGTTTAAAATTTTAAGCTCTAATAGCGTCGAAAAATATTGCGTTCATACGGACAGACGGACGGACATTGCACAAACCCAATATATTCTTTTTCCCTTTTTAAGGGAACAGAGTATAATAATGAACAAAAAGTTTGCCCAAATAACAAAAGCACGCGACATCTGCGGTAAGAGTTTTCCTATATGTATGCACACATATACACAAAACTAGCCTAGCATGGTCTAAGAATTTAAACTTGCTAGATGGCGCTTTAGCAGTGAACTTATTTATTATGGATATTACAGCTTTGATTGATATATTTCTTTACAATTATAAAGTGTCTGTGTTTCATTTCTGACAAACCATTCGGCTCCGGTCCATGTCCTTAGTGCTTTGTTTTGTGTGGTTTGAACTTTGTTGATGTGAGTTCTTGCAGTAGACCTCCATTAAGGGATTGCATAGGTGAAGACAGGTGCCACTATTGCGTTGTATATATGCCTCTTACTGCGTAGTGACAGGGGGCTATCGCTTCTTAGCATCCAGTCAGGTTTTTTAAATTTAAACTTGCACTTTTTGATAGTCTCACTTATGTGCGGGCCATAGGTCAGTCTCTTATCCAGAGTAACTCCCCGAAGTGTCTGTGTTAATTAAGGTGATGCTTGTTAATCGAAGAACGTCTATTTGTTGGGTCTATTTTTAATGATATTGTAGTAATTTTAAAAAAATTGTTCACGAGCCTCAGCTGTCTTGCGGTCAAATTATTAATGTTTCTTTATTTTGAAGAATATATCGTTTTAGGCTAATTACATTATTTGTATATAAAGAGTTCTGCCGCTGAGTGCAGCGACAGAGCGGGAGAGCGTAGTATGCTTATATATGTATATATGTATGTATATGCATAGGGCATATACATAACGCATGTAATTTAGGCATGCGGCAAAATTGCAGACGCTGCATATCCCGCGCTGCCGGTCAGTCACTTATGAGTGGCTGATCGTATTTCAATTATTATGCTCGATATGTATAATTATGCATAGCGACAAAGTGTCACTATGTGTGCATGTAGTATACACTATCATGCACTGAGCATATGACGCATTTATATGTAGTATACTCTACATTGCGTCGGGTATTATTATTATGTTATTAAACATACTACAATATTTAATGATATAAAATTTGTCAAATTTCAACTAATATAAGCGCCATCTATTATTTTTTTTTTTTTTGGCAATGCATACACACATATGTATGTATATATACATGTACATATGTACATTTTGAACGTTACACGCATACATTCTTTTGTATACTTTCTGATTTATCCATATGGGTAATTCTCCAGAAAAGTCAACTTTCTGTCACGTTCGACACTGGCTTTTTGTAAATATCTTGAAAACTTATTAATTTTAGTACTAATCAAGATCAATATATTTAACTATTTGTCAAAATAAAGAAGTTTTTTGCCATTTTCAGCACTAAAATTGATGCATTTTCAAGATAATTACAAAAAACCAAACCACAGTACAGATAATTATTTTATTTTATTAAAGTTGGGTTCAGGGTATTATCTAGTCGAGCACTCTCGACTAGATTTTTCTTACTTGTTTATATTTGTATATTTATTATAAAATGCTTGCTGCCAAATGATTATCATTTATGAACATAAGCATATGAATTGTGCATTTAAGTAAAAACTAAAACTGCTTTATGCTTTCCGATTTGCGACGCTGTGTGGCAGGCAGTTTTTCTATGCGTGCATATATGTATGTATGTATGTACACAGATGTTTGTATTTGTGTATATACATCCCAGTGTGTATACATATTGCAAGAAGTGCGATTGTATTGTTTTGTTTTGTCACAAGCTGACCAGCTGATCAGCTGTGAATTTATTTAGGTTTAGCTAACGATTACATGTTGTTTTCAAAAGACCTAGGTTCGAATCCCGCTGGAAACTTTTTATTTATTAATCGAAAACTTATAAATTTTTTTTTTTAAATTCATTAATATTAATATATTTATGTTAAAATGCTTTCTGTCATCTTAGCAATTGCTATTAAGCTATTAAATTCATGAATTATGCAGTTGGCCACAACAAACTTCTTTGCCGATTTGCCACGCCCCCAGAGGGCGTAGCCGCATTTTTTTTGCCAGTTCTTTGAAAGGGCCGAGGCTAACATGACTGCAAAATTTGGTTGCTTACATTCCAAAAATACGAAAATTACAGGGTATTGTACGATATGCCACGCCCCCAAAGAGGCTGAAAAATGATTTTTGGGGCATCGATAGAGGAGAACATTAGTAACTCAACCATCCAATTTTCAAGCTTCTAGCTCTAAAACTGTAGGAGATATAAACTTTTGCGGTTTGCCACGCCCCTGTGGGCGTAGATATATCTACTATAGCTTACACACATACATACATACATATATGCATGCATAGAAAAACTGCCTGCCACACAGCGTCGCAAATCGGAAAGCATAAAGCAGTTTTAGTTTTTACTTAAATGCACAATTAATATGCTTATGTTTATAGATGATTATCAATTGGCAGCAAGCATTTTATAATAAATATACAAATATAAAAAAAAAATTAAAAATATATAATTTTTGAAAAAAAGTTTTCTGCGGGATTCGAACCCACGCACCTAAGTATAGCTTGCATAGCGCTTACCACCAGCGCGACTGCCCTGGCCTGGGTTTTGTTAACTAAAACCAAATAAGGCATTGCTAGATCGCCTTTTGACAAAACTAAAGTAACCATCGAAAAATTCCCAATTCAGTCACAATTCTTAGAATATTCTGGCATCCAAACTTTTGTATGTATACATAGAAAATAGTGTGTGTACTCGTATAGTGTGTACATGTGAAAATCTGTATGTATGTGTAGGAAAAACGTTTGTTGCTTGCCATGTACGTTTGCTAATTGCCGAAATATTTCGTTAATTAAATGTTTATTAAATAAAATGCACCTATGGGAACAGAGTATATCGCAGTTAGTTTCGCCTAACTGCAACGTTCTTACTTGTTTTCTGTTGACTTAACGGAATAAAATACAATTGAAACAAAAACACTTTCAGAAATGATGCTATTAAATATTTGAAATTAAAAATAAAAACTCACTTATTCACAATTAGTTCAACTACCAACTGACTTTTAAAGGTATCAAATACAAAAGAATAAATAATAAACAAGTAAGAAAACTCTAGTCGAGAGTGCTCGACTAGATAATACCCTGAACCCAATTTTAATAAAATAAAATAAAATAATATTTTGTACTGTGGTTTGGTTTTTTGTAATTATCTTGAAAATGCATCAATTTTAGTGCTGAAAATGGCAAAAAAAAAATCTTCTTTATTTTGGCAAATAGTTAAATATTTCTCTTGATTAGTACTAAAATTAATCCGTTTTCAAGATAATTACAACAAACCTAAGTGTCGAACGTGACAAAAAGTTGACTTTTCTGGAGAGATACCCATATGGATAAATCAGAAAGGATACATAAGAATGTATGAATGTAACGTTCAAAATGTACATATACATATATATATTGCATACATATACATTGAACTGCAAAAAAAAAAAAAAAAAAAAAAAATAATAGATGGCGCTTATATTAGTTGAAATTCGAAAAATGTTATATTATTAAATATCATTAAAAATAGACTCAACAAATAGACGTTCCTCGATTAACACGCATCACCTTAATAAACACAGACACTTCATAATTGTAAAAGAAATATATCAATGCCACTCGAAGCTGTAATAGCCGTAGTAAATAAGTTCACTGCTAAAGCGCCATCTATCAAGTTAAAATTTTTAGACCATGCTACACTAGTTTTGAATGTACATGTGTGCATACATTTAGGAAAACCGCAGATGTCACGTGCTTTTGTTATTTGGGCAGACTTTTTTTTTTATTCATTATTTTCTGTTGACTTAACGGAATAAAATATAATTGAAACAAAAACACTTTTAGAAATGATGCTATTAAATATTTGAAATTAAAAAAAAAAACACTTATTTAAAATTAGTTAAACTACCAACTGACTTTCAAAGGTATCAAATACAAAAGAATAAATAATATTAAAAAAGGAAGATATATAAAAAAAAAAAAAATAAATAAAAATAAGAAATTACGAAGGGTTTAAGGCAAGGCTAGAACCTGCGAAAGCCTAACATTCGGTGCATCTGTCTTGCCATCTACACCACGGCTCACTCAAATAGCATAGTAGCGAAAACGAATGATATTCGCCATATACGAAAAAAAACTAAAGCAGTGGCTGAAACTACAAATACAATTCAAAGACAATTCTAACGCAATTCAAAAACAATTGTGATTCTTAGAATTTGCACGCATAGCAACATAGAAAACAGCCCAAGATTTTTTGTGTGTATATGTGCACACGCATACGAAAATTGATTTGCATTGCTCAACGTTGCTTGCATTTCCATTGTTATTTTAATTGTTTTAAAATTTTTAAAATATATAATGAAATGTAATGAGAGTTCAGCATATGATCTACATATTGTATTTAACATTTTAGGTTTTTTTTTAGAAATCATAACTCTTTTACAATTAGCTTTACATGCACAAATACATATGTATGTATGTATGTATGTATGTACGGTTGCAGCCACACGCTGATCTACGCTTGCACACATATACATACATACATACATACATATGTATGTCGCTGCCTTGCTTGCTGCGCCACATGGGTTTTGATGAGAAAACTATATAGACTAATAATTCTGTTTCTAGATGGACAATCGTATTGATATGTTCAGATTAAGATTATGATATTCATATCTACATGCCAAACCAAACTGTATGTCTCTAGTATTTGAAATGCATTTTTTACACATTTGGGGGTGTGGGGGCGAATCGGCGACCGGCATCCAAAATCTGACAAAAACCGAAATTGTATTAAATTGGTATCTATATATATGCAGAAGACTTGGAGACTCCAACTCTAAAGATGAATTAGCTAGAATTTTATAACTGGTTCCCGATAATTTCAGTTATCGATAACCTTGCAAATATACAAGTTATCGAATTTCTGAAACAAACTCGTACTGCGCGCTCAATATACGAACCTAACACAAGAAGAATTAACTCTCTAGCTTTTGTATCTTCGGAAATCGACGCGTTCAAACATACGGACAGACGGACAGACGGACAGACGGACGGACGGACGGACGGACGGACGGACGGACAGACAGACGGACATGGCTATATCAACTTTTCTCGTCACCCTGATCAAGAATATATATACTTTATGGGGTCTGCCACGCCTCCTTCTGCCTGTTACATACTTTTAACAAAACCATTATACCCTGATTTCCCATTTTCAATGGGTTCAGGGTATAAAAAAAAGAAAGAAAAAATAAAAAAAAATTAAAAATAAGAATAGGAAATTATGAAGGGCTTAGACGACACTAGAACCTGCGAAACCCTAACATTCGTTGCATCTGCCTAGCCATCTACACCACGGCTCACTTAAACGGCAGAGTAGCGTAAACGAATGAAATTCGCCATATACGAAAAAAAACTAAATCAGAGGCTGAAAATACAAATACAATTCAAAGTAGTGATGTAAATTTGAATGAAAACATCGATGTCGATGTCCATCTATGTGTTCAAAATCAAACATCGATGTTGGGTTGAAACATCGGATTGAAAATTCGATGCATCGATGTATGGCCGATGTTTTAAAGCATTTCCGTTTGACAATAAAACGAATATTTTATGATTTTTAAACTGCAAAATTTTGTTTGCAATTTTGTATAAATTGGGTTAGGTACTTTTCATACCTTCCCAAACACATAAAGGGTCGGTTTCGAATGCGGTTAACTGCATTTGAAGATAAGCAGTTATTTCTAAATCCATGTCCACATTCGGATTATGACGTCGAGCAAGCTCATAATGGTGGTCCCAAAAAGATATGGAGCTCACGGTAGTCTGTGGTATGACTTCATTCATAAGGATTTAAGAAGGATCACTAAAATTTTAAAGTTTGCTGTTCACTGATCACAAAATGGCAATGTTATGTTATTATGAAATTAAACCATTGATGTTTTGCAAAACATCGATGCATCGCTCAACATCGGTATCAGCGAAAACATCGAAAAACATCGGAAAAATCAGTAAAAAAAAACATCGATGCTCGATGCATCGATGATTTTTTACATCACTAATTCAAAGACAATGCTAACGCAATTCAAAAACAATTGTGATTCTTAGAATATACACGCATAGCAACATAGAAAACGGCCCAAGATTTTTTGTGTGTATATGTGCACACGCATACGAAAATTGATTTGCATTGCTCAACGTTGCTTGCATTTCCATTGTTATTTTAATTGTTTCAAAATTTTTAAAATACATACATATATGATGGAATGTAATGAGAGTTTCAGCATATGATCTACATATTCTATTTGACATATTAGGTTTTTTTTAGGAATCATAACTCTTTTACAATTAGCTTTACATGCACAAATACATACATATGTATGTATGTATGTACGATTGCAGCCACACGCTGATTTACGCTTGCACACATAAACATACATACATACATACATACATATACATATGTAAGTATGTGTGCCCGCAATGCGTCTTGCTGTCTCGCTGCCTTTGTTGCTGCGCCACATGGGTTTTGATGAGAAAATTTTGATGATTAATAATTCTGTTTCTAGATGGACAAACGTATTGATTTCTTCAGATTATGATTATGATATTCATATCTATATCCTAACCCAAACTGCATGACTCTAGTATTTGAAATGCATTTTTTCACATTTGAGTGTGGTGAGGCGAAATGGGGACCGGAATCCAAAATCTGACAAAAACCGAAATTGAATTAAATTAGTATCTATATATATGCAGAAGAGACTCTAACTCTAAAGATGAACTAGCTAGAATTTTATAACTGGTTCCCGATAAATTCGTTTATCGATAACTTTGCAAATATATAAGTTATCGAATTTCTGAAACAAACTCGTACTGCGCGTGCAATATACGAGCCTAACACAAAAAGAATGAACTCTCTAGCTTTTGTATCTTCGGAAATCGACGCGTTCATACATACGGACGGACGGACAGACGGATATGGCTATATCAACTTTTCTCGTCACCCTGATCAAGAATATATATACTTTATGGGGTCTGCCACGCCTCCTTCTGCCTGTTACATACTTTTAACAAAACCATTATACCCTGATTTCCCATTTTCAATGGGTTCAGGGTATAAAAACCTGACTGGATGCTAAGAAGCGATAGCATCTGTCACTACGCAGTAAGAGGCATATATACAACGCAATAGTGGCACCTGTCTGCACCTATGCAATCCCTTAATGGAGGTCTGCTGCAAAAACTCACATCAACAAAGTTCAAACCACACAAAACAAAGCACAAAGGACATGGACCCGAGCCGAATGGTTTGTCAGAAATGAAACACAGACACTTCATAATTGTAAAAGAAATATATCAATGCCACTCAAAGCTGTAATAGCCATAATAAATAAGTTCACTGCTAAAGCGCCATCTAGCAAGTTTAAATTCTTAGACCATGCTAGGCTAGTTTTGTGTATATGTGTGCATACATATAGGAAAACTCTTATCGCAGATGTCGCGTGCTTTTGTTATTTGGGCAAACTTTTTGTTCATTATTATACTCTGTTCCCTTAAAAAGGGAAAATGAGTATATTGGGTTTGTGCAATGTCCGTCCGTCTGTCCGTCTGTCCATCTGTCCGTATGAACGCAATATTTTTCGGCGCTATTAGAGCTAGAGACTTGAAATATTAAACATATACTCATATATGTTCCCGAATTATGAAGTGTTAAAATTTTCCCGACGTGGCAAATCGGAAAACTCTTCCGCCCATAGTCAAGTTATCATACTAGATGATGAGCTAGAGAGTTGCAATTTGAAATGTATACTCGGGGTGACAACCCAAGTTCAAAAAGCTATAGCGGATATATCTACGTCCATTGGGGGCGTGGCAAATCGGGAAATACGGATCTTCTACACCGTTAAAGCTAGAACGCTGAAATTTTGCATGTGAGTTAATGTTATGATTCTAAGAAGATCGATCAAAAAGTTTTATGCCTACGCCCATTGGGGGCGTGGCAAATCGGACCTGAATATATAGTGATTTTTCAAATTGTGCTATATTTTGAACACTATTGACACTAGAGATTTGGGTTGACAACCCAAGACTAATAAGCTATGGTAGATATATCTACATACATCTATCTACAGTTTTAGAGCTAGAAGCTTGAAAATTGGATGGTTGAGTTACTAATGTTCTCCTCTATCGATGCCCCAAAAATGCGTGGCAAATCGGCAAAGAAGTTTGTTGTGGCCAACTGCATAATTCATGCATTTAATAGCTTAATAGCAATTGCTAAGATGACAGAAAGCATTTTAACATAAATATATTAATATTAATGAATTTAAAAAATAAAATTTATAAGTTTTCGATTAATAAATAAAAAGTTTCCAACGGGATTCGAACCTAGGTCTTTTGAAAACAACATGTAATCGTTAGCTAAACCTAAATAAATTCACAGCTGATCAGCTGACCAGCTGATCAGCAGCTTGTGGTAAAACAAATCAATACAATCGCACTTCATGCAATATGTATACACACTTGGATGTGTATACACGTACGCATACATACATACATATATGCATGCATAGAAAAACTGCCTGCCACACAGCGTCGCGAATCGGAAAGCATACAGCAGTTTTAGTTTTTCTTAAATGCACAATTCATATGCTTATGTTTATAAATGATTATCAATTGGCAGCAAGCATTTTATAATAAATATACAAATATAAAAAAATAAAAAATAAATAATTTTTGAAAAAAAGTTTTCTGCGGGATTCGACCCCACGCAGCTAAGTATAGCTTGCATAGCGCTTACCACTAGCGCCACCGCCCTGACCTGGGTTTTGTTAACTAAAACCAAATAAGGCATTGCTAGATCGCCTTTTGACAAAACTAAAGTAACCATCGAAAAATTGCCAATTCAGTCACAATTCTTAGAATATTCTGGCATCCAAACTTTTGTATGTATACATAGAAAATAGTGTGTATACTCGTATAGTGTGTACATGTGAAAATCTGTATGTATGTGTAGGAAAAACGTTTGTTGCTTGCTATGTACGTTTGCTAATTGCCGAAATATTTCGTTAATTAAATGTTTATTAAATAAATAAAATGCACCTATGGGAACAGAGCCAATATAAATTGTGTGTATACTCGTATAGTGTAAATCTGTATGTATGTACATATGTATGTGTAGGAAAAACGTTTGTTGCTTGCCATGTACGTTTTCTAATTGCCGAAATATTTCGTTAATTAAATGTTTATTAAATAAATAAGATGCACCTATGGGAACAGAGTATTTCGCAGTTAGTTTCGCCTAACTGCAACGTACTTACTTGTTATAAGTTAGATTCTGAAATTTAAAATATAAATCAAATAAACAAGCGCAGAAAATAGTATATGTAAAGTTTATTAAAATTTGTTTGGTGACGTGGCAGAGTAAGCGAGACAACGAGACAGCAAGACACTTGCAATGTTTACACACATATAAGCATACAAGCGTAGATCAGCGTGTGTATGTGTACGTGTTTGTTCTTGTATAATTTGCTACGCGAATCGAAAAATTCTTGGAATATTATTGGCCCTTCGGAGGATTCAGGGGATCTCGATGTTAGGACGTCTAAGGGGTTGTGGTGTCCCATGTATGGAAATTGCAAACTCTCCGTATACATAATATTACAATAATATCCATAATATCATACTATACTTATACTTACTTTTTATAAGTTAGATTCTAGAATTCAAAATATAAATGAATTAAACAAGCGCAGAAAATGGTATATGCAAAGTTTATTAAAATGTGTTTGGTGACAAACAGCCAAGTCTAACACAAAGTTTTTATGGCCTTCACAATGTTACAATATATATACGTATATATTTATATTTATTATATATGTATATATATATATATATATTATAAAAAAAAGAAAAAACAATAATATACACAAATACTTTCCACTTTCCATTTTTGCGGTGCTAAGAATGTTTTAATTTTTTTTGTCTTTACTTTTTCTTTTATTTATTTAAAAAATTATAATATTAAGCCTTATCACACCTATAAAATTTATTCTTTAATTAAAATACTTCGTTTAAAATTAAAATTAAAAAAAAAAAAGATTATTTCGTTCTGGTTGCCTAGTGATATATATTGATCTACACGTACGAAAGTTTGAAGAAGTATTTAAAACGAGTAAGAGTGGTCAAGCCAGAAATGGCTAATGTGATAGCCTCGACCACTAACTATACAACACATAGACCGGACAACTGGAACAAACGATTGTGCACATTTATTTTTTGACATTGTATACCACCCAATTTTGTATTTGCTCGGGTTGTTACTTTTAAGATCGGGACACAAAAATTGTTGATGGCAAAATCATGCCGCTTCGAGCGCTCGTCTTATGGCTACACATTACTCGCTGAATACGAGATAAGGGCAACTGCCTAAACAGATAATTAAATATACATACACAAATACATATTTACATACATATTATATAACATCTGAAAGGTATTAATGCGTAGATCATATACATATAGTATATAGGTCTATATATGATCTAGCTCCTTTGTATTAAATGATATAACAATTCGATTTTTATTTCAATTTTTAAAATAAAAATCAAATTATAACTTTTATTTTTGATTTTTATAATAAAAATTGAAAATAAAAGTTATGACTTGATTTTGATATAAAAATTGATTTGTAATAATTATTTTTAATTTTTATTATACAAATCAATTTTATAATTTTAATAATTTACAATAATTTGTTTTAAATAACTAAAAAAAATGTTGTATTATTTTATTTTTATTATAAAAATTATAACTGTGACGGTCCCTGATAAAACAGCATTTATTTTTGGTTCTACAAAATTTTTGACTTTATGCCACTTATTTGGCAATTCCGCCCAGTGTGCAGTTGTCCGGTCTATGTGTTATATGGTTAGTGCCTCTACTAAGGTGACCCTAGTAAGGTAAATGCTCAAATATACAACTTCTTTATTTGGCCGTTTAGTATCGTATATTACTCCACTTCTCTAATACTTATACTTTATTAATATACTTTTTTCACATAGTAAAATAAATCGTAAAACCGTCATCGGAATTTAATAATACTTTAAATATGATTTCCACTACATACCCACCGATATTTGTCAACAAAATATATGAACTTGAAAATTTTTTGCTATCAGACTTATTAAATTATACTCTGGATTTAACTCACGGATAGATAAACAAAAATCAAAATTGTTAAATTAATATATTAATGTTATATACATATACTCACATTACCTACCCAACCCCACATCAACTGCTACAGGCAGCAAGAATATCGCACACAAGCACATAAATGCCTACACATATAGCGGGGAATGTAAATGTGTGTGTGTATGGTCATCGGGAAATAGTACTCCTTATGCACATCAACACTTTCATACCCTTTCCACAAATAATCATGAACGCTAACGTTTTGCATGAGCATGGCAAAGCCGTTTAAAAATTTGGTATGCTCTTCGCTCAGAAGGGATCGCTTCGAGAAGAAATTTAAATTTCAAAGTTGAGGTAGGCACACGCCCAATATTCGAGACCCATGCACGAAACATGCAAATGCCCCAGGCAGAGCATTCATTCAAATGCCTATACAAGTGATACTCGGAGATTGTGATTATCACATCACAGACGTACACATATTTATGTGTGTGTGTAGACTCACAACAGCTACCACACAGCAATCGCTGGGAAATTAAAATTGCTACATGCAGCAAGTGTATCGCACACAGGCACATAAATGCTTACACATATAGCAAGGAAGTGTAAATGTGTATGTGTATGTGTGTGCGTATGCTAGCTCACAGCAGCTACCTAATCGAACGAACATCAACTGCTGCTGGGGGTTCTAAAAGTGCTCTACAGGCGGCAGCAAGAATATTGCACACAAGCACATAAATGCCTACACATATAGCGAGGAAGTGTAAATGTGTGTGTGTATGCAAGCTCACATCGCTACCCAACCGAACGAATATCAACTGCTGGGGGTTTTAATAGTGCTACAGGCAGCAAGAATATCTATCACACACAAGCACATAAATGCCTACACATATAGCGAGGAAGTGTAAATTTGTGTGTGTATGGTCATAGGGAAATAATATTCGTTATGCACATCAACACTTTCATACCCTTTCCACAAATAATCATAAAAATGCTAACATTTTGCATGAGCATGGCAAAGCAGTTTAAGAATTCGGTATACTCTTCGCTCAGAAGGGAACCAATCTGATCGCGACTCGCGAGTCGAGAAGAAATTTCAATTTTTGTGAGCTGCTTGCTGTTTGTGCCAGCAGCATACATATATTTTTGTGAGAAGAGAGCAGAGAGTAAAAAGCATGGGTCAGAAAGAGAAAGAGAGCAAGGGAAAGAGCGGCACATGTCAGGCATTTTTGGAAAATCGACCGTCACCGTCGAGCGCTCGAAGCGGAATGATTTTGCCATCAGCAATTTTTCTCTCCCGACCCTAAAAGTAACAAGTAAGAAAACTCTAGTCGAGAGTGCTCGACTAGATAATACCCTGAACCCAATTTTAATAAAATAATATAATAATCTGTACTGTGGTTTGGTTTTTTGTAATTATCTTGAAAATGCATCAATTTTAGTACTGAAAATGGCAAAAAAAAACTTCTTTATTTTGGCAAATAGTTAAATATATTGCTCTTGATTAGTACTAAAATTAATCCGTTTTAAAGATAATTACAACAAACCAAAGTGTCGAACGTGACAAAAAGTTGACTTTTCTGGAGAGATACCCATATGGATAAATCAGAAAGTATACATAAGAATGTATGAATGTAACGTTCAAAATGTACATATACATATATATATTGCATACATATACATTGAACTGCAAAAAAAAAAAAAAATAATAGATGGCGCTTATATTAGTTGAAATTCGAAAAATGTTATATTATTAAATATCATTAAAAATAGACTCAACAAATAGACGTTCCTCGATTAACGCGCATCACCTTAATTAACACAATATATCAATGCCACTCGAAGCTGTAATAGCCATAGTAAATAAGTTCACTGCTAAAGCGCCATCTATCAAGTTAAAATTTTTAGACCATGCTACACTAGTTTTGAATGTACATGTGTGCATACATATAGGAAAACCGCAGATGTCACGTGCTTTTGTTATTTGGGCAGACTTTTTTTTTTTTTGTTCATTATTTTCTGTTGACTTAACGGAATAAAATATAATTGAAACAAAAACACTTTCAGAAATGATGCTATTAAATATTTGAAATTAAAAAAAAACCCACTTATTCACAATTAGTTAAACTACCAACTGACTTTCAAAGGTATCAAATACAAAAGAATAAATAATAATAAGAAAGAAAGAAATAAAAAAAAAAACAAAAAAATTAAAAATAAGAAATAATGAAGGGGTTAAGGCAAGGCTAGAACCTGCGAAAGCCTAACATTCGGTGCATCTGTCTTGCCATCTACACCACGGCTTACTCAAACATCAGAGTCGCGAAAACGAATGATATTCGCCATATACGAAAAAAAAAACTAAAGCAGTGGCTGAAAATACAAATACAATTCAAAGACAATTCTAACGCAATTCAAAAACAATTGTGATTCTTAGAATATACACGCATAGCAACATAGAAAACGGCCCAAGATTTTTTGTGTGTATATGTGCACACGCATACGAAAATTGATTTGCATTGCTCAACGTTGCTTGAGTTTCCATTGTTATTTTAATTGTTTTAAAATTTTTAAAATATATAATGAAATGTAATGAGAGTTCAGCATATGATCTACATATTGTATTTAACATTTTAGGTTTTTCTAGAAATCATAACTCTTTTACAATTAGCTTTACATGCACAAATACATATGTATGTATGTATGTATGTACGATTGCAGCCACACGCTGATCTACGCTTGCACACATACATATGTATGTATGTATGTATGTATGTGCGCCCGCAATGCGTCTTGCTTTGTCGCTACCTTGCTTGCTGCGCCACATGTGTTTTGATGAGAAAAGTTTATAGACTTATAATTCTGTTTTTAGATGGACAATCGTATTGATATATTCAGGTTAAGATTATGATATTCATATCTATATGCCAAACCAAACTGCATGTCTCTAGTATTTGAAATGCATTTTTTACACATTTGGGGGTGTGGGGGCGAATCGGCGACCGGCATCCAAAATCTGACAAAAACCGAAATTGTATTAAATTGGTATCTATATATATGCAGAAGACTTGGAGACTCTAACTCTAAAGATGAATTAGCTAGAATTTTATAACTGGTTCCCGATAATTTCAGTTATCGATAACCTTGCAAATATACAAGTTATCGAATTTCTGAAACAAACTCGTACTGCGCGTGCAATATACGGACCTAACACAAAAAGAATGAACTCTCTAGCTTTTGTATCTTCGGAAATCGACGCGTTCAAACATACGGACAGACGGACAGACGGACGGACGGACGGACAGACATACGGACATGGCTATATCAACTTTTCTCGTCACCCTGATCAAGAATATATATACTTTATGGGGTCTGCCACGCCTCCTTCTGCCTGTTACATACTTTTAACAAAACCATTATACCCTGATTTCCCATTTTCAATGGGTTCAGGGTATAAAAACCCGAGCAAATACGAAGTTAAGGGGGTTCTAAAGTCAAAAAATAAGTGTGAACATTAACTTGTACCAGTTGTCCAGTCTATGTGTTGTATGGTTAGTGTTTGTACTTTTAATACCCTACATGTAGTTTGAGGTATTTTTTAAGACGTATCTGACAATTAGTATACTTTTTGGAATTTCTTACAGCGGAAACGTATTCATTCAAAAAGCTCTTGCAGACAAATGAGCTACAAAAAATTATATATTATAATTATATTATAATAATTATATTATAATAATGGACAGGTATATATGTGTGTAGTTTCAATGTCAATCGTGTTTGTCAAATCAATGTTAACGTATTAACTGTTAAGTGAAACGTCTTCAATTTGTATACCCTGAGCCCATTGAAAATGGGAAATCAGGGTATAATGGTTTTGTTAAAAGTATGTAACAGGCAGAAGGAGACGTGGCAGACCCCATAAAGTATATATATTCTTGATCAGGGTGACGAGAAAAGTCGATATAGCCATGTCCGTCTGTCTGTCCGTATGTTTGAACGCGTCGATTTCCGAAGATACAAAAGCTAGAGAGTTCATTCTTTTTGTGTAAGGTCCGTATATTGCACGCGCAGTACGAGTTTGTTTCAGAAATTCGATAGCTTGTATATTTGCAAAGTTATCGATAAACGAATTTATCGGAAACCAGTTATAAAATTCTAGCTAATTCATCTTTAGAGTTAGAGTTCCAAAGTCTTCTGCATATATATACATAGATACTAATTTAATACAATTTCGGGTTTTGTCAGATTTTGGATTCCGGTCCCCACTTCGGCCCACCACTCCCAAATGTGAAAAAAATGCATTTAAAATACTAAAGACATGCAGTTGGTTTAGCGTATAGATATGAATATCATAATCATTATCTGAAGATATCAATACATTTGTCCATCTAGAAACAGAATTTTTAATCATCAAAGTTTTTTCATCAAAACCCATGCGACGCAGCAGCAAAGCAGCGAGACAGCAAGACGCTTGCAATGCTTACACACATGCATACACACATACATGCATACAAGCGTAGATCAGCGTCTATGTGTGCGTGTGGTTTTGCATGTACAGTTTCTTATGCGTGCAGAAACAAATCGAATAACTCTTGGAATATTATTCGTTCGAAGAGGAGCTCAGGTGATTTCGTAATCGAGCAGTCTCGACTACAGCTTTCTTACTTGTTGTAAGTAAACTAATCTGTTTAAGTTTATTATATCTATGAATTTCGCGGTAGTAATTTAATGCACGTATGCTTAGGCACCATTACAAATTCCAAGAGTAAGCGATACGCGATGGCTGTCTATTGAAACTGCTGTGTGCAGAATCGAGGAGCAGTGCGATGAGCTTAAGGTACACTTCGCCCAAGCTGCAACCGTTGAAAGATGCCACAAGGCAAAAATTTGGCATGAACTGTTTTCTGACAAGAAAAACAAGCTGTACCTCTTATTTTTGAAACCAGTTCTTAATAGTATGCAATATTTAAATAAGATATTTCAAAGTGATCAAGCTGAATCCTCAAAACTTCTAACCGAGATAAAAATAACTATCGATTTCTTCAAAAATAAAATAATACCGCCTGATATAAGATAAGACTTGGATGAATTTGCTGTATCAGCATTATATATGGGTTAATAATTTGAAAAGAAAATAAAGGAGAATAACTATAATAATGAAGCCAACGAAATCATAGTATGTTGCTACATTTATCAATTGCCACAAGAATATTTAAATTTAATTCGCTCGAACGAGAAATATACTGATACAAATGATTACGAATTGGACGAAATTATAACACAATTAGAAATATATGTTTTCTGGGTTGTTTTATTTATAGCTTATTTTTTAGCCTATTTTTTTTTTATTTCTGCTTATTATAGCCAGTATTTTTGTGAATTCTAGCATATTTTGACGCTCAACATCTGGCACCACTGAACCACGACAAAATAAACAAGAAGAGATGCATGATCTTTATGAAATTTTAAGAGTAGATTTAGAGTATCTACATATATCTATCTATTTGCCAAAGTTGTATTTGAAATGCGTTTTTTGCAAAGGGCGAGGAGGGCGTGGCATAAAATAAATTTGAAAACAAACAGGGTATAACAAGTAAGAAGGCTCTAGTCGAGACGGCTCGACTACGAGATACCCTGAACCCTGCAAAAAAAGTGATACTCTTCTTCTTTATGCACATGTGGACGCGCGCTCTGCTAACTGCGCAGTTGCTGCCGTGGCTTGGGGGTGGGTTGGGCTGAACTTTGGACGCTTATAACTCCATTTCTAGATGGACGATCATGAAATTTTCAGAGTAGATTAAGAATATCTCAATCTATCTATGTGCCGAATTGCAAGTCTCTAGTATTTGAAATGCGTTTTTTCCAAACTGTGGGCGAAGGGGGCAAGGCATCCAAAATCTGAAAACTACAAAATCTGCGTATCCATATGTTGAAGAATGATCTCGAACAAAACTCATCATCATTATCATCTTTGTAGCAATAAGCATTTGAAGTAACTGTAAAATCAGTCGTTGGCTGTTCAAGCATTTTCAATAGAATAAGAAACGAATGTTCTGGCTTGTGTACATACATAACATACATACATACATACATACACACATACATACAGAAAAGTAAGCATACGAAAAGAGACATCCAGAACATTCTATATGTAAGAGGAGTAGCATAGGAAGAAGACATCTAGAACATTCTATATGTAAGAGAAGGAAGTATAAAAGCATGCTGCACATCGAGTCTTGTATCATTGTATCATTTTGTGTTGTGCAAGATCAGTTATGAAAGTGTCGGCTCAGTTAAGTTGAAAACGTCGCGTTGTGTACTTGCTACTTATAATTTTGATTTTATTAAATAAACTTATTTTGTGCACCTACATTTACAAAACTGCGTTTTGATTTATATCAAAAGAGAAAAAACCTCAACGCCATAATATCTATCTAAATATATAAAGTTGAAGTCTTTAGTTATACCAAAAAAACCTAAAAAATTTAAACAAATTTTCGATTTTATATCGATAATTTGGAAACAGGATGAGTTATCGAAAAAACAAAACAAACTCGTACTGCGTAGCTAACAAACGAGTATTCGTGTTTTCAGCTCTCTAGCTTTTGTAGTTTCCGAAATCTCGACGTTCTTACGGACGGACGGACAGACGGACAGGGCTCAATCAACTTATTTTTTTATGCTGATCAAGAATATATATACTTTATAGGGTCTGCGACGTCTCCTTCTGCCTGTTACATACATTTCACAAAACCATTATACCCTAAATTCCCATTTTCAATGGGTTCAGGGTATAAAAATTAAAGTGTTTTATTTACACCAACGTATTATTACACCTCGGGCACGGTATACGCCCATACGCCTGGGACGACAACAGAAAAAAGCGGAAAATCATTGTTACCAACATTACTACTAATACTGTAAATGTATGTAGCGGCAAATGTGAAAATGTGAAAAAAAAAAAAAAAACAAGTAAGAACGTTGCAGTTAGGCGCAACTAACTGCGATATACTTTGTTCCCATAGGTGCATCTTATTTATTTAATAAACATTTAATTAACGAAATACTTCGGCAATTAGAAAACGTACATGGCAAACAACAAACGTTTTTCCTACACATACATACAGATTTACACATGTACACACTATACGAATATACACAATTTTCTATGTATACATACAAAAGTTTGCATGCCAGAATATTCTAAGAATTGTGACTGAATTGGGAATTTTTCGATCGTTACTTTAGTTTTGTCAGAGACGCTCTAGCAATCTTATTTGGTTTTAGTTAACACAGCTCATATTAGGTCAGTGGCGCTGATGGTAAGCGCTATGCAAGCTATACTTGGGTGCGTGGGTTCGAATCCCGCAAAAAACTTTTTTTTTTTTTTCAAAAATTATTATTTTTTTAATTTTTTTTATATTTGTATATTTATTATAAAATGCTTGCTGCCAATTGATAATACTTTATAAACATACGCATATGAATTGTGCATCTAAGCTAAAACTAAAACAACTTTTCCGACTTGCCACGCTGCTTGCTTGGCAAGCAGTTTTTCTATGCATGCATATATGTATGTATGTATGTACACAGATGTTTGTATGTGTGTATACACATCCAAGTGTGTATACATATTGCAAGAAGTGCGATTGTATTGTTTTGTTTAGTCACAAGCTGCTGATCAGCTGATCAGCTGATCAGCTGTGAATTTATTTAGGTTTAGCTAACGATTACATGTTGTTTTCAAAAGACCTAAGTTCGAATCCCGTTGGAAACTTTTTATTTATTAATCGAAAACTTATAAATTTTATTTTTTATTGAGGAGCGGTACGACTATCATACACTTTGAGCAATGTAGTTGCAATTCGTTCACCACACACAAAAATTGAAATGCATTAAAGTCATCTTGAAGATGTAGATGCCCATTTGCAATGGAGTATGAAAGGCAAAGTTTTACATCATCCGCATACATAAATATGGTAGAATAAGAGATACAGTTAGGAAGGTAATTTATAAAAAGCAAAAAGTGTAATGGTCCCAAATGGATATCCTGAGGTACAACAGGCGAAACAAAGATTAGTTTAGAAATAGCTGTTCTCAGCAACACTCTTTGGGTTCTAACCTTTAAATAGGATGAAATCCACGACACATGTTTAGGGGCAAATCAAGGTTTAGAATTAGAATCTGGATGAACTGAGTCAAATGCTTTACTGAAGTCAGTATAACTAAAATCAGTTTGCATTTTTTTTTAGAAAAATTGTCATTGACAAGCAAAGTAAATTCAAGTAAATTTGAGGACGTTGATCAATCGATCAAAACTATGTTGGGATGGTTGAATAATCGATTTGCAAAAATGCTGTAAGATCGATGTTATAATTATTATGAGATATAATATGAGATGTAATAGACGGAAAACGAATACAAAACTTTCGACGAAATCCCATTTGTTCCCTGCTGAATGAAGAGTATAGCAAAATCTTAAACGGCTTTGCCATGCTCATGCAAAATAATAGCGTTTTCATAATTTTTTGTGGAAAGGGTATGAGCGTGTTGATGCACATAAAGAATATTATTTCCCAATGACCATACACACATATATATACACTCCTTCTTCCTTCCTTGTGCGATACTCTTGTAGCAATTTAAACCCCCAGCATTTGCTGTTGGGTAGATATTGTGAGCTTACACACTAACACACACAAATACATATGTGTACGTCTGTGATGTGATGATCACAATTGTCGAATATCACTTGTATAAACATTTGAATGAATATTCTGCCTCTGGCATTCGCATGTGATTATGCGTGCATGGGTCAATTGTCTGAACGATTTTGAGTGCAAATTGTTCAATTGTTTTTCATTATAGCTCTTCAACTAAAATTATATCTGGCTTACCGTGAAATGCATTTTCCGATTTACCACGCCCCAGGGGGCGGACCGGAATATTGGTCGAACAGAAATGCAATGTTAGGAGGACAGACGGACAGCAAGATGGACAGACGGATAGAGATAAATAGACTAAACTCGTCTCCCTGATCAGTAATATAGCTATATACTTTCTGTATTTTAACAAAACCATTTGGCGCTGAGCTCCAATTTTCAATAAAGCTAGAGTATAAAGATATTTATAATACAAAATTAGTCAAAAACTGAAATTTGGTGTAAAATCCTTCTTCCATTTATATTTTGATGCCAAAATATTAGTCATATTATTTATACAGAAACGTTAGAATTATTGCATTAAGCTTAACAATGGTATCTATCGGAGGCAGAACTGCGTAATATCAAATCTATTTTGATTATGCTCCGTATGGTCCAACGTCTTTTTTTTTATAAATTTGGCAAACCCCAACAAATTACACGTTATATGTACATATATGATCCATATAAAAACAGAAAAATTAAATATTCATTTATGACATGTTTTAAATAATATATTATTATATTATTATTTCGTAATCATTCTGTGGTCTAGCATGTGTCTTATATGCATTTACTTTGAGACTCTGTTGTCGATAGACTTTTTTGTTGTCCTAAACAAACTCCATTTGACGTTTTTATATACCATCAGAACACAGAACACACACACATTTTAATTCTTGCCGGATTCGAATTTTTATCATTATTAGGGTTCTTAAAGGTTTTTGTTAAAGAAAAAGTTTACATTTGAAAATTTAATGTAATATGTAATTTTGTTTAAATAGTAAAGAAGCTAAAAAGAAAATTAATTTGTATAGTATAATGCTGTCTTATATAGACTTAACTTCTTATCCTTATGTGTGGATATACATATATGTAAGTTTTTAAGTATATTTTTATACGTACATAACTTAATAAATGTATTAAATTTAAACTGCATACATGACCTTTTGTTAATTCTAATTTTAGTATACTTTGTTATATTATTAAACTGTGCTTAGTTTATAAAACAAGAAATAACTTTTCCTAATAGGGCTTGTAATTATTTAGACTATATCCTAACTTTAATATAATGCCTTTCAAGTTTTTCTTGAAGAAGCGAATTAGAATAACATTAACATTAACATGAACTAATATTACTTAAAGTCACGATAACGAAGACAAATTACACTAGTAGCATTATTTACATTAAATTTTGGTTAAATTTATAGTTTCCTAAATTAATGTACTTTTACAAGATGCACCCTAAAATATGATGATTTTATTACCAACTAACACCAGTCAGTAACTGTTCAATATTATATTTGGAATAATAATAAATATCTCTGTGTTAACAATTTCGTCTGGAATTATCATGCAATGCCGATGTTAAGCGTAACACAAATTTCAAATCCCTACGAACAAAATTAATAGGGGATTGCGTGTCTACATCCGCATCCGATTCCAGGTAGCTATGTTGTTGGTGGCATATCATCCAATTGTTTCCGGAGTGATCGTTCAAGTTGCAGATTTCGGCATGTAATTGGGACGATTAAGTTTTGTTGAATTGATTTGGGTATTCCAGTTTTCTTATAATAATTGGTATCTTGATGAATGGATAGCATATGTAATTTTAAAAAGAGCAATAATCCATATGAAAGCAGCATTAATAAAATAAATTCCGGCGGCTTTAAGGGCGCAGAGTTTCCATGATGCATAGCCGCAGGATGCTCGCCTATATAATGAAGAGATTAAAGATAACAAATATATATCAAACCTGTTACTGCTAAAATAACATACAGACATACATAAATAGTAGGGTTGTTGAATATTTTTAAAATATCGTATCGATGATATTTTAAGTTTTGAAAAAATATCAAAATGATATTTGATATTCAACTTTAAAAATATCGATATATCGATATTTTCGATATTTTTAAAACTTTGTCCTACAATAACTTTACAATCCGACCAAAAAACAAAAAAAGAAAGAATAATAAGAATAACTATTTTAATATAATAATAATGACCAGTATTAAGTACTCAGAGTTTATTATAAAAAAAAAAAAAAAAAAAAAAAAAAAAACACGCGTTCTGATATGTGAGAATCCGTCATACGACTTCGTGAGCCGCAAACAACTCATTTTATTGGCGAAGCAAGTCGCTCCAAAGGCACCAAGCTACCAGGGGCTGATCGTAATTGATCTTCGATGGTCTTATGAGAATTCCAAAAAATTATCGGATTGCTTTCCCAAGAAGTTTGTGGCAAGCTGCGTTACATCTCAAGTTTCCACTTCCGCAATGTGTACTTTCAATATTGACCTATTGTGGTCGTTTTCGAAGGTATCACCTTGGTCTTCTAAATTCATCATAATGTTGTTTTTTATATGCATTGCCATATTTGATGGGTTACAACTTGTTTTTATTATTTTAGGGCATAAATTGCATTTTGCTGTTCCATTTTTTAAATCTGAATAATTCGTTTTAACCATTTTGATTCAGAATGTCTCACAATGTGTGACCAACGATATATCAAATATATCGCAAAAATATTCGATATTTGGGCAAAAAAAATATAACGATATAAATATATTTTTTTTGTATAAAAATATCGATATATTGATATTTTGATATATTATCAACAACCCTAATAAATAGAAACAGTGACACTCGAGCAGAGATCTTGGGACTAACAAAGCACATTATTCCCAAATAATGATTAATTGGACACACACTGACACATAAGCACGTTTGGGGATACAGTATTGACTTTACTATGGGAACAGACTTATTAAATAAATCTGCTTGCTAGTCTATCTGCTTATCCTTATCAAAATGACAGAAATCTCTAATACTTAATACGCTTTCAAACTCTGTTCCAAAGAGAAAAGTACAATGTCCGTCCGTCTGAATGCAATATTTTACGTCGCTATTATAACTGGAGTCTTGAAATTTGGACTACATGTATGCCCCCGAATTAGAAAAAGTGAAAATTTTCCCGCTCCGGCAAATCGAAAAAAACAATACACGGATTTTATTTATTTAATAAACATTTAATAAACAAAATATTTCGGCAATTATCAAAAGTACATGGCAAGCAACAATCGATTTTCTATGCGTACAAACAAAAGCTGCATGCTATAGTATTCTAAGAATTGCGATTGAAGTGTGAGTTTGTAATAGCACTAACCATACAACACATAGACTGGACAAGTAGAACAAACTTTTTTCACGCACAAAATTTTGAGCGAATCGCCGCACAACTTCGTATTTGTTCGGTTTGGGCAATTCGAGCTCGGGCAGTCAAAATATGAAACGACAAATTCATTGCGCTGCCAGCGGTCGACCGGGATGGTCATATTTTCATATGAGCATTTTCTATGCGATATTTTACTTTACTCTCCCTCTCTCTTTTTTCTCTCTCTATCTCACTCTATGCGAGCAGAAGCCAGTTGCCCACAAAAATTGAAATTTGTTCGCGAGTGGCAATTCGCGACGATCCCGTCTGCCATTCTTAGTAAGAGTATGCCGAACTCTTAAACGGCTTTGCCATGCTCATGCAAAATTTTAGTGTTTTCGTAAAGATTTTTGGGAAGGGTATGAAAGCGCTGATGTGCATAGGCATTACTTTTTCGCGATGAGCATGCACACACACATTTACTGTGTCTTGCTACATGTATGAGCATTTATGTGACTGTGTGCGAAACTTTTGCTGCCTGTAGCAATTGCAGGGCCCAACACTTGCAGTTTGTTCTCTTGCTACCTGCGCGATTCAGTAGTTTGTCTATTTTATATGGTTTGAATTGTAGAGTGACTGTCAAATGAGCCTTTACGGCTTGCAGCAGTCATTTTGGCAATAATGAGTACATGGGGTATTCTGACATTTGTCAATACATAATATGTATTACATATGAATTTCCAGATCCACTTAAATCGTTTATAAGACGTTCAAAAATGTTTTGGGGCTATGTTACTTAATTACAGTAATTTTTATTTATGAAATATGTATAAGAATAAATGCCTATGTATGCATATAAACATACATTTCATATGCATGGGCTAAGAGGATTTGAAAGTCTACAAGATCGAATAAATCCTAGACAGTTCACACAATTCTAAGGCCAAAGCCCACAAAAACAACGATCTTCTAGCTCTAAAACTGTAGGAGATATAAACTTTTGCGGTTTGCCACGCCCCTTGTGGGCGTAGATATATTTACCATAGCTAATTGATATTGGGTTGTCAACCCGAGTATACATGCAATTTCAAGTCTCTAGTGTTAATAGTGTTCAAAATATAGCATGTAATGGTCGCAGAAATGCATTCATAAGCGTACCGATTATTATGGCCTTGATCGTAATAGAGCGAGAACAAAACAAAAACAAAACATAGAAACTTTAGTGAGCTTTGAAGTTGCGAAGCTTACGCAGCAGAATGCATCTTAGAATGCATCCAAAAAGCTTAGGCGGGTGCAGCGAAAGCTTTCTGTCGCGCATGCTTAGCAGCAGATCTAGGCTTAGCTGAGCGTATTCAGCGGCTACAAGATCAAAGTGCAGCCAACTTTAGGTGCAATAAAAGGTGAGCTTTGATTTTCGCCGAAAGATATAAAAGCACCTAAGCAGCAAGAACACGACCTTCTTTTCACATTCACGCTGCCGAATATTAATAATTTATTAATATTTGATTCCCCTGGAATTAAAGGTATTTATTAAAAATAAATTGCGAATTTTATAAAGTAGTCTCAAATTCACATATTTTATTCACTCCAGCTTCTTTTTGTGGAAACTTCGCCCGTGTCAGAGTGCTGCACCGCTATAAACATATTTAACAAAAAATAATAATAATAATAATATTATAGCTGCCTCTGAACACGTGGCCGCTATAATATTTCTCGGCCTTCAGCATCATTTCAAATTTGCAATATTAATGTCTCTTGGATTAAACGACAATTAATAAACCTACCGTCCCCAGCTCAATCGAACAACAACAACAAAAAACAGAAATAAAATACTTTAACAAAATTTCAGTGAAGTGCCAAAACCAAAATCTAAAATAGTGAAGAAAAAAAACACTAACCTTATAAAATAGTAAACACCTTCAAATTAGGCTGCAGTGCAAAAATTAGAACAAAGAATTAAGTGTCTACAAGCAGCAAGAAAAACTATAAAATAACGTACATATATATGAGACGCGAGAGAAAGACAAAATTGTTGAGGTTTTTTCTCTTTGATATAAATCAAAACGCAGTTTTGTAAATGTAGGTGCACAAAAGTTTATTTAATAAAATCAAAATTATAAGTAGCAAGTACACAACGCGACGTTTTCAACCTAACTGAGCCGACACTTTCATAACTGATCTTGCACAACACAAAATGATACAATGACTCGATGTGCAGCATGCTTTTATACATCCTTCTCTTACATATGGAATGTTCTAGATGTCTTCTTCCTATGCTACTTCTCTAACATAAAGAATGTTCTGGATGTCTCTTTTCGTATGCTTGCTTTTCTGTATGTATGTATGTATGTACACAATCCAGAACATCGTTTGCCTATTCTAATGAAAATGCTCGAACAGCCAACGACTGATTTTACAGTTACATACGTTAAATGCTTATTTCTACAAAGATGATAATGATGATGAGTTTTGTTCGAGATCATTCTTCAACAAAAATACACTGGGCAAAATTCTTCATGTAATTTTTTGTAACTAGTGAAAAGACAATTAAAAATAAAACTGATTACATTTAAGATTCGGAAAAAGCCACACACCCATAAATTAATTAAATAAATTAAGAAAATAAATAACCTATAAAATAAATAAATTTAAAAATTTTTGTAAATAAATAAATAAATGTAAAAAAAAGCGAGAATAAACCCAAAGAAAGCAAGAAGAAAAAATCAAAGCCATAGTGATGAGAATTGTTCCCCATTTGTAAAATTCTACTTAACCTTAATCCAACAGCAGCAGTCAACCACGAGGAAAGGCCTTTCATCGATGGAAAAAAAAAACTGTGAGTGTTTGATCACCCTTTTGCTCCCTTTCCTTAACTTCATGATGTCCCAAAATTTTAATTAAATCATTATAAAAACAAGTAAGAAAACTCTAGTCGAGAGTGCTCGACTAGATAATACCCTGAACCCAATTTTAATAAAATAAAATAATAATCTGTACTGTGATTTGGTTTTTTGCAATTATCTTGAAAATGCATCAATTTTGGTGCTGAAAATAGCAAAAAAAAACTTCTTAATTTTGACAAATAGTTCAATATATTGCTCTTGATTAGTACTAAAATTAATCCGTTTTCAAGATAATTACAAAAAAACAGTGTCGAACGTGACAAAAAGTTGACTTTTCTGGAGAATTACCCATATGGATAAATCAGAAAGTATAGATAAGAATGTATGCGTGTAACGTTCAAAATGTACATACATATGTACATGTATACATACATTGCATTGCCAAAAAAAATAATAATAGATGGCGCTTATATTAGTTGAAATTCGAAAATTGTTATATTATTAAATATCATTAAAAATAGACCCAACAAATAGACGTTCCTCGATTAACACGCATCACCTTAATTAACACAGACACTTCATAATTGTAAAGAAATATATCAATCAAAGCTGTAATATCCATAATAAATAAGTTCACTGCTAAAGCGCCATCTAGCAAGTTTAATTTCTTAGACCATGCTAGGCTAGTTTTGAATGTACATGCATACATATAGGAAAACTCTTACCGCAGATGTCACGTGCTTTTGTTATTTGGGCAAACTTTCTGTTTATTATTTTCTGTTGACTTAACGGAATAAAATATAATTGAAACAAAAACACTTTCAGAAATGATGCTATTAAATATTTGAAATTAATAAAAAAAAAACCCACTTATTCACAATTAGTTAAACTACCAACTGACTTTCAAAGGTATCAAACACAAAAGAATAAATAGTAAGAAAAAGAAACGAATTAATAAAAAAAAAAATTAAAAATAATAATAGGAAATTATGAAAAGCTCAGGCGGGACTAGAACCTGCGACACCCTCACATTCGTTGCAACCGTTTAGCCATCTACACCACGGATCACTTAAACAGCAGAGTAGCGAAAACGAATGAAATTCGTCATATACGAAAGAAACACTAAAGCAGTGGCTGAAAATACAAATACAATTCAAAGACAATTCTAACGCAATTCAAAAACAATTGTGATTCTTAGAATTTGCACGCATAGCAACATAGAAAACGGCCCAAGATTTTTGTGTGTATATGTGCACACGCATACGAAAATTGATTTGCATTGCTCAACGTTGCTTGCATTTCCAATGTTATTTTAATTGTTTTAAAATTTTTAAAATATATAATGAAATGTAATGAGAGTTCAGCATATGATCTGCATATTCTATTTGACATTTTAGGTTTTTTTTTAGAAATCATAACTCTTTTACAATGACCCAAGGGTATAAGTCTGGATCGCTTGCCTGCAGGAGTGACGATGGAAACCTGGTTACTGATGCGGAGATTGTACTGAGGTTATGGCGGGATCACTTTGAGAGTCTTTTGGCTGGAAACAGTGAGAATGAGCTTGACGAAGTTGGTCCACTAACCCCAATCAGAGATGATGGTGTTGAAGTTCCCATCCCTAGCCATACGGAAGTCGAGACAGCTATACAGCGTCTCAAAAACAATAAAGCCGCGGGAGCAGATGGCTTACCGGCTGAATTGTTTAAGGCTGGAGGCGATGAGCTGGTAGGGTGCATGCACCAACTTATCAGCAGCGTATGGCTAACGGAAAGCATGCCCGATGATTGGAACCTCAGTATGATCTGCCCAATCCTGAAGAAGGGTGATGCAACACAACGCACCAACTACCGTGGCATCAGCCTTCTTCCCGTCGCATACAAGGTTCTCACGAGCGTAATGTGTGAGAGACTGAAACCATATGCTGAAGCATTGATAGGTCCTTATCAATGCGGTTTCCGTCCTGGCAAGTCTACAGTTGACCAGATCTTCACATTGCGCCAAATCCTGGAGAAAACACACGAGAACCAATTCGACACATACCACCTGTTCGTCGATTTTAAAGCTGCTTTTGATAGCCCACGGCGAGACTGCCTGTACGCTACCATGTCTGAGCTTGGTATTCCTGCAAAGCTAATACGGCTTTGTAGCATGACATTGAGCAACACCATCAGCTCTGTCAAGGTAGGAAATGACCAATCCGAAACCTTCAATACCAAGCGGAGTCTCAGACAAGGCGACTCGCTGTCTTGTGTGCTCTTCAATTTACTTATGGAGAGTATAATAAGGAAAGCTGGAGTGCATCGGATGGGCACAATACTGGGATACAAAAGTGTCCAGCTCCTTGGTTACGCTGATGATATTGATATCATTGGTCGTACCAAGCGTGATGTAACTGCGGCTTTTGGAGCTATCGAAAGGGAATCAGCTAAAGTTGGTCTTGCAGTAAACATGGGCAAAACAAAGTTTATGGTGTGCAGTACTAGAGAGTCGCGGCGTCTTGACTCTTACCTTACTGCTGGAGACTATAACTTTGAGTCTGTCAAGGACTTTGTCTATTTGGGAACTGCAGTGACCAACAAAAATGATGTCTGCCTGGAGATCAAGCGGAGAATTACACTTGCCAACAAATGTTACTTTGGGCTCAGTAGGCAAATGAACAGTAGAGCCCTCTCTCGAAAGACAAAGGTAACCCTTTACAAGACACTCATCATTCCAGTGCTGCTTTATGGAGCGGAAGCCTGGACCGTGACGAAGTCAGATGCAGCTGCTCTTGGTGTCTTCGAGAGAAAGATTCTTCGCAAGATCTTTGGACCAATTTGCGTTGGCGAAACCTATCGTATCAGGTGGAACGACGAGCTGTACGAGCTATACGGCGATGTTGACATTGGCAAGCGAATTGACATTCAGCGTCTTCGTTGGTTGGGTCACATTGCTCGTATGGAGGAAAACACTCCAGCTTGTTCGGTTTTTTATGCGGTAGTTAGAGGACAACGCAGAAGGGGTAGACCTCGAACCCGTTGGAAGGACCAGATGGAGGCAATCCTGAATGGTGTTACCAACTGGAGAAGTTGCGTTACAGCAATGTTAGAGCCGTTGCTTAAAACTCGATTAGAACTAAAAGATACAATTGTGTGTTGGCTTATTATATGCGGTATTGGAAAGCTTTCAGTGGTGAGCTTTTGATCGGACGATATGTTTGAATGAATCTGATTGGTTATTGATAATATGCTGAATAGGCGATCTCACGCTTTTTGGCTGCTAAGGATAAAATTGCTGATCAGGCGTTCTCACACTTTTGGCTGTTTAGGATAGAATTGCTGATCAGGCGTTCTCACGCTTGGGGCTTGTATCTGTCGGTTACACGTGGATGTTTATGTAAGTGTTATGCTATTGGCGGATATAGGGTGAATGAACCCGTTTATATGAAATATGAGTTTATGGGAAAGGTGCGAGTGATTGTCGCTAAGTATGATGTTATGTGAGGAGGTCGATATATTACTCCCCCATCCTTAAGAAAATAGCCTGTCCTCAGGCGGATACTTTTGGGTATAGTGAAGGGCTTTGCTCGACCACTTGATTTGGGATTTCAATTTCTGGCTTTTTAGTGTTATTAACATTAATAATTAGTTTTTGTGGTACAATTTTAAGCTTATAAATTAAGTACAATATTATGCTTATAATAGTAATGACAAAAGTAATTATAGTGATAGTTTGGAATACACTGTTGTATTTTGTATGTTGGTTAATAATTTCTTTAGTTTGTAAGTAAGATATGGGTTCTAGTTTTGTAATATTGTTTGTTACATAGATGCTTTGTGAATAGTCAAAATATGAATTCTTAATAGATATTTCATTTAACTGTAATGAACAATCGTAAATTTTTATTATATTATTTCCTTCTATTGTTAATTCGTTGTTTACGCAATCTTGATTTAATTTGGTCTTTGGCAAATTCCAAGTTACAATAATATTGGGTTCTATGTAGGTGATTTGATAATTTTTAAAGGTTTTTGTGTATTTACATGAGGTTGTTACTTGATTTAAAATGCCTATTATACATTCATTTGTTTCTAATTGTTTGGTGTTTTTATTATATAAATTTTCGTTTTCAAAGTAGTATTTATTATGTGAGTTCTCGGTTAAGATGTTCTTTTCTGAGTCTGGGTACGGAAGTATCTCAAAGATTGGGGTTTTGATAATTTCTCTTGGGATATTGGATATTATTAAAATTTCATTTGTATCTGTTTTAAGCCAAGTAGAGGTTTTAGTGTTCAATAATTTTTCCGAATCTACATGTTTCAAGTAGTTGTGTTTGAGTAATTTTGGATTGAATATACCTAATCTGGTGAGTTGCATGCCCATTTCTATATCTTCGATATATTCTGTGAAATGTTCGAGATTAAAAATTAATAGTTCTAGTTTGATAGATTTTTCTTTTTCAGAAACGATGGAATTTACTGCTTCTAATCCTTTATTAATGGCGTCTATTACGTAATTAAGTTCGTTTGCTTGAATGCTGTTTTCTGCTAAGTTTTTTATTTTGTCTTGTAACTCTTCTTTGTCGTCGTTATCTAGTGTTCCGAAAAGGTATTTGTAAACTGTTCCTATTGCATTTACTAGACCTCGTTTGCTGCGTTTTACAATTTGAATTCCACTTATTTCTCTACTTAATTTTTCTGCTAAATATTGGATATGAACAACGTCATTAAATTCTTGAGTTTGTTTTAATAGATTATTATATGTTATGTCGATTTTTGTCAAATTTACTTTAAGATAATGATACTCGAAGTTAGTGGGTAGATCCATTGTGCCTGTTTTGAATATTAGGTAGCCATTGGGTGCTTTTACTGGGTTTATCTCGA
>JAUESP010000225.1:125000-217110 GCA_030914335.1 Drosophila borborema
AAAATTCGGGTAGATCAATATAGGATCTGATGTAATTAAGAGTTTAAGTTTTTCAAAAGCTGAAATGTAATTTTGATCGTTAATATTAATTGTTGCACCTTTTTTTAGGTTGAGTGTCATTGGTTTGACAATTTGGGCAAAGTTTGGTATGAACTTTCTGTAAAATCCACACAAACCTAAAAATGATTTTATTTCTTTTTGCGATTTTGGAATTGGAAATTGAATTATGGCTTTTACTTTATTCGGGTTAGGTTTAATACCTTCTGTTGTTATTATATGTCCGAGAAACTCTGTCTCTTTTTTCATGAACTCGCACTTGTCGAGTTGTAGTTTTAAATTAGCTTCTCTTAACTTAGTGAATACTTTTTTGAGTGATATCATATGTTCATCCAATGAAGTGGAATAAACTATGATGTCGTCAAGGTATACTAAGCAATCTTTGTATATCAAATCTTCTAGTAGATTATTCATACATCTCTGGAATGTTGCTGGTGCGTTTTTCAAACCGAATGGCATACGTGTATACTCGTAATGGCCATGTTTTGTTGAAAAGGCTGTTTTTTGTATTGATTCGGGATCCATCTGAATTGATGGAATCCTTTGGCTAAATCAATTGTTGTGAAGTACTGACATTTTCCCAATTTGTCTAGTATTTCATCTATTAAAGGGATGGGAAATTTATCGTCGATGGTGATCTCATTTAGATCCCGGTAGTCAATAACTAAACGATATTTTTGTTTCTTGGAGGCGTCCGATTTTTTCGGTACGATCCAGATTGGAGAACAATAGGGCGATTTCGATTTTCGAATAATGCCTTGTTCAATCATTTCTTGGATTTGTTTGTTGACCTCTTGGTCAAGGTTTGAGGGTATTTATAAGGTTTTTTATAAATAACGCCTTCGTGTTTTGTATGGATCGAGTGTTTTATCGTACTAGTAAAGGTCAAATTTTCACCTTCACGGTATTGGATATCACTGAACTCATATAACACCTTTTTTAAGTTTTCGGTTTCTTCGGGGTTTAAATGATCTAATCTATACTCATTTTTTTCACTAATTTCATTATTGATTGCGAAATTAATATCTGGGTCGTTAGTTATTATTGGGTCAAACTGTCTTTGTTCAATTCCTCTCTCAATATCTGTTTCTTCTTCATATTTAAAATAAAAGGTGGGAGTTACGCAATCTTCGGAATAGCTAATCTGAGCGTTACAGGCTTGTAATATTTTCTTCCAATTAGCATATCGTAATTGTTTGAAAAGTTGTGAATATAAAATTTTTGATGTTTCGGACAAATTTTGCTAGGTGCAAAGAAAACTGTTTCTTTCAATTCAATACTACCATTGATAGTATGAACTTGTAAATTCTCTGAGTGAGTTTTGAAATTAAAGAAGTTTTTTGATAAAATGTTTATTGATGATCCCGTATCAATAATACATTTGAGGGGTTTGTTATTAAAGATTACTCTAATGAATGGACTTCTGTCTCCTCCTCTGACTCTTCCTGTTCCGAGGCTTCTTGATGAAAATTTTCGGATGTGTCCATCCTGCTTATTCCACTGTTACTTTCTCTTTGTCTTTTTACTGGCTGATTAGGAGGTTTCTCCTGAGAATATTTGTGGTAATTAAAGGAGTTCTGAACTCTTCCTTGATTTAATTTCTGTTGGAATTCTTTGAATGATGGTGGATTATTGTCTGGTTTTGACTGTTGACCAGTTTGATTAATTTGGGAGGTGTTTGGTGTTGAACCTATAAATTGGGGAAAATATTTTCCACTTTTTCCACTTTGTTGGCTTTGATTTGATTTCTTTACTTCTGTACTATTTTCGTATAAACCCTCTCTTTGAGCTACTTGTTTGAGGTTTGTGACAGTTGTTATGTCAAATCTAGCTAGTGTCATAAAAAGCCTATCGGGTAATTTTCTTGTTATTACTTCTTTGATTGTGTTTTTCATTGCGTTTGTGTATAATATTGTGTTGGCTGTGTTATTCTCTAAACTTAATTTATTTGTTATGGTGTATGACTTATTCTCTAATTCTTCGATGAACTTACGAAAATTTCCGTTGTAGCTGGTGTTGTATAGTCGTCTAAGCAACTCCTCACACGGTGTCTGCGTCTTCAGTTCATTGATTAGAGCTGTCTTCAGTTCCGACCAGTTGTTGGATTGGGAGAGCTGCGAGATCCTTTGCGCGTCTCCTGATAGTTGCATCTCAATGGCTCCGAAAAGGATGCTGTTCAAGCATGAACATGCCACTTATATAAACATATTAAAAAATAGGCAATAGTCGATAACCTGCGCGTTATCTGAAGCCAAGTAATAAACATGTCATCCCTTAGCTGCAGCGACCAACGCAGCAAGTAATAAAAATGTAACGCGAGACGTGAGAACGGCTTAGCGATCGAAAAGGGACACTTGACAAACATCTGCGCACTTGTGTGCATGAAATTAATTGTAGCCTTCCAGTGCCTGGAAGTATTTTTAAGGTATATAAGCACTAGGTTTTTAAGGAAATAAACAGTTCAATTTTTGGACTCGCGGAGTAGAGTTCAATTTTTGGGCTCGCAAAGGCGAGTTCAACTTTTTTTTACTCAAGAAGTAGAGTTCAATTTTCGAGCTCAAGAAGTGGAGTTCAATTTTGGAATCCAAAGGGACCAGAGTTCAATCTGAACTCAAAGAGTTCAGGGTTCCATTTTCGGGCTCAAGAAGACTCAGCCAAATAACATTTTGGTCCTTCGGCGTTCTCTGTTGTTTTCCCCCACCAGTGGTAAGAGACACAGAGAAAGGAACCAGCGTCTTTGTGCTGTGGTATTACAAAACCTCAGCAAAAGACAACAAAAATTTTGTTATATTGCTCTGTTCTCCCCCACCAGAGGTAAGAGACAGAGTATATATACGAAATAGTGCTCAAATTTTAAAAAAGAAAAGTTTGTAGTGCAAATAAGTCCGTATCTCCAAAATAAAAAGGGAACGGACAACATTAAAAAAAAAAAAAAAAAAGTGCTCAAAAAATAAATTGTAGTGCAAATAAGTTCGTATCTCAGAAATAAAAGGGAACGAACAACATTAAAAAAAAAAAAAAAAAAAAAAGTGCTCAAAAAATAATTTGTAGTGCAAATATAAGTCCGTATCTCCAAAATAAAAAGGGAACGGACAACATTAAAAAAAAAAAAATAAAGTGCTCAAAAAATAATTTGTAGTGCAAATATAAGTCCGTATCTCCAAAATAAAAAGGGAACGGACAACATTAAAAAAAAGAAAGTGCTCAAAAAAAATAATTTGTAGTGCAACTAAGTCCATATAGGACATCAGAAAAAAAAAAGTGCTCAAGTTTTAATAAAGATAAATTTGCAGTGCAACTAAGTCCGTATCCCAGAAATAAATAAGGGAACGGACAACTTTAATAAGTCCAAATAGGACATAAAAAAAAAAAAGCGCTCAAAAATATTCAAAGTTTGTAGTGCGAATAAGTCCGTATCCCAAAAATAAAAAGGGAACGGACAACTTTCATAAGTCCAAAGAGACATATTCAAGAAGTCGAAAAAAGGACAACAAAAACCGCAAAAAAAAAAACAAAAAGCGAACAAAAAAAAAATCAAACAGCACCAATCGATCACGCAGGAGCGAGTCAGAAGACAGCGGGATTCCAGTCACGCAGGAGCGAGTCAGAAGACAGCAGGATTCCAATCACGCAGGAACTACTCAGAAGACAGTGGGATTCAAATCGACTGGAGCTAAGATAAGTTGTAATTTTATTTACTTTATTGTTAAAATAAGAAAAGAAAATGCTATCAGAAAAAATCATAATACTGTTAAAAAAACAATCGGACTTAGTGTCCAGATTGATGAAGCTAGACTCATCAGATGAGATAAGGCCACCTAGCGACATATTAGAAGAGCTAGGTAGGATACAGAATGAGCTAGAAAATAATAACTCAATATTGTTAAAAGTGGGGATAATAGACCACCCATATTTTAACAATAAGGAGTTTGAAAAAGCAATAAAAACTATAAAAGATATAAAAACAGAAATTTTGAGTAGCGGGAAGCAAATCAAAGAAGAAATCAGGCAGATAGGAACGGTTACAGTTCATGAAGAGGCAGATTTTGAAAAGAAAGTCGATCAGATAAGAAAATATCTAATAGAAACAAATGAGGATATTGCGAAATCAAATGTAGGGGTTTTCGAAATGCGAAAAAATAAGATTCTTTTCTTATGGAATAGAATTTCGAAACACATACAAGAGCTTCAACCCAAATATGAAGCCAGCAAAACGTTTGAAGAAGGGGTAATTGAACTAGAGTTCGACATTCAAAATACCATCAGCGCATTAGACGCAAAGAAAACTTCCCCAATTCAACCCACTATCCAAGAAAAGGGGGATAATCTCCCTGGACTACCGAGAATGCAAGTCCCAATATTCTTTGGCGATGCTAAAGATTGGGACTCATTCGCCCAACTGTTTAACGACCTTATCGATCAAAGACAGGACCTAACTTCTGCTATAAAATTTAACTATTTAAAAACCTCATTACGAGGAGAAGCAAAGAGCATGGTTGCTCACCTATTAACAGGGTCCGCAGATAACTATACCGTAGCTTGGGAATTATTAACCAAAAGATACGAAAATAAAAGAAAGATTTTTTCGGAACAATTTAACCGAATATTAGAACTCCCAAATTTAGATATTGACTCATCCAAAAGTATCAACAACTTCATACACACAATCAATGAGTCAATACACATCATTAAAAATAAAGCTCAACTCTCAAGTGAAGTTGACAAATGTTTGCACATTTAATACTGAGAAAATTTAGTAAAGAGGCTCTTCAATTATATGAAAGCCAAATAAAAAAGACAAAGGACATACAACTGCTGACTGACGTAATGGACTTTTTAGAACAGAGGTATTACTCAACGTCCGCATCAAAAAAAGAAGAAAAGAAAGTCTTCAGAAGCACTACCAATGTGCAATATTGTCCGATATGCAAAGCAGTAGGCCACAGTGTCACGCAATGCACAAAATTTAAAGCAATGAATCCGAGTGAAAGGCTTGACATTGCTAAAAAGACATACTTATGTCTAAAATGTTTAAAACACTCAAACTCATATCGGTGTAAAAATGACATAACTTGTGGCTTTTGCAACAGAGATCATCACACAATGCTACATTTAAATATAAATAAAGACAGGGTTAATACTGTAATGGCAAATGAAAAGGCCTTATTAGCCACTGCAATAATCAAAGTAAAAACAAGCAAGGAGAACTATATTGAATTAAGAGCATTGATAGATAGCGGGTCTCAAAAAACCATTATATCTGAGGAGGCCGCACAGTGGTTGAATTTACCCCGAATCAGAAATGAGACAGAAATAAGTGGAATATCAGCAGAAAACACTTGTAGGTCGAAATACAAAGTGAAGCTAGATATAAAAACAACAGAATTAAAAAAAGAGCAGCTAAAGGTTGAGGCCATCATAGTATCAAAATTAATGAAAGCCCTCCCAGTAGACAAAGTAAATGTAGATACAGCTAAATGGCACAGTTACAGTTTAGCTGATCCCCAATTTAATAAGCCAGGTCGAGTAGACATGATAATAGGCGCAGACTTATACGCACATGTACTAAAAAATGGAATAGTAAAAATAGATGGATTACTCGGGCAAAATACAAAGTTTGGATGGATTATATCAGGTTATACAAAATTTAAAGGTAAATCCACAAAAGAAACAAAAAGAAGCAAAAAGAAAGAGATGCCCAAATCAAAAGAAGGGCAAATAAAGCAAATGCAGGATGAAAATTGTCATCCAGTTAGACGGCCAATACGAATAATAAAAGAAGTTCATAAAGACCAAGATAATAAAGCTAAAGTCGTAAAAATTAAATCACAAGAAGGGTCGGTTACACGACCTATCAACAAAATATGCCCACAGTGTAAATTAAAAAATGAAGACTCAGAACAAAGTAGCACGAAACAAACCACTAGGGGGCGGGGAGGATCAAGACTAAGCGTATTGATGGCTATGATAATGTTAGCATTACTCTGTCAAATGTCATGTGCAAAAGTAAATACTCATAATAATAACATCCACTCAGGGAGATACGAAGAAGTTGAAACCTCATACGTAGGAAGAATAGTTGAGATCCCAAAAATAGTGTGGAGCCCATTAGAACTAACAAAAATTAACCACAGAAAAGAAATAGAACATTTACAAAAAGCAATACAGCATATGAAGGAAAATCACTTAGAGTTAAACGGGCTCCATTTTCATCATATATCAGGACACACATCAATGATATTAAGCATTATAATTGTAAAAATATTAGTTATATATGCCATAAGAAAATGTAATGTAAAGAGACGATTAAAAGCTATAGCATTTCCTGGTCCTATATCATTTAGAATATAAAATTTACAAAATATCTGATAACCTGCGCGTTATCAAAAACACAGAAATTAGGCCCCCGGGCAGAATGTTCAAACATGAACACGGAAAATAAAAACATACATATGTATAAGAATAAAAATTACGGATAACCTGCGCGTTACCAAACATCAAATTAAAATTTCTCAGCCACAAATCTTAGGCCCCTGGCAGTATGTTCAAGCATGAACATGCCACTTATATAAACATATTAAAAAATAGGCAATAGTCGATAACCTGCGCGTTATCTGAAGCCAAGTAATAAACATGTCATCCCTTAGCTGCAGCGACCAACGCAGCAAGTAATAAAAATGTAACGCGAGACGTGAGAACGGCTTAGCGATCGAAAAGGGACACTTGACAAACATCTGCGCACTTGTGTGCATGAAATTAATTGTAGCCTTCCAGTGCCTGGAAGTATTTTTAAGGTATATAAGCACTAGGTTTTTAAGGAAATAAACAGTTCAATTTTTGTTCTCACAAAGAGAAGAGTTCAATCTTTGAATTCGGTAAATGTGGAGTGTTTCATTTCGACTCTCTAACAGATGCTGTGTTGTCGGGCATCTCTAGTTGGGTACAAGTTGAGAATGTAGTCGACCCTCCTGATGAAGGAACTCAAATTTTCAGTTGCTCCATCGTAGGATGGCAGCTGTCGTAGCGACGACAGTGCTTGTTTTAAATGGGTTTCTGACAACTCCAGTGTCATGGTTAGTCTGGCTGGGCTGATGATAGGTGCAATTTTGGCGGTTTAAGATTAGTTAGGAATGTCTTTTACACGCACTTTACACTGTTTGCAGTTTTCTCAATGCTTACGGCTTACAGGGATCAATTTAATGATGTGTAAGGCCCAGACGTAAGGATTGGTATGTAACGATTTGCGTTCGCTACCCAAGATTTCCAATAGTCCAAAGGATCTATTATGTAACGGAATTCTTGTATGACCACGGTCACGTAGATGCTTTTTGGCGGATCAGAATTGAATTAAATGTTGAATTCACTTAGTTCTCTGTTCTTTCCGAACAAGGATAGAATTATAGTTCACTTTTTTCACTGATCCTACCGGCTGCGCCAATTATGTGTTTAACAACCGTCTTTATTAAAAAAATATAACTTTATTTAATTTTAACAGTTGGAGTTTATCTTATTAAAAACGTTACAGCAATGTTGGAGCCGTTGCTTAAAACTCGATTAGAACTAAAAGATACAATTGTGTGTTGGCTTATTATATGCGGTATTGGAAAGCTTTCAGTGGTGAGCTTTTGATCGGACGATATGTTTGAATGAATCTGATTGGTTATTGATAATATGCTGAATAGGCGATCTCACGCTTTTTGGCTGCTAAGGATAAAATTGCTGATCAGGCGTTCTCACACTTTTGGCTGTTTAGGACAGAATTGCTGATCAGGCGTTCTCACGCTTGGGGCTTGTATCTGTCGGTTACACGTGGATGTTTATGTAAGTGTTATGCTATTGGCGGATATAGGGTGAATGAACCCGTTTATATGAAATATGAGTTTATGGGAAAGGTGCGAGTGATTGTCGCTAAGTATGATGTTATGTGAGGAGGTCGATATATTACTATATGTATGTATGTATGTATGTGCGCCCGCAATGCGTCATGCTGTGTCGCTGCCTTGCTTGATGCGCCACATGGGTTTTGATGAGAAAACTTTATAGACTAATAATTCTGTTTCTAGATGGACAATCATATTGATATGTTCAGATTAAGATTATGATATTCATATCTATATGCCAAACCAAACTGTATGTCTCTAGTATTTGAAATGCATTTTTTACACATTTTGGGGTGTGGGGGCGAATTGGGGACCGGAATCCAAAATCTGACAATAACCGAAATTGTATTAAATTAGTATCTATATATATGCAGAAGACTTGGAGACTCTAACTCTAAAGATGAATTAGCTAGAATTTTATAAAAGGTGCCCGATAAGTTCGTTTATCGATAACGTTGCAACTATACGAGTTATCGAATTTCTGAAACAAACTCGCACTGCGCGTGCAATATACGAACCTAACACAAAAAGAATGAACTCTCTAGCTTTTGTATCTTCGGAAATCGACGCGTTCATACATACGGACGGACGGACGGACGGACGGACGGACGGACGGACGGACAGACGGACATGGCTATATCAACTTTTCTCGTCACCCTGATCAAGAATATATATACTTTATGGGGTCTGCCACGCCTCCTTCTGCCTGTTACATACTTTTAACAAAACCATTATACCCTGATTTCCCATTTTCGATGGGTTCAGGGTATAAAAAAAAAAGAAAAAAAACTTATTTTTATTTATATATATTTATATTATATATATATATCCCTGAAATTTGTCTCTAAAATAAAATGTGGACATTCTCATTTTTTTTTTCCACATTGTATTAAACATCAATATGAATCTAGTTTTTATTTAATTTTTTTAATATTCAGATATCACATTTATTTCTTTAATTGATTTGATTTAAAATAATTTAATAGGCATATATAAAAAAAAAAAAAAGAAAGATATGAAGAAATGAAGAAACGAAATATCATATGAGAACTATAAAAAAAAAATTATAAAAAAAAAGAAAAGAAAAAAAACCTATATGTTTGCATCAATAAATAAATTATAAATAAAATATATAAATAAATAAACGAATAACTATAATACTAATGGGCACGAAAGAAAAGAAATAAATTAAAAAATTTTGTTTATACACTATATTATAATGAACAAAAAAAAAACTTGTATTTTTTTAAATTAATTTAACCCTAGCCCTATAAGACTCAGCCGCGTCAACCAACTATTGTTTGAAATAATGTTAAATGCAAAGTAACAATCTGGTAACACTGTGTATTGTATTTCATCACATATTGTAATGTTGCCAGATGATCTATGTCTAGTTGTAAGAGAAACTCAGTTGATTGCATATCGTCGCGCAGAAAAGAGCTAAATGAAGAAACGCGCAAATAAACGTATACATATAATTTTCCAAGGACTGTCTATTCCATAACTTTTGTACAACTGCATCTGTTCGTTGAAACCAAATTATTCAACAGGTTATGGGCCCAGACACACTTGTACAATGGGAATAGGACAATAAGTTGAGTGAACAATAAGCCGTGAAAAATGGCAGGTGCGTTTATTAGGATTGAGCCGTTAAACGCGGAAAATTATGATACGTGGAAACTACAAATGAATGCTATACTCGTGAAAAATGATTTATGGCCATTTGTAAATGGATCAAAAATATGCCCCGAAGAGGAGGCTGAACATGCAGCATGGAAAGTGCAAGACGAGAAAGCCCGTGCTGACATATTGCTGTCAATCAGCATATCAGAGTTGGCGTTAATAGAAAACTGTGAAACGGCTCATGATTGTTGGATAAAATTAAAAGAGACATTTCAATCCACTGGACCTGTGAGAAAAGCAAGTTTACTCAAACAAGTGGCGTTATATCGTATGAGCGAAGATAGTGACACACGTCAGCATATAAAAGAGTTTTTTGATGCTGTGAAAAAATTAAAAGAAATCGGCGTAGCAATTGGAGATGATTTACTCGCGATTCTTTTGTTATACAGTCTGTCTGATTCGTATGAAACATTTCGGTGTGCCATAGAAACAAGGGACGAGTTGCCGAGCCCCGATATTCTACGAGTGAAGATATTAGAAGAGGCAGAAGCGCGAAAAACGAAAAATGAACGCGAAGAACAGACTGCGTTATATGCAAACCGCCGCAAAGGCAACGGCAAAGAAAAGAACGAGCAAAAGGAAACAAGAAAATGTTATTCTTGTGAAAAATCGGTCATCTCGCGCGAGACTGCCGAAATAAGAAGAAGCAACATAAACAGAGTGAGAAAATTGCAAATAAAGAACAAGCAAAACACGAATCACTCAATATAAGCGAACATGCATACATAATAGAGCGTAGAGGAAATATATGGTGTCTAGACAGTGGATGTACTGCACATATGAGCTCAAACAAAGACGAATTTGGAAAATTAGAGCAAAGTGGCAAGACACTGTATTTAGCAAACCAAAATACCGCAAAGGTAAATGGAGTCGGTGAAGTGCGTATTGAAGTACAGGAAAATAGGCAGAAAAATGAAATCACATTAAAAGAAGTGTTGTATGTATCCGATCTGCGTCAAAATCTGCTCTCTGTATCAAAAATAACTGATAGAGGACACGAAGTGCATTTTCGCAAGAATGAAGCAGTAATTGTCAAAAACAATAAGGTATGGCTTCGTGCGAAAAGATATGGGAATTTATATTACTTGAACACCGAAGAGCAACAAGTAAATATTGCACAGGATGGTGAAATAGATATGTGGCACCGACGCATGGGCCATTTAAATGAAAATGATTTGAAATCCATGTGCAAGTCAGGCAGAGCGCACGGAATGAACATAAAAGAGAATGCGAAACTATCACAGTGCGAAATTTGCGTAAGTGAAAAACAAACAGCAAACAACTATAAAAGCTCAACTGAAAAAAGATCGAAGCAGACTTTGGAAATTGTTCATAGCGACGTATGCGGACCAATGCGGAATCAATCAATGAGTGGATGCAAGTATTTCGTAACTTTCATAGATGATTACTCTCGTTATTGTTCGATCTATTTTATCAAGCAAAAGTCAGAAGTGCTTGAAGTATTTAAAAGGTATAAATCTTCTGTTGAGACTTTTACAGGTAACAAAGTCAAGATGTTACAAACTGATAATGGAACAGAATTCAAAAACAAAGAATTTGACGAGTATCTACAAAAACATGGTATTGGCCGACGTCTAACTGCGCCATACACACCTCAGCAAAATGGCATCGCTGAGAGGCAGAACCGTACACTTGTAGAAATGGCCAGATGCATGATGAAACAATCTGGAGCACCACCCTCATTTTGGGCAGAGGCGATTAACACAGCATGTTATATCCGAAACAGATGTCCAACCAAAGCATTGTCTGGAGAGCTACCATATACTTTCTGGACATCTAAAGTGCCTACGGTCAAGTATATGCGCACGTTTGGTACCAGAGCATACGTGTTAATAAAAGACCAACAGAAGGGCAAGTTTGAATCACGATCGGAAGAGTGTATATTGGTGGGATATGCTCTAGAATCAAAAGCTTATAGAGTCTACCACTTAAAGAAACGCACTGTTATTATTAGTAACGAAGTGAAATTTATAAATGTTTCAGGATTCAAAAATGAATTCGAGGAATTCTATGACAGCCCTGAAAACGTTGTTGATATCCAGATAAATGACACATGCGAACCGGAAGATACTTGCTCAAGCGGTGAAGAAATAACAGAAGAGGAGACACAGCCAGTTAGACACGGCAGAGGACGTCCAAAGAAGTTGAAGACTGGTCAGAAAGGAAGACCACGAAAAGTTTATCAACCAGTTGTAGAGGACGATTCTGAGAGCAACGAAGATGACGATGACACATTTGAGGGATGTGAAATGGCATTCAATATATCCACAAATGATCCCCTGACTATCAAGGAAGCACAAGATAGTAATGATGCTGTAAGCTGGACACATGCCATGGAAGACGAGTTCGTGGCACAGATTCTCAACAAGACATGGAAAATTGTTGAAAGGCCGAAGGACAGAAAAGTGATAGGAAACAAGATGGTATTTCAGACAAAGGAAGTTCTAAAGGCAAAAAGAAGGCTCGACTAGTTGCCAAAGGATATGCGCAGAAGCCTGGAGAGGATTTTCACGAAACATATTCCCCTGTTGCGCGATTTACTTCAGTTCGGCTACTAGCAGCCTTGTCAGCAGAATATGATTTGGAAATTCATCAAATGGACGTTGTCACAGCATATCTCAATGGAGAGCTAGAGGAGAAGGTTTACATGGACATCCCAGAAAACTTAGATGTTTTTATGCAGAAACTGATGTCAGGAAAACCTATCGGATTAAAACAACAGCATCCAGACGTAGAAGTCATAGAAACGGCTAAAGAGTGGCGAAAAGCCTTAAAGGAGATACAAGACCCCGTATGCCGGATAAAGAAGGCATTATATGGGCTACGGCAGTCAGGAATACGATGGTACTGGAAACTATCGACGAAGCTTAAGGAAATTGGACTTGAAGCAACCGAACAGGACCCATGTTTGTTCGTTAAACGGAAAAAAGGAAAACTTTTAATTGTCACAATATATGTTGATGACCTGCTACTTGCTTCAAACTGTACAGATTGGCTACAACAGACGAAGGCACATCTCTGCAAGAATTTCCAAATGAAGGATTTTGGACCTGTGAAGACATGTTTGGGCATTACGTTTCGTCAAGACAGAACAAAGAAACAACTATTTCTTTCGCAAAAGAAATACATAGATGCCATATTGGAACGATTTGGCATGATAGGTTGTAAACCAGCAATGACCCCGATGGAAGCCAAATCAACTTTGAAGCTTCCAGATGAACCCAGCAAAGACGAGATGGAGAAGTATCCATACCAAAAACTAATTGGTTCTTTAATGTTTCTTTCAGTAACGACACGCCCAGATATAGCATTTGCAGTAAACTTCATGAGTCAGTTCAACTCAAACTACACAGTTGAACATTGGAAGGCATCGAAACGTATCTTGCGATACCTAAGCGGTTCCAAGGAGATTGGACTTCTCTTCAAACATACCGGAAGAGAACTATATGGCGTGGTCGATGCTGACTGGGGTAGTAACTTGACTGATCGTCGATCCTACTCAGGACAGGCATTTATATTGGCAGGCGCCGCAATAAGCTGGGAGGCGCGCAAGCAACGTACTGTGGCGTTATCAAGTACCGAGGCAGAGTATTTGGCTATGTCAGAGTCAGTTAAGGAAGCTCTGTATCTAAAAGCGCTACTGGAAAGAATTGGTACGAAATGTGAGTCTGTGCGTATCTACAACGACAACCAAAGCGCACAACATTTGGTGAAAGGTTTTGGATTTCATCCTCGAACGAAGCACATAGATGTGCGTCATCACTTTATCCAGGAGAAGCATAAGAGTGGTGATATTTTTGTAGAATATATGCCGACAGAGGAAATGCCAGCTGATGTACTACCGAAGGGCCTAAGCGCCAACAAGCATAATGAATGTAGCTTATCGTTAGGTATCACGTATGTTTCAGCTTAAAGTTAGTTACTTTGAGGGGGTGTGTTTGAAATAATGTTAAATGCAAAGTAACAATCTGGTAACACTGTGTATTGTATTTCATCACATATTGTAATGTTGCCAGATGATCTATGTCTAGTTGTAAGAGAAACTCAGTTGATTGCATATCGTCGCGCAGAAAAGAGCTAAATGAAGAAACGCGCAAATAAACGTATACATATAATTTTCCAAGGACTGTCTATTCCATAACTTTAGTACAACTGCATCTGTTCGTTGAAACCAAATTATTCAACAACTATTATTAAGACTTTGTTAAAAACTATGAGGAGAGTATATTTAATTTAGTTAAGTTCGTAAAATAAAGAGAATTGTCAAGATGAAAGAAAAAGAAATTTGAGAAATATTTTTTTAGTGAATCACTATGATAGGCTAAAGGTAGTCTAAAACATGGCATAGAAGAAAAGAGAGTCGAAGCATTCTTGTTAGGGGATTTCCAGCGAATGGTTAATTGGAGATCATGGTCGGGTTTGGGTATAGATAGCGAGAGGCAACCGACAGCTTCGCCTCCGCGTCTGTATACCTGTTCCAATTCTTGTTCATTCCTTTTTTTGTGTACTAGTGTTAGTGTTGTCCCATCCCACAAGTTTTTTTGTAGGAGTCCTAACAAATTAAAGTTTATGTATGGTTAGTCCCGGTATAGCAAAGGCCCACCCCATCGCCGAACGAGCTAAGGGAACCAGAGGACTCCGCCTGCCTGTACCGAAGACATGAATGCATGCTGATGTGCCCTGCACATTCACATACTCATATTTGTCCAACACCACTCTCATCTGAGTGCGGTGTGGTTTACATAAATTTTTGGCGCCCAACGTGGGGCACTGGAAGTACTAGTCCTTAGCGATAATATGCTTTCAGTGTACCGATCTTTTTATTTTTCTATAACTATTTCTTCACTATGTGGAAAGTAATAGTTGTACAAAATACCCCTTTTGTGAGAAACATAGTTGTCTCAGTAGCATGTGTTGCTGAAGTAGCATAGACTTGATTGGTCTATCTATCGCCGCTGTGACTGCTGAGAGGAGTAGATTTTTTCACAGGACCTACGAAGCTGCTGATTCGAGCCTGGATCGCAGACCGAGAAACCTGTGTGGAATTTATCAACAAAAAAATTTAAAGCATCACTGCTTAGGAAAACAATATCTTCCCTCACAATTGTAGCTCGTGTTTTTGCTGTGGAAGAAGCCACACTTTAATTTATTTTATTGAAAAACTTTTCCATATAATTCCAGAATATTGCGTATTCGACAGAGATCAGATACCAATACTGATTATCCCTGGGTAGTATTCTTTAATTAATTAAAGAAAGGTAGGAAGCCATTAAGCAATACTAGTTGAGTGTTAAAAAGTTGTTGTCGATACTACCTTAGATTAGCTATTGTCTGGAACTCGGAGATATGCTGCCTATGCATTCCCTTGCCGAATAGTATGGTCTTTGGTTGGAGCGATAGCCGATTTATAAGCCCCATCTAGATTTAGTTTCAATAGCCAAAAATGAAAGAATTAGGAACAGTTATATGAATACTTCGACTCTCTTCTATTATGCCATGAATATAATAACAAAATTAAGAAAACCCAATTCAGATTTATTATGCCAGTCGTAAATACACCGCCTCACACCTCATCTGCAGGTAGTGCAGGAAACAAGTGCACTTTATGTGCGACTGAAATGGACGATACTTATCCTTGCTATTTATTGCCGTGCAAGCATATCTTTCACAAGAATTGCGTAGAAGCATGGTTAACAGAAAATATCGTCTGTTATACTTGCCAAACACCGATTGATAGACAAAATATGAAGCTAGTAGTAGGTAATTGCTCGCCTTCACGAAGGCTAGAGACAGCTCCGCCAGCTGCTCCAGTAACTCGTCGAGTTACTACTAGAAACCTTGCCAAGTCCCTAGCATTAGCCGAAGCAAAGAATACATCTAGTGTACAAGAAGCTCCGCCTTTGAATGCTAGTGGCGCACAGTCGTCAGCTTTAGATGCGAGTCAGTGTCCGAGTCAAGCTGAAGCCGCGCGTCCCAGAACCACTAGGGGAAGACCCAGAGCCACTCGAGCATTTCGTGGCTCGAATCCTCAAAGATCGCAACAGGTGGATTATAACGTGATTCAGAACATGATAGAAGGAACTGTTACTAGAATTATGTCGTCATTGACAATAAACAATCGCCCTTCACTCAACGAACCTATGCCGATACCGAATATGCGCGATTCCCCTTCAATAGGTGCCTGCTCCTTGAATAGTCGGAGGACCGTAGACATTATGCAAAAGTGGGGAGTTCATTTTGATGGTTCATCAGAGGGTTTAGGTATTAATGAATTTATTTATCGAGTTAAATCATTAACAGATGAGACTCTAGAAAGCGATTTTGCAGGTATGTGCAAGAATATTTTCGTGTTGTTTAGTGGAAAAGCTCGATCATGGTATTGGAGATACCACAAGCAAGTTGATCGCATTGTTTGGTCAGACCTCTGTTCATCCCTTCGACAACAATATGACGACTATAGGTCAAATTTTATGAACATGGAGCTCGCAAGCAAAAAACTGGAGAGTCCTTCTCATCTTTTTATGAGGCTGTAGCCTCTCTTATAGATAAGTCTTCTCTCAAAGTGGAGGAAGAAGAGCTCATGGAAATTTTAAAGAATAACTTACTTCCTGAAACGCGAGAGAAGTTATTATATCAGCCAGTCCATTCTGTAGGACATCTGCGTCGCTTAGTACAAATGAGCGAAAATTTGTCTTATGAAACTAGCTGTCGTCTTAATCAGGCGAAGTCTAAGCAAGTTGTACAACGTAGGCAAGTTTATTCTGTAGAAGAACCAGTTGATGATGTGGAAGACGAACCAGTGGATGTAGAACTCGCAGCCATACGCGCCTCACATGAAAAACTGCGCTGTTGGAATTGCGAAGAAATAGGACATATTTGGCAGAACTGTCTGTCTGAACGTCGCATTTTCCGCTACGGTTGTGGACAGCCTAATGTGTATAAGCCACAATGTCAAAATTGTTTGCTGAAACAGTCGGAAAACCGGCACAAGGCATCCGTCAACAACCGGATGCCCAAAAAAATGTAGAACCCAATTTTATAGAAGAAGGTAAAGTCGAGATGCCAACATTGCACTCGAATACTCCTTCAATTCGTTTTCGTCCCTACAAAGAACGTTTACAAAATTATATAGCAGTCCGAAATCGAATATTTCACGTTATTCCACCTGCTCTTAGCAAACGGACTCAAAGACTGAAGACATACTATACAGAGATTAAGAAGAACAGACATTTGCAAATATCTACAATTTTTAATAATGCAACTGACCTTCGTAGTTATGCTCAAGTTTCGTTCCTGAATTATACAGAATTTGGCCTATTAGACACTGGAGCAAATATCAGCTGTATAGGTTCGAAGTTAGCAACAAACGATTTCTCAAAATTGCCAGAGTTTAAGCAAATAAAATCCAAAGCAAAAACAGCAGGAGGAGAAAGTCAAGCCTTTGTTGGATTCCTAGATATTGAAATGACTTATAATTCTGTTAAAAAACCCATTAAATTATATATAATTCCAAGCCTAAATCAGAATCCTATTTTAGGACACGATTTCTGGAAAATTTTTCAACTTGCACCAAATATAATAGGTTCTCTAGATGCATCTTGTATAAATAGCAAGTCACCTAGCGATGATGCCTATCCTTTGACCAAAACAGAGATTCAACAATTAGAGGTAGTTAAAGCACTATTTCCAAATGCGTCACATAGTTTAGGGCGTACGAGCCTTATAGAACACCATATAGATATCGGAGACTCTAAACCAGTGAAACAAAGATTTTATCCAGTCAGTCCTGCAGTAGAGAAACTTATATATGAAGAAATTGATCGCATGCTTCAGTTAGATGTTATCGAGCCTTCGATCAGTCCCTGGAGTTCACCCATGCGCCTTGTAATGAAACCGAATAAAGTACGATTGTGCTTAGATGCACGTAGGCTCAACGATGCTACGAAAAAGGATGCGTATCCTTTACCTAGCATCGAAGGCATATTCTCTCGATTGCCTAAAGCAAATCTCATTTCTAAATTAGATTTAAAAGATTTTTTTGGCAAATTAAACTCACTGAGGAGTCGAAACAGTTAACAGCATTCACAGTCCCAGGTCGCCCCCTATACCAATTTAAGGTTATGCCCTTTGGGTTGTGTAATGCTCCCTCCACTATGTGTCGTCTGATGGATAAACTAATTCCCCCAGATCTTAGACACTGTGTTTTCGGATATTTAGACGACCTGTGTGTGGTGTCAGAAGACTTTCCGTCCCATTTAGCGATTTTAGTTCGCCTAGCAGATCAGTTTCGTCAAGGGAATCTGACATTAAATACAGCCAAAAGTCGGTTTTGTGTCACAAGCATTAACTATCTGGGTTATGTCATTGGAAGCGGAGGTATTAGCCCAGATCCATCAAAAGTATCATGTATTGTTAATTGGCCACCTCCCAATAACTTGAAGCAAGTACGAGGATTTCTCGGTGTTTGTGGTTGGTACAGACGTTTTATTCATAACTTTGCCGATCTAACTTGCCCAATTACCGATGTCTTTTCCACGAAGACTAAATTTGTATGGTCCCCCGAAGCACAGAATACCATGGATAAGTTGAAGCAAGTATTAACTACTGCTCCAATTTTAACCAATCCCGATTTTAGTAAGAAATTTTATCTTCACTGCGATGCCAGCGATTTTGGTATTGGGGCAGTGCTAGTACAGTCAACGGACACGAATGATGAAAAGCCAATTCCGTTCATGTCAAAAAAATTAAGTCGCTCTCAACGCAATTATAGCGTTACCGAGCGTGAGTGTCTCGCAGTTATACTAGCAATTGAGAAATTCAGATGCTATTTAGAACTTCAGGAGTTCGAAGTGGTTACTGATCATTCTAGCTTGCTATGGCTTATGCGGCAGCAGAATATTTCTGGTAGATTGGCTCGCTGGATTTTTCGCTTACAGCAGTTTAAATTTACTTTTAGCCATCGAAAAGGAAAAGACCATGTAGTCCCAGATGCATTATCAAGATTAAGCGAAAATGAAATTTTAGAGCTTGATATGGGTTCTATAATAGACCTCACATCAAATGCCTTTTTGGAAGATTCTTATTTAGAACTAGTAAGAAAGTATTCCCAGCAAAAGTCTAGATTCCCAGATCTCAAATTGATTGGAAACTTCTTGTACATTCGTACAGAGCATGCACAGGGTCGGCAAGAGCAAGAAAAACTATCTTGGAAATTATGGGTCCCCAAAAACCTTCGAACAAGTGTTTTAAAACAAGCTCATAATAGTTGTATTTCAGCCCATGCCGGAATGCATAAAACTATAGAGAAATTACGTAGACATCTCTTTTGGCCAGGTTTAGCTAAAGATGTGAGAGATTATATTCGCTCGTGCGATACTTGCAAAGAAAACATAGCCCCTAATTATACGTTAAAACCCCCAATGGGTGATCATGTTCCTTCATATAGACCGTTCCAACGGTTTTATATTGACCTTCTTGAACCATACCCTCGTAGTAAACAAGGTCATATAGGATTGCTTATGGTATTGGACCATTTTAGCAAATACCATTGGCTGTGTCCATTAAAACAGTTCACGGCTGCCAAAATTCAAGAATATTTGCTAAAACATATTTTTCATAGTTTTGGGGTCCCTGAAACTATCATTAGTGATAATGGAACTCAGTTCAAATCTAAAGAATTTAACGCCTGGTTAACAGAGTTAGGCATTAAACACGTATATACTGCCCTTTACTCACCGCAGAGTAATGCGACCGAACGTGTAAACCGTTCATTGTTAGCAGCGATTCGATCATATTTGCAAAACGATCAGACTGACTGGGATGCGCATTTAACAAGCATTTCTTGTGCGTTACGCTCAGGTCTGCATCAATCGTTAAACTGTTCACCATATCGAGCACTTTGAACTCGATAACGCACAGATCGGACTACAAATTATTGAAAGACTTACACTTGCTTGAAGAGCCAATAATACCGATTTCTCGATCAGATAACCTTGCTCTATTGAGAAAAGACATTCAGACAAATATCCGACGAGCTTACGAACGAAACTCAGGCCAATATAATTTGAGAACGAAACCAGTAACCTTCAAGGAAGGACAGGAGGTTTTTCGAAGAAATTTTGCGTTAAGCAAATTTTCTCAAAATATTAATGCCAAACTAGGGCCTCAGTTCTTAAAAAGCCGAATTAAGAAAAAACTAGGAAACTGTTATTATGTTATTATTTATTGGAGAACCTGCAAGGCAAAGAAATAGGCACGTATCATGCCAAAGATATACGGAGCTAATTCCCGCTAATATTCTGCCTAACGTGGTATATTATTGGGTGGTGTAATGGTCGCAGAAATGCATTCATAAGCGTACCGATTATTATGGCCTTGATCGCAATAGAGCAAGAACCTAACAAAAACAAAACATAGAAACTTTAGTGAGCTTTGAAGTTGCGAAGCTTACGCAGCAGAATGCATCTTAGAATGCATCCAAAAAGCTTAGGCGGGTGCAGCGAAAGCTTTCTGTCGCGCATGCTTAGCAGCAGATCTAGGCTTAGCTGAGCGTATTCCGCGGCTACAAGATCAAAGTGCAGCCAACTTTAGGTGCAATAAAAGATGAGCTTTGATTTTCGCCGAAAGATATAAAAGCACCTAAGCAGCAAGAACACGACCTTCTTTTCACATTCACGCTGCCGAATATTAATAATTTATTAATATTTGATTCCCCTGGAATTAAAGGTATTTATTAAAAATAAATTGCGAATTTTATAAAGTAGTCTCAAATTCACATATTTTATTCACTCCAGCTTCTTTTTGTGGAAACTTTGCCCGTGTCAGAGTGCTGCACCGCTATAAACATATTTAACAAAAAAATAATAATAATAATAATATTATAGCTGCCTCTGAACACGTGGCCGCTATAATATTTCTCGGCCTTCAGCATCATTTCAAATTTGCAATATTAATGTCTCTTGGATTAAACGACAATTAATAAACCTACCGTCCCCAGCTCAATCGAACAACAACAACAAAAAACAGAAATAAAATACTTTAACAAAATTTCAGTGAAGTGCCAAAACCAAAATCTAAAATAGTGAAGAAAAAAAACACTAACCTTATAAAATAGTAAACACCTTCAAATTAGGCTGCAGTGCAAAAATTAGAACAAAGAATTAAGTGTCTACAAGCAGCAAGAAAAACTATAAAATAACGTACATATATATGAGACGCGAGAGAAAGACAAAATTGTTGAGGTTTTTTCTCTTTTGATATAAATCAAAACGCAGTTTTGTAAATGTAGGTGCACAAAAGTTTATTTAATAAAATCAAAATTATAAGTAGCAAGTACACAACGCGACGTTTTCAACCTAACTGAGCCGACACTTTCATAACTGATCTTGCACAACACAAAATGATACAATGACTCGATGTGCAGCATGCTTTTATACATCCTTCTCTTACATATGGAATGTTCTAGATGTCTTCTTCCTATGCTACTTCTCTAACATAAAGAATGTTCTGGATGTCTCTTTTCGTATGCTTGCTTTTCTGTATGTATGTATGTATGTATGTTATGTATGTACACAATCCAGAACATCGTTTGCCTATTCTAATGAAAATTCTCGAACAGCCAACGACTGATTTTACAGTTACATACGTTAAATGCTTATTTCTACAAAGATGATAATGATGATGAGTTTTGTTCGAGATCATTCTTCAACAAAAATACACTGGGCAAAATTCTTCATGTAATTTTTTGTAACTAGTGAAAAGACAATTAAAAATAAAACTGATTACATTTAAGATTCGGAAAAAGCCACACACCCATAAATTAATTAAATAAATTAAGAAAATAAATAACCTATAAAATAAATAAATTTAAAAAATTTTGTAAATAAATAAATAAATGTAAAAAAAAAGCGAGAATAAACCCAAAGAAAGCAAGAAGAAAAAATCAAAGCCATAGTGATGAGAATTGTTCCCCATTTGTAAAATTCAACTTAACCTTAATCCAACAGCAGCAGTCAACCACGAGGAAAGGCCTTTCATCGATGGAAAAAAAAAAAACTGTGAGTGTTTGATCACCCTTTTGCTCCCTTTCCTTAACTTCATGATGTCCCAAAATTTTAATTAAATCATTATAAAAAAAAAAAAGAAAAAAAAACTTATTTTTATTTATATATATTTATATTATATATATATATCCCTGAAATTTGTCTCTAAAATAAAATGTGGACATTCTCTTTTTTTTTTCCACATTGTATTAAACATCAATATGAATCTAGTTTTTATTTAATTTTTTTAATATTCAGATATCACATTTATTTCTTTAATTGATTTGATTTAAAATAATTTAATAGGCATATATAAAAAAAAAAAGAAAGATATGAAGAAATGAAGAAACGAAAAATCATATGAGAACTATAAAAAAAAAGTTATAAAAAAAAAGAAAAGAAAAAAAACCTATATGTTTGCATCAATAAATAAATTATAAATAAAATATATAAATAAATAAACGAATAACTATAATACTAATGGGCACGAAAGAAAAGAAATAAATTAAAAAAATTTGTTTATACACTATATTATAATGAACAAAAAAAAAAACTTGTATTTTTTTTAATTAATTTAACCCTAGCCCTATAAGACTCAGCCGCGTCAACCAACTATTATAAAGACTTTGTTAAAAATTATGAGGAGAGTATATTTAATTTAGTTAAGTTCGTAAAATAAAGAGAATTGTCAAGATGAAAGAAAAAGAAATTTGAGAAATATTTTTTTAGTGAATCACTATGATAGGCTAAAGGTAGTCTAAAACATGGCATAGAAGAAAAGAGAGTCGAAGCATTCTTGTTAGGGGATTTCCAGCGAATGGTTAATTGGAGATCATGGTCGGGTTTGGGTATAGATAGCGAGAGGCAACCGACAGCTTCGCCTCCGCGTCTGTATACCTGTTCCAATTCTTGTTCATTCCTTTTTTTGTGTACTAGTGTTAGTGTTGTCCCATCCCACAAGTTTTTTTGTAGGAGTCTTAACAAATTAAAGTTTATGTATGGTTAGTCCCGGTATAGCAAAGACCCACCCCATCGCCGAACGAGCTAAGGGAACCAGAGGACTCCGCCTGCCTGTACCGAAGACATGAATGCATGCTGCTGCATGCACAGCACATTCACATACTCATATTTGTCCAACACCACTCTCATCTGAGTGCGGTGTGGTTACAAGCACAATTTGAAAAATCACTACATATTCAGGTCCGATTTGCCACGCCCCCAATGGGCGTAGACATATATCTTTTTGATCGATCTTCTTAGAATCATAACATTAACTCACATGCAAAATTTCAGCATTCTAGCTTTAACGGTGTAGAAGATACGTTTTTCCCGATTTTTTATGTTTACGCCCATTGGGGGCGTGGCAAATAGGACCTGAATATATAGTGATTTTTCAAATTGTGCTATATTTTGAACACTATTGACACTAGAGACTTGAAATTTTACATGTATACTCAGGTTGCCAACCCAAGACTAATAAGCTATGGTGGATATATCTACGCCCACAGGGGGCGTGGCAAACCGCAAAAGTTTATATCTCCTACAGTTTTAGAGCTAGACGCTTGAAAATTGGATGGTTGAGTTACTAATGTTCTCCTCTATCGATGCCCCAAAAATAATTTTTTAGCCTCTTTGGGGGCGTGGCATATCGAAAAATACCCTGTAATTTTCGCATTTTTGGAATGTGAGCAACCAAATTTTGCAGGCATGTTGGCCTCGGCTCTTTCTAAGAACTGGCAATTTATGCGTCTACGCCCACTGGGGGCGTGGCAAATCGGCAAAGAAGTTTGTTGTGGCCAACTGCATAATTCATGCATATAATAGCTTAGTAGCAATTGCTATGATGGCAGAAAGCATTTTAACATAAATATAATAATATTAATGAATTTAAAAAATAAAATTGATAAGTTTTCGATTAATAAATAAAAAGTTTCCAGCGGGGTTCGAACCTAGGTCTTTTGAAAACAACATGTATTCGTTAGCTAAACCTAAATAAATTCACAGCTGATCAGCTGACCAGCTGATCAGCAGCTTGTGACGTAACAAAACAACACAATCGCACTTCTTGCAATATGTATACACACTTGGATGTGTATACACTAGTGCTGGAGAAACATCGATGTTTGACGACATCGATGTTTCGATGTTTCGATGTTTTGCAATAAAAAACATCGATTTATCGATGAAACATCGGAAAAAACTTGTTATTATAAACGTATTCAATGTTAACAAAATTAAATGGTATATTTTATTGAAATTTATTCATCATTTCACAAATTCAAAACTTAAAACTAAAAAAAAAAAAAAAAGAAAGAAAAACAAAATTAAATAATAATTAAAAAATATATCTTCATCAGTCTTAACCGTTTCTTTTTTAAAATTCTCTCATTTTTTAAGATCTGCAATAAAATTGTTATTAAATTCATTATTTTAATTTAATCTAAGTATGGATAGCTTCACCTTATTATATTCTAATGGATCTCATTTGAGATCCAATCGTTTTTGTTAATGAAGACTAGCATGTCAACATTTTGTAGTGGCGCTGGACTAGCTAAAGTCAAGCATTTTTATAAATATATGTCTACAAATTGTAATATTATGAATAGCCTAAAAGCATGCACTCAGCAGAGCAGTGAACCGTTTAAAACAGCTGTTATCCAGGGCAACCAAAAGGAGACCATAATATAACAGGAGCAATTGTCACTTTCGCTCGGAAGTTATATCTGTTCCCAAGCGCTGGCTTGCCGCTCCAGCATCAGCCATACTTTCTTTTCTAATTTGACTCGCAAACCGGCAAGACCGAAAATTTTACTGTGCCAAGTATACTGTGCAACTTCATTTGTGAACATTTTACATAAAATAGAAAAAGAAGAATTTCTTTTCTTTTATTTAAATTAATTAGTGCAAGTGCCAAATCAAGCATTGGTGAGTCATAAAGCATTAAAGCATAAAGCATTTAAATAAAATTAATAAGAAAAAACTCTAGTGAATAAATTAAATAATTTCGCACAAACCTCTTTGCAGGTTTGGCACCAAGTCTTATCTTAATTTTCTTTTGTGCTGGCGACAAATACGCTACGCCTAAATCGGCAAGCACCTAAGGCCGCAGATCTTGCGCTGCAAAATTGGCAAATCTTCCATCCACCAAAAGCTGAGCAGCCTTTGCTAGACGCAAATACCTTTTTTTTGGCCACGCCACCACTACACGCAGTCTCAAAAAGAGAACTTGTGTTCCCAATTGGAATCGTTGGATGAATCGTTTATAACGATACCCTGCATATTCGACCAAAAAAATTTTGTCATTCGTTAGAGAGAAAAAAAACGAAAAAGAGGAAAAAAATCTAACCTAATCATGAAAATGTATAATTAAAATAGTTTATAATTTATATATTATCAAATTTTGTATATCTAATAATATCTACCCCATATGAATATTTCCCCTTAATTAGCATCTCCTTTTCTATATTTGAATTTTTGCATTATTTTTATTTTATTCATTTTTGCATAAAGCATAATTTTTATAGCAGCTTACAGCCATACCGAAATGGAAGCGCTTTCATCGAGGGATATTGCCGTAAGTGCTCAATTTTAAATTTAATCTGCCTCACTTCTTATTTAGTTTATCAGCGTTTTTGTTTTGCTACGCTACATTCGTAAAGAATAATGCACTAATCATTTCTTTTTTCCTATCATTCTTTTCTCTTATTATAGTATCCTACGTTTTTCATTTCTTCGCTGGCTTATTCTTACTAGCAGCTGACAGCTTACTTAAAATCTTTAAAAAAAAAAAAAAAGCTCTAATCTCTTTACCTCTCTTTACCATAATTCTAATGTATCGATATTATAATTCTTTTTGTATTAAACTTTAAAGCTAAAATGAATATTTGCTAAGTCTAATCTTTTCGGGGCCATGCGACGCAACTGTGTAAGGGTGTACTAGTTTCTCAAGCTGGAATGGGATCGCTAAAATGTATATATGGTAACTAGCGATCATGGTAGGGAGGGCAAGGTCGGTCGCCTAAAATATCTAGGGCCGATACCCAGCTTGGCAGCTATGTATGTTTGTTTGTGCGTTTGTCTCTTTCTTTCTTCTTTTCTTCCCTTCGAGCTATCTAAATTGGCCAGTGACCATCGAAAGTAGGCACGCGAGTTTATTTTAATAAATAATGTGTGGCAGCACCTGGAGTTGCAGTTCCCTTTTTGTACCCATCCCTCTTCCCGACTATCCTGAGCCGGATCCAGCGCGTGCCCTGCACACGAGAATACATCCCTCTCATCCGACTGTCTGCCCAATGTAACTCGTTACAGTATTATAATTAAAAATTATTTATTAATATTGGCGCCCAACGTGGGGCCTGAATGTCCGGCAGCCCCGACAACAATCGATTAAAGTCAATATCAGCTGACTTATTCTATAGTTTCGATGTGTCTTGGTCCATCTCTATTAAGAAAGAGAAGAGTAAACAAAGTGCGTGCGAAAGCATATTTAAACGCAATGAGCTTTTCTGTACCATAAAGACGTGCATAATATTTAAAATTCTCGTTGCCGGAGGTGCATTTTAAATAGACTTGATCTATTACCCTCCGAGTAACGAAATTGTATTATCGCCGCCTTAATGACTATTATTTTAGTCATGGCTATGGTTTGTGACATTGTCGTTTTGTTTTTGTTTTTTTTGTTTCTTTTGTTACCTTGCTGCTGGACGTGGTTTTAAATGGACGAGTTCTATTGCTCGCCGCGCAAGATAATATTTACGCCTTAAGGGCGCCGTCACAACCATCAGTCAAAGTTACAGTTTGTATCTCTATATGTTTATATACGCACAATGTTTCTTTAATAATTTATTTTCTTTATCTTCTATACTAAAATTTCTTCTATCATCCTTGCGTGAAAGTACACTGGAACGCCCTTGTTTTCAAAGTTGTTCACTGTATCATAAAGACGTGCATAGTGTTAAATATTCTTGTCGCTGGATGAGAATTTCAATGGACAAGATCTATTATTCTCTGCGCAAGGAAGATACATTATCGCCGCCTTAATGACTATTATCTTAGTCATGGCTATGGATTATGACATTATCGTGTCTTTGTATTGTTTGTCTTTCTGTGGAAGTGGTTTTCAATGGACGCGATCTGTTACCCTCCTCGCAAGATATTATTTACGCCTTAAGGGCGTGGTCATAACCGTAAGTCAAAGCGACAGTGGTACCAATTATAATACTAATTTCTATGCTATTTTCTTACATTCTTTCCTCCTTTATATACTTTACTTATATTTCTTCTATCTTCTTAGCACAAAAACAATACTTGTCTTAAATCGCCTTTAGGATGTGTTCGCATGGTACCCGAAATCGTGTGTAATTGAGATATTCTTTTGAATTTGGTTTACTCATTATTTTATTTTTCTTTCAGTTATCGCTCTTCCGTATAATTTCTTTTGCTTTATTTTGATATATTAGTTGTTTATTTGTATTCCTACCTATTATCATTGAGTTGATTTTTATTAGTTTTTTTTGTTAAATTCAATTATCAATTATCTGTCAAGGTAGTTGTTATTTATATATATAGAAATAGCGAAATAGGAACATGCCTCTAACGCGTAGTAGCGAAAATTTATCTCTGCCTGACGAACCTAGTCCGGACTGTTTTATTTGTACTGAGTCTATTACTATTGAAAGCCAGTTATTTAAAACAGATTGTGGACATACTTTTCATCAGTCGTGTTTTAACGCTAAAGTAACCAATAAAACAGTTTGTCCAGTCTGCAAGCAGTCGCTACGATTACCAAGTGTAACCGTTAGCACCGATTCTATAATGGATAAGCCATCAGGATCGAATGTAGTAACTAAAACCAGATCACAGACCAGAAGGATAACAACCTCGGCCATATCCAATATGCCTGAAGTGGTTATTTCGTCACCAGTGGTGGTTCCCTCTGTGACATCACCTCCAGCTGCAGATTTGGCAACCATAATTGCAAATGCCATTGCAGCAGCCTCACTTCAGCAAACACAAATATTGTCACAGGCAATAGAGAGTGGCTTTCAGAAAATGGTTGGGTCGTCTTTCGGGCCTTCTGAAGTTCGTAATACCATACTGCCTACTCACGAAAACCCCAGCAATCGTGATCAGCATGAGTATCGAACAGCCTCAACGGCGTCTGGCACTCATACAAGCGATAGGCTTACTTCTGGACCAGATTTGCGACCAGATCGCATTAGCCAAATCATAGCCAATTGGAAAGTGCGTTTTAATGGGAAAACGGCTTTATCGGTAGACGACTTTATTTATCGAGCAGAAGCTCTTACGCATCAGACTCTTGAAGGCAATTTTGAGTTGTTGTCTAGGTACGCTAGCAACCTTTTTGAGGGAAATGCGAATGAATGGTTCTGGCGTTATCACAAAAGCGTGCCCGAGATTCGTTGGCATGAACTTTGTTACGCACTTCGGGATCACTTCAAAGATGATAGTTCGGACATACATATTCGAGCTACTATCGATAGGCGTAAGCAAAAGATAGGCGAACCTTTCGATGAGTTCCATGAGGCCATTGTTGTACTTTCGGACAAGCTTTCGCGTCCCTTACAGGAGTCATCGTTGCTAGAAATTCTTCGTAGTAATTTGCTCCCAGAGATTCAGCACGAACTACTCTATGAAAAAGTTGAGAGAGTTGCCCAGTTACGTCATTTGGTGCGCACACGCGAGATCTTTTTACAAAGCGTTGGCAAACCATTAGTAACTCGGCCACATCCTATATCAATGCCACGTCGCACCATAAGTGGAATTTCAATAGAACACGAGTTCATTGATGAGGAAAAAGATAGTCCAGAAATATCAGTAGTAAATTTTCTGTGCTGGAATTGTAATGCGACAGGGCACAGGTACCAAGATTGTACGGCCGAACGACGCATATTTTGTTATGGTTGTGGCAAACCCGACACGTACAAGCCGTCGTGCCAGAAATGCAACAACTTTTCAAAAAACTTGTCAGCTCGTGCACAGTCGACCAGTGCACGCAAACAAATGAAGTCGAAATCAACCAACACATAATAGGTTTTCGATCAGCTGATCATACAACCAACCCAATTACGACCTCACAACTAGATAAGTCTCCTTTAGTAACAATACCCACCCAAATAGGTTCAGCTTCTAGTATTCAAATATGTCCTCGCCTCTCAGAAGGAAAACAGTGTGAAATAGAGCAAACACAATTAATGTTAGCCGTGATAGCAAACGCTCAAGACATTAGGCCGTATGCAGATGTTAGTTTGCTAGGAAAGAGTATTACTGGTCTTATGGACACTGGCGCTTCCATAAGCTGTATAGGTGGTAACTTTTCTAATCACGTTCTCAATTCCAATATTGAATTTAAGCCGCTAAGTTCGGCTGTACGAACGGCGGATGGGAAGGCGCAGAATATTATTGGTAAAATTACTACCGAAATTAAGTTTAGAAATGAAGCTAGAATGTTGACATTTTATCTAGTACCTTCCTTGTCTCAGGATTTATATTTGGGGATAGATTTTTGGACCCAATTTAATCTTCTTCCATTGGAGGTGGTACCCAATATTTATAATATGTCCTCCATAGAGGAGCAGAACCTAAAACCACTCACAGCCACGCAACGCCAATTACTGTTGCAACACGTTAATTTGTTTCCGTCTTTTGCTAAACTGGGCTTAGGTCGAACAACCCTACTTTCTCATGAAATTAATGTCGCCAAAGCCACTCCAATTAAGCAACGCCATTATCCCGTTTCACCAGCGATAGAAAAGCTGATGTATGAAGAGCTAGATAGAATGCTTAAATTAGGTGTAATAGAGGAATCACAAAGCTCTTGGTCTTCTCCAGTTGTGCTAGTTCGCAAACCTGGAAAAATTCGCTTGTGTTTAGATAGCAGGCGTGTCAATGCGGTTACAATTAAGGATGCATATCCAATGCCGTTTATTGATGGCATTCTTAGCAGGCTACCGAAAGCTGAATTTATTACCAGTCTAGATTTAAAAGACGCATTCTGGCAAATCCCCTTGGAGGCGAAATCGCGCGATAAAACTGCATTTACTGTACCCGGTAGGCCGCTATACCAATACACGGTTATGCCTTTTGGGCTTTGTAATGCTCCGCAGACAATGTCGAAACTAATGGATAAAATAATTCCCAGTAATCTACGTCAGGAAGTTTTTATTTACTTAGATGACTTGTTAGTAGTATCCGATACTTTTGAGCGTCATTTAAGTGTCCTAAGAGAGTTGGCAAGTCGAATAAAAACAGCAGGTTTGACCATCAATATTGAGAAAAGTAATTTCTGCCTCAAAGAGGTAAAATATTTAGGTCACGTGATTGGCAATGGTACTGTTAGCACAGACCCGGATAAAATCGCAGCCATCACAGAGTTCCCAGTTCCTCGATCAGTTAAACAAGTTAGACGGTTTTTAGGTATGACGGGGTGGTATAACAAATTTATTCAGAACTATGCCACCATTGCATCTCCTATAACGGATACGTTGAAGCAGAAACAAAAATTTGAATGGGGTGAATTCGCACAGAAGGCGTTCGAAGAGCTCAAGGTGAAGCTTAGTACGGCTCCAGTTTTGCATAGCCCAGATTTTAACAAACCATTCTCTATACACTGTGATGCCAGCCATACAGGTGTAGGTGCCGTGCTAGTACAATCTACGGACAATAATGAAGAGGTACCAGTTGCTTTTATGTCTCGAAAACTAAACCGTTGTCAGAGAAGTTATTCTGTAACTGAAAAAGAATGTTTGGCAGCTATTCTAGCCATAAAAAAATTCCGAGCGTTCGTTGAAGGGCAAGAATTTTCGGTAGTTACCGATCACGCTTCTTTAAAGTGGCTCATGTCTCAATCTGACTTGAGTTCTCGGTTGGCCAGGTGGGCTTTAAAGCTCCAAGGGTTTGAATTTAAAATAGTTCATAGAAAGGGCAGCCAAAATATTGTACCAGATACTTTATCGCGAGCGTATACGGAAGACCTCTCTGCAATTACAGCCGACTGTCTGGTAGATCTCGATTCAGACTGTTTTAAGTCATCTGACTATGAAGAACTGAAGGCCAAAATAATAGCCAATCAGCCAAGTACACCGGATGTGAAGGTAGTTGACGGCTATATATATCGGAGAGCTGATCATGCATCGGGTGAGAAAATAGCCGATGATCTCTGTTGGAAACTTTGGGTCCCCGGCTGTTGGTCCCAGCAGTCCTTAAGAAGGCCCATGAGCCTCCACTGGCTTCTCATCCTGGTATAAGCAAGATGTTAGACAAATTACGTCGCTATCTGTATTGGCCACAAATGGCAGTAGACGTCAAGAATTTTGTGAATACTTGCGAAAGTTGCAAATGCAATAAGCATCCAAACCACACATTGCGTCCACCCTTAGGGACATCAGGTCCTACCCATCGCTTCTTCCAAAAGCTGTATATCGATTTCCTAGGTCCGTACCCTCGAAGTCGTGCTGGGAATGTAGGAATCCTAGTGGTGTTAGACCATATGTCGAAGTTTCCTTTTCTTAAACCAGTTAAAAGTCTGACTGCAGACGCCATTATCGATTATTTAGAGCGGGACTTGTTCCATTGCTTCGGAGTTCCCGAAACTATTGTCTCTGATAACGGTGTGCAATTCAAATCCGAATTATTTAACACACTGTTACTTAAATATGGAATTACCCACACATATACTGCTGTTTACTCTCCACAAGCCAATGCTTCAGAACGAGTCAATCGATCGGTGATAGCAGCAATAAAATCATATATTGCTCCTGATCAACAAGATTGGGACGCTCACTTGAGCGCTATTTGTTGTGCTTTGCGTTCAGACGTGCATTCGGCTATCGGCACTAGCCCGTATCGAATGGCATTTGGCCAGAATATGGTAACCAATGCATCCACTTACAAACTGTTGCGTGATCTAAATCTCTTAGAAGACCGCGTTATTCGATTTAGCCGCGACGATTCATTTGATCTCATACGCGACAAAGCAAAAGATTGCATGCAACGACAACACAGCCGAAATGAGAACACCTATAACATGCGTTGTCGGGATGTAAAGTTTGTGGTAGGTCAAGAAATTTATAGACGAAATTTCCAACAAAGTAACTTTGTAAGGGGTTTTAACGCAAAGCTATCTCCTAATTTCGTAAAGGCCAGAATTAGGAAAAGACTCGGTAACAGTTATTACGAGTTAGAAGATTTGCAGGGTCGCTTGATTGGCAAATACCATGCAAAGGATCTAAAGCAATAATTGTCGTGTCCAGCGTGAATCACCCTATGAGTGTGATTTTGGTAGGGGGGATTTGTAGTGGCGCTGGACTAGCTAAAGTCAAGCATTTTTATAAATATATGTCTACAAATTGTAATATTATGAATAGCCTAAAAGCATGCACTCAGCAGAGCAGTGAACCGTTTAAAACAGCTGTTATCCAGGGCAACCAAAAGGAGACCATAATATAACAGGAGCAATTGTCACTTTCGCTCGGAAGTTATATCTGTTCCCAAGCGCTGGCTTGCCGCTCCAGCATCAGCCATACTTTCTTTTCTAATTTGACTCGCAAACCGGCAAGACCGAAAATTTTACTGTGCCAAGTATACTGTGCAACTTCATTTGTGAACATTTTACATAAAATAGAAAAAGAAGAATTTCTTTTCTTTTATTTAAATTAATTAGTGCAAGTGCCAAATCAAGCATTGGTGAGTCATAAAGCATTAAAGCATAAAGCATTTAAATAAAATTAATAAGAAAAAACTCTAGTGAATAAATTAAATAATTTCGCACAAACCTCTTTGCAGGTTTGGCACCAAGTCTTATCTTAATTTTCTTTTGTGCTGGCGACAAATACGCTACGCCTAAATCGGCAAGCACCTAAGGCCGCAGATCTTGCGCTGCAAAATTGGCAAATCTTCCATCCACCAAAAGCTGAGCAGCCTTTGCTAGACGCAAATACCTTTTTTTTGGCCACGCCACCACTACACGCAGTCTCAAAAAGAGAACTTGTGTTCCCAATTGGAATCGTTGGATGAATCGTTTATAACGATACCCTGCATATTCGACCAAAAAAATTTTGTCATTCGTTAGAGAGAAAAAAAAAACGAAAAAGAGGAAAAAAATCTAACCTAATCATGAAAATGTATAATTAAAATAGTTTATAATTTATATATTATCAAATTTTGTATATCTAATAATATCTACCCCATATGAATATTTCCCCTTAATTAGCATCTCCTTTTCTATATTTGAATTTTTGCATTATTTTTATTTTATTCATTTTTGCATAAAGCATAATTTTTATAGCAGCTTACAGCCATACCGAAATGGAAGCGCTTTCATCGAGGGATATTGCCGTAAGTGCTCAATTTTAAATTTAATCTGCCTCACTTCTTATTTAGTTTATCAGCGTTTTTGTTTTGCTACGCTACATTCGTAAAGAATAATGCACTAATCATTTCTTTTTCCTATCATTCTTTTCTCTTATTATAGTATCCTACGTTTTTCATTTCTTCGCTGGCTTATTCTTACTAGCAGCTGACAGCTTACTTAAAATCTTTAAAAAAAAAAAAAAAGCTCTAATCTCTTTACCTCTCTTTACCATAATTCTAATGTATCGATATTATAATTCTTTTTGTATTAAACTTTAAAGCTAAAATGAATATTTGCTAAGTCTAATCTTTTCGGGGCCATGCGACGCAACTGTGTAAGGGTGTACTAGTTTCTCAAGCTGGAATGGGATCGCTAAAATGTATATATGGTAACTAGCGATCATGGTAGGGAGGGCAAGGTCGGTCGCCTAAAATATCTAGGGCCGATACCCAGCTTGGCAGCTATGTATGTTTGTTTGTGCGTTTGTCTCTTTCTTTCTTCTTTTCTTCCCTTCGAGCTATCTAAATTGGCCAGTGACCATCGAAAGTAGGCACGCGAGTTTATTTTAATAAATAATGTGTGGCAGCACCTGGAGTTGCAGTTCCCTTTTTGTACCCATCCCTCTTCCCGACTATCCTGAGCCGGATCCAGCGCGTGCCCTGCACACGAGAATACATCCCTCTCATCCGACTGTCTGCCCAATGTAACTCGTTACAATTTTTTGATTGTAGCGAACATACTTAAAAAACCTGAAATTTTGGGGAAAAAATCTGGCAAAAAAGGTGAAGTTTTTTGCCTTTTTTAAGGTTTTTTTTACGAAAAGACCAGTGTTTCGTCCTGTTCGTGACAATTATTATGTTTATTGCATTATTCTATAGTGCCAATCATATTTTAATAGTCACGACAGCATTCCTTCTTAATGTATATAAGTATCGAAAGCAACATTTTGTTTTGTGAAACTTCACAGAACTCCCAGATCTATTACTAAAATATTTCAAGCACCAATTGGTTATGTGATCAACTGGCAGCTATACTAAATTTGCAATGACTGTAATATACGAATATATTCTGGTCTTATCATTTAAGTCTTTTCGCAGCCATCATTTGAATTCCTGGCTGTTACGTTACACATCCTGGCACTACAATGAACAACACTTCATTGTACATACATTCTCTAAAATATGTTAAAGTGCTAAGAAAAATAAGCGGAAAAAATTTAAATATTTTTTTAAAAAGCCAGAATTCCCGCTGCCCGCTGTTATGGATAAATTGGATAAATTTAGTGAATGGAAAATTTTTACAAAACATCGATCATCGAACAAAAAACATCGATGTTTCTAATTTTTTAAAAAACATCGATGTATCGATGTTACATCGATGTTGCGCCCAGCACTAGTATACACAAATACAAACATCTGTGTATATACATACATACATATGTATATGCATGCATAGAAAAACTGCTTGGCAAGCAAGCAGCGTGGCAAATCGGAAAAGTTGTTTTAGTTTTAGCTTAAATGCACAATTCATATGCTTATGTTTATAAATGATTATCAATTGGCAGCAAGCATTTTATAATAAATATACAAATATAAAAAAATAAAAAATAAATAATTTTTGAAAAAAAGTTTTCTGCGGGATTCGAACCCACGCACCTAAGTATAGCTTGCATAGCGCTTACCACCAGCGCCACTGACCTAATATAAGCTGTGTTAACTAAAACCAAATAAGGCATTGCTAGAGCGTCTCTGACAAAACTAAAGTAACGTTCGAAAAATTCCCAATTCAGTCACAATTCTTAGAATATTGTGGCATGCAAACTTTTGTATGCATACATAGAAAATTGTGTATAGTCGTATATTAAATAAATAAAATGCACCTATGGGAACAGAGTATATCGCAGTTAGTTTCGCCTAACTGCAACGTTCTTACTTGCTTTTATACCCTGAACCCAGTTAAAATGGGAAATCAGGGTATAATGGTTTTGTTAAAAGTATGTAACAGGCAGAAGGAGGCGTGGCAGACCCCATAAAGTATATATATTAATGATCAGGGTGACGAGAAAAGTCGATATAGCCATGTCCGTCTGTCTGTCCGTCCGTCTGTCCATCTGTCCGCATGTTTGAACGCGTCGATTTCCGAAGATACAAAAGCTAGAGAGCTCATTCTTTTTGTGTTAGTTCCGTATATTGCACGCGCAGTACGAGTTTGTTTCAGAAATTCGATAACTTGTATATTTGCAAAGGAAACGAAATTATCGGGAACCAGTTATAAAATTCTAGCTAATTCACCTTTAGAGTTAGAGTCTCCAAGTGTATGTATGTATGTATGTTTATGTGTGCAAGCGTAGATCAGCGTGTGGCTGCAATCGTACATACATACATACATACATATGTACATGTATGTACATATGTATTTGTGCATGTAAAGCTAATTGTAAAAGAGTTATGATTTCTAAAAAACCTAAAATGTTAAATAGAATATGTAGATCATATGCTGAAACTCTCATTACATTCCATTATATATTTTAAAAATTTTAAAACAATTAAAATAACAATGGAAATGCAAGCAACGTTGAGCAATGCAAATCAATTTTCGTATGCGTGTGCACATATACACACAAAAAATCTTGGGCCGTTTTCTATGTTGCTATGCGTGTATATTCTAAGAATCACAATTGTTTTTGAATTGCGTTAAAATTGTCTTTGAATTGTATTTGTATTTTCAGCCACTGCTTTAGTTTTTTTTCGTATATGGCGAATTTGATTCGCTTTCGCTACTCTGCTGTTTAAGTGAGCCGTGGTGTAGATGGTTAGGCAGAAGCAACAAATGTTGGGGTGTCGCAGGTTGTAGTCTCGCCTAAGCCCTTCATAATTTCTTATTTTTAATATTTTTTTTTTTATACCCTGAACCCATTGAAAATGGGAATTCAGGGTATAATGGTTTTGTGAAAATGTATGTAACAGGCAGAAGGAGACGTCGCAGACCCCATAAAGTATATATATTCTTGATCAGCATCGAAAAATAAGTTGATCTAGCCCTGTCCGTCTGTCCGTCCGTCTGTCCGTCTGTCCGTCTGTCCGTCCGTCCGTCTGTCCGTCCGTCCGTCCGTATGAACGTCGAGATTTCGGAAACTACAAAAGCTAGAGAGCTGAAATTTCACATGAACACTCGTATGTTACCTACGCAATACGAGTTTATTTTGTTTTTTCGATAACTCATCCCATTTCCAAATTATCGATAAAAAATCGAAAATTCGTTTCAATTGTTTAGGTTTTTTGGGTATAACTACTACACCGTTTTAGCTAGAGACTTCAACTTTATATATTTAGTTAGATATTATGAATACGCAGATCTTGTAGTTTTCAGATTTTGGATGCCACGCCCCCTTCGCCCACAATTTGGAAAAAACGCATTTCAAATACTAGAGACTTGCAATTTGGCACATGAATAGATATTTATACCCTTAATCTACTCTGAATTTTTTTTATTTAAATTTTATGAAGATCGTCCATCTAGAAATGGAGTTATAAGCGTCCAAAGTTCAGCCCAACCCACCCCCAAGCCACGGCAGCAACTGCGCAGTTAGCAGAGCGCGCGCTTATAAGTGCGTAAAGAAGAAGAGTATCACTTTTTTGCAGGGTTCAGGGTATCTCGTAGTCGAGCCGTCTCGACTAGAGCCTTCTTACTTGTTTTTTATTATTTCTTTCTTTTTTATTATTATTTATTCTGTTGTATTTGATACCTTTGAAAGTCAGTTGGTAGTTTAACTAATTGTGAATAAGTGCGTTTTTTTTTAAATTTCAAATATTTAATAGCATCATTTCTGAAAGTGTTTTTATTTCAATTATATTTTATTCCGTTAAGTCAACAGAAAATAATGAACAAAAAAAAAGTCTGCCCAAATAACAAAAGCACGTGACATCTGTGTAAGAGTTTTCCTATATGTATGCACACATATACACAAAACTAGCCTAGCATGGTCTAAGAATTTAAACTTGCTAGATGGCGCTTTAGCAGTGAACTTATTTACTATGGCTATTACAGCTTCGAGTTGATATATTTCTTTTACAATTATGAAGTGTCTGTGTTAATTAAGGTGATGCGTGTTAATCGAGGAACGTCTATTTGTTGGGTCTATTTTTAATGATATTTAATAATATAACATTTTTCGCATTTCAACTAATATAAGCGCCATCTAATATAATTTTTTTGGCAATGCATACACACATACATATGTATGTAATAATATATATATATACATGTCCATATGTACATTTTGAACGTTACACGCATACATTCTTATCTACATATACTTTCTGATTTATCAATATGGTAATTCTCCAGAAAAGTCAACTTTTTGTCACGTTCGACACTTTGGTTTGTTGTAATTATCTTGAGAACGGATTCATTTTAATACTAATCAAGAGCAATGTATTGAACTATTTGTCAAAATTAAGAAGTTTTTTTGCCATTTTCAGCACTAAAATTGATGCATTTTCAAGATAATTACAAAAAACCAAACCACAGTACAGATTATTATTTTATTTTATTAAAATTGGGTTCAGGGTATTATCTAGTCGAGCACTCTCGACTAGAGTTTTCTTACTTGTTTTTTTTTTTTTTTTTTGTTAAATTTTTGCTTTAGGCAGCTTGCTCTGCAACGCTAAGCGACCTGTCTCGCCTCTCCACGGGTTCAGGTCAGCCACATGCGCGGTCCTGGTCTGTTTTTCGGCATCCGAGCTGATGCGGCTGATGACAGGCGACACAAAATCGCACACACCTTGTCCCCAATAGCCGGCTTCCATTGCCGCCGCCGCAGATTGTAATGCCGCGCCTGGTCCTGCGCAGCTCTCTCCAGATTTCGACGCACAATTTCCAAGACTTCTCGCATCTTGGTTGCCCTCTCCATGGGACTCTGTGCCTCCTGGCCTGTCCCAAGAGTTTGTGCGTCAAATATGGTTTAGGGCAGCCTCGGCTCTCGCCCTTGCGTGATGAACGCTGCCGTTTACCCTGTAGACGCTGATCGCTGCCAGCAAACTGCGCGATCATCGTCTTCACCGTCCTGTTGTCCCTCTCGGTTGGATTTTCTTGTGGTGTGTATGGCGCCGTCAACTGGTGCCGCACTCCCAGCTCGTCCAAAAAGCTCTTAAAGGCTCGACTGGGGAATTGGGTGCCATTGTCCGTGATGAGTATTTTTGGCGCGCCGAATCTGGCAAAGATTCTCTCACGGAACGCCTTTTGCAGCGCCGCCGTGTTCGCGCTCCTCAAAGGCACCATCTCCGTCCATTTCGAGAAACGATCGATGAACACCAGTAACATCGTGTTTCCATGCTTCGACCTCGGTAACGGACCCACAAAATCGGCGCATACAGTTGCCCATGGCTCCTCGGGCACCTGTGTCAGCATCTGACCTGCAACTGCCTGGGCTTGTAGCGCTGGCACACCTCGCATCGCTGCACGTAGTTGCACACTTCCCGGTACATTCCTGGCCAGTAGTACCTTGCTGCCACCCGAGCAATTGTTTTTCTGCTCCCAAGGTGGCCAGCGGTGGCTGTGTCGTGGCTCACCTCTAGCACTTGCTTGCGCCGCTCTGTCGGTACACACAGCTTCCATGCAGCCACATCCTCGTGGCCGGCTTGGTGCGGAATGTGCCGGTATATGTTTCCAGCCTCCTCTCTATAGTCTGCGAACTTCTGCGGAGTTTTCCGCATATCCTGGCGCAGCCTTTTTAGCCAGCGATATGCTGTCCCATTTGGCGTCTCTATGCTCTTGGCCAAGCAGCATGCGTCCTCCTCCAGCGGCTGCCGTGATAGCGCATCAGCTACGACATTTTGTTTGCCTTTCCGGTAGCGCACCTCGAAGTCGTATTGCTGAAGCTCCAGCGCCCATCTGGCAATCCTTCCTGAAGGGCTCTCGATGGAGTTGAGCCACTTCAGCGCCATATGGTCCGTGATCACTATGAAATGATAGCCTTCCAGGTACGGCCTGAGTTTGCTGAGTAGTTTCTCTCAGCACTGTTAAGTGTCCGGCTGGCATACGAAATGACGCGCTCGTCAGGGCACGCCAAGACAGGTGATTCCGTCAACTTGGCCTTCACCGTTTCGAACGCCCTTTGATGCTCCTCTGTCCACTCCCATTTGACGCCCTTCTTGAGTAATGCACTGTGGAAGCGAAATCTGGGACAAAGCGACGATACCATGAAGCCACTCCCACATATTGTCTCAACTCTTTGACATTAGTTGGTGGCTTTAGCTGGGCAATCGCGGCTACTTTCTCTGGGTCAGTGCGGATGCCATTCTCCGTGACTTTATGACCCTGTTATTTCAGCTCCTTTTTGAAGAAATCGCACTTGTCGATGTTGATCCTCAAATTGGCTGCCCGTAGTCGCCGGAACACCTCTCGCAGGTTATCCATGTGCTCCTGACGTGTCCTGCCGATGACGATGATGTCGTCCAGCGTGTGGCATCATGTCAGGGCCGATGACCTGGTCTAGAGCTCGCTGGAATGTTGCAGGTGCTGAGTGGAGGCCAAACGGCATCACCTTCCACTGGAATAGGCCCTTCCCTGGGACTGTGAACGCCGTCAATGGTCGACTGGATTTCTCCATGGGTATTTGCCAATATCCATCCTCGACTCAGACTCGTGATATAGCGCGCCTCTCGCAGCTGATCCAAAATGTGATGCACTCGAGGCAGAGGGTATGCATCCTTGATGGATCTGCTGTTCAGCTAACGATTACATGACAACCCAAGACTAATAAGCTATGGTAGATATATCTACGCCCACAGTGGGCGTGGCAAACCGCAAAAGTTTAGATCTCCTACAGTTTTAGAGCTAGAAGCTTGAAAATTGGATGGTTGAGTTACTAATGTTCTCCTCTATCGATGCCCCAAAAATAATTTTTCAGCCTCTTTGGGGGCGTGGCATATCGAAAAATACCCTGTAATTTTCGCATTTTTGGAATGTAAGCAACCAAATTTTGCAGTCATGTTAGCCTCGGCCCTTTCTAAGAACTGGCAAAAAATTATGCGTCTACGCCCACTGGGGGCGTGGCAAATCGGCAAAGAAGTTTGTTGTGGCCAACTGCATAATTCATGCATATAATAGCTTAATAGCAATTGCTAAGATCGCCCACTAGGATCGTGGCGAATCGGAAAACCCTTGCGCCCATAGGCAAGTAATCATACTAGATGATGAGCTAGAGAGTTGAAATTTGGAATGACAACACAAGATCAATAAGCTATGGTTGATATATTTACGTCCACAGGGGGCGTGACAAATCGGCAAGGAAGTTTGTTGTGGCCAACTGCATAATTCATGCATATAAAAGCTTAGTAGTAATTGCTACGATGGCAGAAAGCATTTTAACATAAATATAAAAAATATTAATGAATTTAAAAAATAAAATTTATAAGTTTTCGATTAATAAATAAAAAGTTTCCAGCGGGATTCGAACCTAGGTCTTTTGAAAACAACATGTAATCGTTAGCTAAACCTAAATAAATTCACAGCTGATCAGCAGCTTGTGACAAAACATAACAATACAATATGTATACACACTTGGATGTGTATACACAAATACAAACATCTGAGTACATACATACATACATATATGCATGCATAGAAAAACTGCCTGCCACACAGCGTCGCAAATCGGAAAGCATAAAGCAGTTTTAGTTTTTACTTAAATGCACAACTCATATGCTTATGTTTATAAATGATTATCAATTGGCAGCAAGCATTTTATAATAAATATACAAATATAAAAAAAATAAAAAATAAATAATTTTGGAAAAAAAGTTTTCTGCGGGATTCGAACCCACGCACCTAAGTATAGCTTGCATAGCGCTTACCACCAGCGCCACTGCCCTGACCTGGGTTTTGTTAACTAAAACCAAATAAGGCATTGCTAGAGCGCCTTTTGACAAAACTAAAATAACCATCGAAAAATTCCCAATTCAGTCACAATTCTTAGAATATTCTGGCATCCAAACTTTTGTATGTATACATAGAAAATAGTGTGTGTACTCGTATAGTGTGTACATGTAAAAATCTGTATTGTAACGAACCTTCCGTTATACCCGAGTCTAAGCCGGGCCAGTTTCAGCCGACTGTGCGTTCGTTTCAACAAATTTATTTGTTGAAGCCCTTGCGATATTGAATAATAACACTTTGTGGGTTTGATTTTGTACTTGGTATATTCTCGTTATAATACTTATTATTATTTGGCGATACAACACACTTGTATAGTCGTTTAGCGTTATGTTTGCTCATGCACTCCGGCTGAGCAGACAATTATGGCTCAGTAGCACCAGGATTCGCCCAAGCGCTCCAGCTCACGCCAGGATTTGCACTGTCTACTCCGGCTGTTCGCTCGGCTATACAGGCTACTCCTACTACTGGACTCGCTCTTGGCACACCTAGGTTCTTATGCACACAATTTCTACTTATTCGCACGGCTGCGTGAACTTACATAAATTCAGTGACGAGACTTCTGGCCAGAATACAATTTGCAGCTGCCTTGTATCAACTCGCTAGTTGATGGCCACTACTGCTTCTGTATGTCTGGGTCCTTATAGGTGTCTGAAGTATCCTCCCAGGATACTTTGGATGCTCCCACGATGTCCTGTCTGCTTCGAGTCCTGGATATCGGTGTCCTGCGTCGATATCGTAGTCCTTCGATGTATTGCGTCATCACTCGCGTTGACTTGTACTTGCTCTCGATCACTCTCGATCTTCACTCTCGATCTTCACTCTCGATCTTCACTCTTGATTCTTGCGTACTTTCTGATCGCCCTATGACACCGCCGGTGCCCTTTTATAGGGCCGCCGCAGGCCCTGTTCGGCTCTAGAGCGGGGCCTGCCTGCCGCTCGTGCCCATATAACGGCACATTGGCTTGATCTGGGTGACGCCAGCAGGCCGCCAAATGTCGCGGCAGCTTCGCGTTGGCCGAAGTACCGCTGTTGCTATGCGAAAAGACAGCGTCCGTCACTTGGAGCGGTACCTCGGCTAACGGTGCCCTATGACCTGCGGTCGAGCGACGCGAGCCAATTGCTGACACTATAGGAGCGAGAGAGACGGACTATAGTCCGCTCTCTGACCCTTCCAGTCGCGAGGGTTGCTCCTATAGTGTTCACGTCGCTGTGTGGAGCAATATATGTATACACGTATGTGCATATAAACACACAGCAAATACATGTGTTTATATACACTGAATACGTGCCTACCTATATTGCTCCTCACACTCCCCTCTTCCTTCGGAAAACACGACCTTCGTGTTTTTTATGAATTCCGCGCCTCTTTTTCCGTTGCCGCTCCAACTTGCGTTGATCGATGACCCGCTGCTCCCCAGCGCATCGATCATCGCTGTTAACAGCGCTCTGTTAACAGCGCCGTGCTGCTCATCAGCTGTTTCCCGCTCGCTGCTGGCAACTCTGTGCGTTGCTGGTGAGTAACTTTGATGTTTTTAATTTTTCTCCACTGTATTTTAATCGTGAATTCCATTCCTCCAGCCCGAGTTGGTGCCTCCATTATGCCCCTGGACCCGATGGGCCTGCCACCGCCTCTGCCCACGCCGGGCGCCGCTGCAAACACTCCTCTTCGTGATTGCAGGCCCCGGTGGCTGCGGCGCAGGTGCGCAGGTCAGATGGCCAATTCTCCCAATTGGCACACCTCGTCCCTTGGCGCTGGAAGCGTTGTTTCCACCTGTTGATGGGCTCTTGGTGTCCTCCAGGACTCTCGGATGGAATCACGCCTTTAGTTTACTGGGCTGCTGTTGGACTTCTGGTTGTATCGGCGTCGTTCGCAAACCGGGCGACGGTGGCTTTGCGGTGAGAAGTGGCAGCTGCGGCACTCTCCTCATCCGCGCATAGCTCCAGCGAAGTCGCTGACCAATGCGCAAGAATTCGTCCGAGCCATTCCTTACACCTTTCATGCCCACTCGCCGCGACCGACCGCGTGGCAGGCGCCCATACTCCCCGTTGTTCAACAACAACCAATCTCCAGTTTGTACGTGTTTTGTTGGTGTTGATTTGCATTTGAAATTTCGAAGTGGACGTCGTTCGCGACTGGGGCCGGTGCTCGAAGATTTGGCGTTGGTTGTGCGTATCGGAGCACTCCTCATACGCGCATAGCTCCAGCGGAGTCACTGGCCAATGCGCGAGGATCGGCCGATAGCTCTTCCGACGCCTCAGGACGACCCACCGGTGTGCACCCAGCCGCGTGGCACACGTCCACCGTTTCAACTTCCAAAAGCCCAACAAGCCTTCTGCCTGCATGCCCTTATATAGCCCACGCCGCCGCTCTGCCGACGACGCGGGCATCAGCATCTAACGGGATGCATTTCGGCCTGCTCTAGCATACCCTTCCTGGTTGCTGAATTCCAGGCAGGCCGAGTGCTACGGTATCGCCCAGATACCGCTGCAATGCATCCCCTTGCCCCGCATCCTTATCTGCCCTCCTAAGACAGGCCCAACATATGACCTTGCAAGCTCTCTCCTGCCTTGCACTGTTGTTGCCTGTGTCATATGCAGTGTAGATGTTGTTGTTGCCCGTTTTGTATGCTGCGTGCCTTTTGGTGTTGGCTGTTTTGCATGTCGTATGCATTTCGCTCTCACTCGCCTCTCCCGAGCTAACGGCGTTTGCTGGGCGTTCGCTCGCCTCTCGCGAACTAACGGCTGATCGCTGGGCTCGCTCGTCCCTCGAGGCCATTGACCCTTTCTCGTGTTCTTGCGCACGCTTATCCGTAATCAGCTGTGTGTGTTTTTGTTGTCGCGTGCGCTTGCTGGGGCATAACTTGTTGTTGCTTATGTTTATGCGTGCGCGTCCAACTCTTGTTAGCTGAGCGTGTTGTTGTTTCGTACGCTTGTTTGTTGTGTGTGTTGTTATTACGTGCGTAACAGTGCGCGCGCAATTTAAAATTTTGTTGTTGCGCGGCACTTAGCTAACAGTTTTAACTGTTCGCTTCCACTGCAGTGCGCGCGTTATTTGAAAATTTGTTGTTGCGCGTCATAAAAATTTCAATTTTTTCTTCGTTTTAGGTGTTCTTAGGCGTTTAAAGAGCAATACACATCGCGATGTGTATTCACTCCCTTTTTTTTTTTTTTGAAATTTTTACTTTATGCAGCTTGCTCTGCCACGCTATGCGACTCACCCGTCTCGCCTCTCCATGGTTTCAGGTCAGCCACATGCGCGGTCCGGGTCCGTTTTTCGGCATCCGAGTTGATGCTGCAGATGACCGGCGACACAAATTTGACCACAGTATACGGCCCTCCGTATCGCGGTGCCAGCTTCGCTGCGAATCCGTCCGCGGCATTGGACAAGTGGCGTTCTTTCGCCCACACCTTGTCCCCAATAGCCGGCTTCCATTGCCACCGCCGCAGATTGTAATGCCGCGCCTGGTCCTGAGCAGCTCTCTCCAGGTTTCGACGCACAATCTCCAAGACTTCTCGCATCTTGGCTGCCCTCTCCATGGGACTCTGTGCCTCCTGGCCTGTCCCAAGAGTTTGTGCGTCAAAAATAGTTTTGGGCGCCGTGTTCGCGCTCCTCAAAGGCACCATCTCCGTCCATTTCGAGAATCGATCGATGAATACAAGTAGCATCGTATTCCCATGCTTCGACCTCGGTAACGAACCCACGAAATCAGCGCATACAGTTGCCCATGGCTCCTCGGGCACCTGTGTCAGCATTTGACCAGCTGCCTGCAGCTGACTGGGCTTGTAGCGCTGGCACACCTCGCATCGCTGCACATAGTTGCGCACATCTCGGTACATGCCGGGCCAGTAGTACCTCGCTGCCACCCGAGCAATGGTTTTTCTGCTCCCAAGGTGGCCAGCGGTGACAGCGTCGTGGTTCTCCTCCAACACCTGTTTGCGCCTCTCTGTTGGCACACACAGCTTCCATGCAGCCACATCCTCGTGGCCGGCTTGGTGTGGGATGTGCCGATATATGTTTCCAGCCTCCTCCCTGTAGTCTGTAAACTGTCTGTGGAGTTTTCTGCATATCCTGGCGCAGCCTTTTTAGCCAGCGACATGCTGTCCCAGCTGGCATCTCTCTGCTTTTGGCCAAGCAGCATGCATCTTCCTCCAGCGGCTGCCGTGATAACGCATCAGCTACGACATTTTCCTTGCCTTTTCGGTAGCGAACCTCGAAGTCGTATTGCTGAAGCTCCAGTGCCCATCTGGCAATCCTTCCTGAAGGGCTCTCGATGGAGTTGAGCCACTTCAGTGCCATATGGTCCGTGTCCACTATGAAATGATAGCCTTCCAGGTATGGCCTGAGTTTGCGTATGCCCCAGATTATGGCCGGCCAGACACTCCTTTTCAGTAGCTGAGTAGTTCCTCTCAGCACTGTTAAGTGTCCGGCTGGGTTACGAAATGACGCGCTCACCTTCCTCAGATGTTTGCGTCATGATTGCTCCAAGTCCGTAGTTACTTGCATCCGTCTGCAAGCAAAATGGCTTCGAGAAGTCAGGACATGCCAAGACAGGTGATTCCGTCAGCTTGTCGTTCACTGTCTCGAACGCCCTTTGATGCTCCTCTATCCATTCCCATTTGACGCCCTTCTTCAGCAGTGCATTGAGTGGATGCACTGTGGCAGCGAAGTCTGGGACATAGCGACGATCCCACATATTATCTCAACTCTTTGACGTTAGTGGGTGGCTTCAACTGGGCAATCGCGGCTACCTTCTCTGGATCAGTGCGAATGCCATCCTCCGTGACCTTATGACCCAGATATTTCAGATCTTTCTTGAAAAAATCGCACTTGTCGATGTTGATCCTCAAGTTGGCTGCCCGTAGTCGCCGGAACACCTCTCGCAAGTTATCCATGTGCTTCTGACGTGTCCTGCCGATTACGATGATGTCGTTCAGGTACGCAAACGCATGCCCTTTTCCCTCGGAAGTAGCGTTGCTTGATTGGCCGCGTGTCCTGCATGGTGATCCGATGCTCCGTTATTTTGGTGATGCCTTTTACATGTTGGAATTTTTAAAATTCGTGTCTCAAAAAGGCATCCACTTCCGGATCCGCATGGATTAGTTTCTGGTCCACCTGGGTCACTTCCAGAGGCGTTTCGTGACCTCTTTCTCCACTGGCAACCGCCACTGACAACTTTGCCTCACGCTGTCCACTCTTCTGGGGATTTTTTGGCTCGATACTCAACGCCAAGCCGCCACATTCCAATGTGGTGCCCTTGCCGCCCAAGAAATCCCAGCCCAGCACCAGATCGTCGATTACGCCTGGCAGCACTAGTTATGGAATTACCATTTGTCGACTGCCCAGGCTAATTTTTAAGTCCAGTTGCGAGTCCACCTCGCTGCAGCTGCCGTTCGCCAGACGTATGCACCGCCTTGCGGCGCGAGTTACAGTGGCTCACAGCTTAGTTGATACACTTGAATTTTAAAATTTTCTCTTGCTGTAATTCAAAGACTATAAATGATATCGCAATACTTTAAATGTAATTTTGAAGAGGGCCATTCCGTGTTTTATAAAACAAAAGATTTTATTTAAAAATATTGCCGTTCAACAGCAAAAAATTAAAAAAAAAAAAAAAAAAACAAAATATACCGATATTAAGGTTACCCTTTAATTTAATAGTTGCTTTGCCTTCTCTTAGCTTTTATCGTAGCTTGCAGCCTATATGTGATTTTTTTTTTTTTTGGGTTGAGATAGGTAAAAATGCTTTATGCACCGTCAGTCAGGTCGTCAGTCTGCTGGTGTGTCGGACTGCATGACTGCTTACCGACTAAAAAAAACCTCCTATTTTAGGGCTAAATTCCACCTTGGAACCGGGAACTATCTCGCATTAACCTTCAAGGTGGCGCCCTCAAATATGCTCTATCTGAGCGTTACCCTCTCTGTGCCTGCGTCCAGGTCATACTTCTTCCGCCGCAGAACATTTTTGTCGAAGTCACAGACTTTTTTCCAGGCATCAATGCTGCTGCACATTTTCTGTACTATTGTATCTACTGTGACTTCGCCGACAGAGCCTCTCTCTCTTCTGACCACCTTTCGCAGTCGAAGAAAGTGTGTTCTGCGTCGTCCATTGTATTTTTGCAGTAAATACAGGTGGATTCATCCGTTTTGCCCATCTTATATAGGTACTTTCGAAAGTATCCATGACCGGAGAGCATTTGTGTGAGATAAAAAGACGTTTCACCGTGCTTTCTACTTATCCACTGCTCTAGATCGGGGATTACTTTTGCAGTCCATCTTCCATACCTTTCGGACGACCATCTCGCCTGCTAGGAGACGATGGTTTGCTGCCGTATGATCTTTGCTGCCTGTTCAGAGAATTCTCCACTCTGCCGGAGTTGCCATATTTTCTTGCGTTCTTGAGCAAGTAGGTCCACTGGTATGACTGCTGCTATCACGACTACTGCAGCTCCAGATACTGTGCGATACGCCGATGTTATCCGCAAGGCTGCACGGATAACATCGGTTTTCGCCTTACAGCTGCCTGTAGAGTATCCGCCCATACTTCGCTACCATAGAGTAGTGTAGTGTTCATCGTTTCCATAAGAAGTCTCCGTTTCCCTTCCGTCGGACCGTCAACGTTTGCCATCAGTCTACTGAGAGAGCCCGTTATTGCAGCTGCTTTTCGCGTGGCGTGCTTCACCTGTTCCCCGAAAGTGAGTTTGCTATCCAGTCTAACGCCTAGATAGTTCACTGTCCTCTGGGTCCTTATTTGATTTCCGCTTACTCGCATCTCTATTTCGGTTGGAATCTGCTTTCCTGTAAACAGAAGTAACTCTGTTTTATGGGTGGCAAGTTCCAATCCTCGAGAGCTAAGCCATGTCTGCGTGCGGATCATGACTTGGGTCAGTCTCTTTTGGGCTTCTGTGGTATTTCTGGCAGTGATAACGGCCGCGATGTCGTCAGCGTATCCGATTAGAAATGTTTCTTCAGGCATTTCCAGTCTTAGAATGTCGTTGTAGCTGATATTCCACAGGTCGGGTCCAAGGATCGATCCCTGTGCAGCCCCTCCAGTCACTCTATAGCGTTTTGTACCAGTCTGTGTGTCATACAGGAGTACTCGATCCTGCAAGTAGCTCCTCATCATATGCACTAGGTACTCCGGTATTCGAAAATGTTGCTCCAGGGAAGCAAGCATATCGGTCCATCTAACACTATTGAAAGCATTTTTGACGTCGAGCGTTACTAATAGAACCACTGGGCGCGAGTATGCATTTCCTCTTTTCGTTTCTCTGGCTGCCTGTACAACTTCATCAATAGCCCCCATTGTGGATTTTCCGGACCTGAAACCATGCTGTCTGGGGCTGAGTCCTCCAGCGGCATCTATTGCAGCTAGTAGCCTTGGTTTCAGGAGCTTTTCTAACAGCTTGCCAGCTGTATTTAGCATACACAATGGACGGTATGCCGATGGGGTGTTGGGATCGCCTTTGCCTTTGCTGATGAGCACAAGTCTCTGCTCTTTCCAAACTTCTGGGAATAATCTTTCTTTTAGACATGCGTTGTACATTCTAAGGAGAAAAGTCGGTCGTCCTGTTGCTATCATCTTCAGTATCTCTGCCGGGATATTGTCTGGTCCCGGGGATTTTTTATTTTTCAGGGAGAGTGCCGCAATCTTGAGATCTTCCTCCGTAAAATAAGGAGCTGAGCTACGAGTTTCTTCGGCTGCCCGCGCATTCGTTTCGTGAATGTGTGTTGGGAATAGTGTTTCCACTATGTGGTCCATCGTTTCATCATCCACGTTTGGCGTTGCTCCAGAGTTCCTCAGTTTTTTCATGACTACTTTGTAGCCAAGTCCCCAGGGATCTCTGTTTACATCTTTGCATAGCTCCTTCCACTTGTCTTGTTTGCTGCGAGCTATAGCAATCGACAGCTCCTTTCTCGCATTCTTCGCTGCAACCGCTTCTAGAATAAAATTTCCAATGCGTCGTGCTCTTGTCAGTTTTCTTCTGCACTGTATACATACTCTCCTTTTTTCTGCGATATCGTGGTTCCAAAAGTATGCCTGCCGCCTACTGCCATGTTTGCCCTGCGTTCTTGGCATCGAAACGTTACACGCTTTTACCATGGCTGTAAGGCTTCTTTCGACAATTTGGTTCGTACTCAGTGCCCCATCGAATTGTAGCTCACTTCTGTCTAGCTCAGTGAGTAATTTTTCCGTATCAATTTTATTTATGTCCCATCTGCGCGGTTTTTTTATAGGACGCGCGGGGGGTACTTGTCGTCTATTATTCTGGTAGGTGTATGAGATATACTCATGATCACTACCAGTGAAATCGTCCAATACTTTCCAGTCCTTGATCCGATCTATAATATGCTCGGATGCAAGGGTTATGTCCGGAATAGTGCCTTCGCATCCTGGCCTGTGGAAGGTGGGTCTGTTACCGCGGTTTGCTACATCAAGTCTAGTCCTGGCTGACATATCCATGATTTTACGTCCTCTAGAGTTAGTCGAGGGCATACCCCAATCTACTGCTCGTGCGTTGAGATCGCCTGCCACAATGAAAGGCTTCCTTCGATCCATGAGCAGGTCCTCGATTGCGTCTAGCTTAATTTGGAAAGTGTTTATGTCGTCGCTAGGTGTCAGGTAGCAGCTTACTACTACGACATCCCTGAACCGTGCGTAGACGTAACAATTTCCTAGCTTGCTCTCTTGTAGCAGCTGTCCACTGGCACTGGGAATCCATATGGCCGCAGTCTTGGTTTCGTCCTCTAACCAGACTCCGTTTGCTTTCTGCTTGTATTGCTCACTAATGATCACAATGTCGATAGCGTATTCCGCTACGATCTGTGTCAAAAGTGCATCTGCAGTTTTGCTCCGGTGTAGGTTACCTTGGAGTATCTTTATCATGGTGCTATACGAGTACCTGGGCATTTCTGCGATCCTGGCATGTGGGCAACAGAGCTACGCCCTGCGTCAGTGCAGATGCAGCATTTTGAGGGTTTTTTGCAGTCCTTCATTTTGTGACCTGCTTCCCCGCATCTAATGCAAATGCCCCCGCCATTTCGGTCTGGTCCCGTACAATTGGTCTGTAAGTGACCGACCCCGAAACATCGATAGCATCTGCGGATGGTGTGGCACATCCTGGGCCTGACACTGACAAAACCTATTTTAAGTTGTAGGTTGAGCAGCGTCTCCGCTAATTGGCTTTCCAGTGTTACGAAAGCTATTACCTGCTGTCGGCTGTTCGGAGCAGTGACTTTTATTCGCAAGTCAACTATTGTGTTGGCGAGTGCTTTATGCACTGCCTCAGCCACTGCGGACTCTACAGTGAGTGAGTCGAGATCTCTGATCTCTACTGTCGCTGTAGGCTTCAGCTCGGCTACCGTGGCTGTTTCCTTGACGATATGCTTTAGTTTTTCAACCAGCTGCGGTTGTATCTTTTTGCCAAAGATTTTGTGGTCTTTCGCAGAGTTTTTTACCAGACTCTGACTCTAGGGGGCTAGAGGCCTGTCTCTTTTGTATAGTGGGTGTTCCCGCTGGTTCAGAGCTCTTTGCCTCTCTCTCTATTAATGGCTGTTGCTTCTGCTTATTAGCTTCAGCCTCGATCTTCTTCCAGGAGCTCCTGCAGTGTCCTAAGACATCGAGCAGTTCGTCCAGGTCCGATACCCCGCTTCTTACGTCCAGGCTAATGTTTTTTTTTTGTTAAGCCACAGCGGTTTTTATACGCCGCAATGCCTGACGGCATTTCAGTATGGCATCCTCGTCCTCGGCACGGAGTTTCATCATGTACTCCTGCCTTGGTGACATCACCAGCCCTGTATTAGTGCTTGGGGCGCCTGCTTCCGTCGCAGTTGTTTTCGGAGTTTCCTCCACGCTTTTTGGTGCAGAAGCTACCGGGCTTCGCTGTATTTTTGAGCTTTTACCAAAGCCAAACCTTGGGTCAGTGAAGCGAGAGTCACTTTCCATTTGTGGTGTTTCGTCAGTCTTCTTGTTGTTCTTGTTGTTGTTATGGTTGTTGTTCATTTTTTGTTTTTTGGGTCCCAACTCCAAGCCATTTTAGTTCTATCTTTTTGTTTTTTCTGAAGTCGCTGCCCACATAGTTCACGATTGGTCGGCTGGCCAATCGCAATCCAGTGGGCTGATCTTCAGAAAGCGCCGTGTGGTAGGTTAGTCGCATTGTCGCCTTGGCGTTATTTTGAGCCATTCCTCCAGTAAGGTTCTCTTTGGATCTTCTTTGTTACAATTCTTATGTTTTCTGACGCTGTTGACTAAAAGTGCCCACAGATTCCAGATGACATTTAATTCGGAAGACTGTGCCGGGGGATTCATGACGTGGGGACAGTTCCAAAAAAGCCATGTTTGAAATAATCTAGCTTTGCCGATCAGGTCGTTGTCTTAGTAGAAACGGAGACCGTTGCCTACAGCCAGTTTTTTGGAACTTCGGATCAAACATTTTTTTTTTTTATTTGAAGGTACTGAATTTTCTACATAATTTTATCGATGAATACCAAAGTACCGACTCCGACTGCGGACATACAAGCCCAAACTATACCGTAGTCACAGCAATGCTTCACTGTTGCTTTAAGGTTTTCTTTGTTGAGCTTAGTATTTGGCTTCCTCCACACATAAAACATCCTGCAGAAGCTCAAAATATTAAATTTTGACTCCTCCGAGAAAATCCCAATGTTCCAAAACGAGGAGTCCTTCAAAATGTGCTCCTTATGAAAGGCTAGTCTGCTTAGGTAGTTTCTTCCACACATAAAACATCCTGCAGAAGCTCAAAATATTAAATTTTGACTCCCCCGAGAAAATCCCAATGTTCCAAAACGAGGAGTCCTTCAAAATGTGCTCCTTATGAAAGGCTAGTCTGCTTAGGTAGTTTTTAAACGGCTTCTTTCGAGCTACTAGTGCTTTGAAATCATGGTCGAGCAACACACGCCGGATAGCTTATGCTCTCGAAACCTTGCCCTGTTCATTTTCAACCTCTTCACCCAACTGTAAGGACCAGTTCACGCTTCTCAATTGTTGTTCGTGGGCTCATTATACAATATCTTTTTTCCTAGTGTGTTAAGTTATTGCAGATTCCAAAAAAAAAAATTGTCTTCTATATTAACCAAACGTAGCAAAATGCGCGAAAGACAAAAAACGCCTTGTATATTGCAATTTTATTTACATAAAACAGACTGTATCAAATAAGCTGAGAGCTCTAAAATCGACATATACCCGTAAAGTTTGACTGCCACGCCAAAAACAAAATTTCCTGGAAGTACCAATACTTAAAACTAGTAATTTAAATATATAGCTAAATAAATGCATTTAAAATTTTTCGATATACCTTCTCCTTTCGATATTAAGGAAGGATAAAGTCGAAAAGTTGCACTGTATCAAAAAAGCTGTGAGCCACTGTATATATATATTCATTACACACTAAATACATACGCATAAAATCAGACAAATCATGTCAAAAACAACAACAACAAGAAGTGCAAGACGCACTGCTAACACAGAAGACAGGGAGGAATCTCCGATTTTGAATGAGTTACTGAATGAACACATACCACCGGCGCATATAAAAGGCTCAGAGCAAACTCCTACAGGGTTATTTATCTTAAGAGCAATTAGGAACAAAATACAAGGGAAAGCCCACGAAACTTTATATCAAACAGGAGTCAAATTAAATTGGAACGATATAAAAAATACACTAGTAAGACACTTTTCGGACAAAAGGACAGAATCTGATTTAATTGCTGAACTAGGTATTTTAACAACATAGAGTCACCCTGTAGAAATTCTTTACGAAAAGATTACCAACTTGCAGCAAACTTTAATAAACATTGTCAACGAAAAAGAAAGTAATCCAACAGTGCGAGAAACAAACAAGTAAGAACGTTGCAGTTAGGCGCAACTAACTGCGATATACTTTGTTCCCATAGGTGCATCTTATTTATTTAATAAACATTTAATTAACGAAATATTTCGGCAATTAGAAAACGTACATGGCAAGCAACAGACACATACATACAGATTTACACATGTACACACTATACGAGTATACACAATTTTCTATGTATGCATACAAAAGTTTGCATGCCAGAATATTCTAAGAATTGTGACTGAATTGGGAATTTTTCGATCGTTACTTTAGTTTTGTCAGAGACGCTTTAGCAATGCCTTATTTGGTTTTAGTTATCAAAGTCCATATCAGGGCAGTGGCGCTGGTGGTAATCGCTATGCAAGCAATACTTGGGTGCGTGGGTTCGAATCCCACAGAAAACTTTTTTTTTTTTTTCAAAAATTATTATTTTTTTAATTTTTTTTATATTTGTATATTTATTATAAAATGCTTGCTGCCAATTGATAATAATTTATAAACATACGCATATGAATTGTGCATTTAAGCAAAAACTAAAACAAATTTTCCTATTTGCCACGCTGTGTGGCAAGCAGTTTTTCTATGCATGCATATATGTATGTATGTATGTGTACGTGTATACACATCCAAGTGTGTATATATATTGCAAGAAGTGCGATTGTATTGTTTTGTTTTGTCACAAGCTGCTGATCAGCTGGTCAGCTGAATTTATTTAGGTTTACCTAACGATTACATGTTGTTTTCAAAAGACCTAGGTTCGAATCCCGCTGGAAACTTTTTATTTATTAATAAAAAACTTAAAAATTTTATTTTTTAAATTCATTAATATTATTATATATATGTTAATATGCTTTTTGCCATCATAGCAATTGCTACTAAGCTATTATATGCATGAACTATGCAGTTGGCCACAACAAACTTCTTTGCCGATTTGCCACGCCCCCAGTGGGCGTAGAAGCAGGATTTTTTGCCAGTTTTTAGAAAGAGCCGAGGCTAACATTCCTGCAAAATTTGGTTGCTTACATTCCAAAAATGCGAAAATTACAGGGTATTTTTCGATATGCCACGCCCCCACAGAGGCTAGTCATCGATAGAGGAGGACATTAGTAACTGAACCATCTAAGTTTCAAGCTTCTAGCTCTAAAGCTGTAGGAAATATAAACTTTTGCGGTTTGCCACGCCCCCTGTGGGTGTATATATATCTACCATAGCTTATTGGTCTTGGGTTGTGAACCCGAGAATACATGCAAAATTTCAAGTCTCTAGTGTCAATAGTGTTCAAAATATAGCACAATTTGAAAAATCACTATATATTCAGGTCCGATTTTCCACGCTCCCAACGGGCGTAGTCATATAACTTTTTGATCGATCTTCTTAGAATCATAACATTAACTCACATGCAAAAATTCAGCGTTCTAGCTTTAACGGTGTAGAAGATACGTATTTCCCGATTTGCCACGCCCAAAATGGGCGTAGATATATCCGCCACAGCTTTTTGAACTTGGGTTGTCACCCCGAGAATACGTTTCAAATTGCAACTCTCTAGCTCATCATCTAGTATGATAACTTAACTATGGGCGGAAGAGTTTTCCGATTTGCCACGCCCCTAGTGGGCGGATCGGGAAAATTTTTACACTTTATAATTCGGGAACATATATATGTTTGAAATTTCAAGTCTCTAGCTCTAACAGCGCTGAAAAATATTGCGTTCATACGGACAGACGGACAGACGGATGGACAGCAAGACGGACATTGCACAAACCCAATATACTTTCTTCCCTTTGGGAACAAAGTATAAAAAGATTTTTTTATAAGACAATGCTTAGCCACATTCCTAAGAGGACTACGGGGACCATTAGGACCCAGTATTCGAGGAAGAAACCCATTAGATATTATTATAGCCTACGAACTAGCAATAGCCGAAAATGAAATTTTTAAAAATCAAAGACAAGCTAGATTCTGGAGTCAAACTAATAAAAATTCAATTAAATTTAACAATAATTTTACAGGTCGTGAGTCAAATAGATCACAAAAGCAACAAATCGGAGAGCAAACTAATTACAGTAATAAACCGTGCAACCATGATAACACTAAGAGAGAACAACAGAACAGACAGTTTAAACAAGACAGTTTAGACAATCAAAAAACACTAAATTTTTTCAACAGTCATATAAATCATTCATGTCTAGAGACCAGAGCAAGAAAAATAACAATAACCAGGAAGAAATACATAACATTAATGATGAAAATTTTCAATTAGCAGCCTCAATAACCAACCAGGGTACATAACAAGGGACAGGCATGGAACTGACCTTCCCTATTAAATCTATATTTAATAAACAATTGAAATTTTTGATTGATACAGGATATACAGTATCTTTTATTGACCCTTTATTTGTGGCACCAGAATACCATATAAGATTAAATGAACCAAAAATAATAAAAACAATAATAAACACACACACATTAGATTTAGCCTGCACATTGAAGATATTTGAGGAATTTCAATAACAGGGAACATTCAATTTTTTGCTATTCAAATTTCACTCATTTTTTGATGGTCTTATCGGCATTGATATATTGAAACAATTACGAGCAAAGGTCGATGTAGATAAATTAATTCTACAAACACCCAATGCGCAATTGGTTATACACACAAAAGAAAATATAACAGGCGAGAGACAGGTGATTAGAGAAGCAACAAGATGTACGATTCAAATACCTGTGAGTTTAAAGGAGGGTGCTTTCTATTTCCCGGAAATTCGACTAGGCGAATTAGTTATTTCAAAGTTGTTATATTCGGCAACAAACAATTTCAGCATAATGGAGATTACGCAGATACGGAAGAAGTCATTTATTTCGATCAACCGTTATTAGTAGCTCCATACATACAAGAGCATATTCAACATTTGAGAAATGTTTTTTAAAAAGTGTTGAGGTTTTTTCCCTTTTGAAATAAATCAAAAACGCAGTTTGTGTAAATGTAGGTGCACAAAAATAAGTTTATTTAATAAAATCAAAATTATAAGTAGCAAGTACACAACGCGACGTTTTCAACTTAACTGAGCCGACACTTCCATAACTGATCTTGCACAACACAAATGATACAATGATACAAAGCTCGATGTGCAGCATGTTTTTATACTTCTTTCTCTTACGTCTAGAATGTTCAAGTAGTCTTCTTCCTATGCTACTTCTCTTACATATAGAATGTTCTGGATGTCTCTTTTCGCTTGCTTTTCGTATGTATGTATGTATGTTATGTATGTACACAATCCAGAACATTCGTTTGCCTATTCTTATGAAAATGCTCGAACAGCCAACGACTGATTTTACAGTTACATACGTTAAATGCTTATTGCTACAAAGATGATAATGATGATGAGTTTTGTTCGAGATCATTCTTCAACACCCTCCCTAAAACTCAACATCACCATAAAATTTTTTTTTTACTCTTAATTCCTAATTTCTCTCGCTGTTCTCCTTTGACATTTGCTATCATTCATATACATACATATGCTGCTATTGCTTCAAGCACGACATTCCCTTCTCTCCTTCCTCGGCTTCGTTCATTCATTTTAAGCGATTGTCGCCTTCCCTTCTGCCCTTCTTCTCTTAAGCACTTCGCTTATGTCTGTCTCCGCTCTGCTTGATCTTCTTTGATTTCGTCTATCTTCGCTGCTACTACATGTCTGCCAAATCTACCCCTGCTTTCCTTACCTCCTCTTCTTTGCTCTTCAACGCTTTTGCGGCGCCTTCTATCATGCTTTCCACTGCTTGCCTTTGAGACTTCTTCCTCCTCCTCACTGATACGGCTATCATCACTGCTATTGCTACTGCTGCTCTTCTTCTTATTTTTGTTGCGTTTCGTTGCCTGTTCCAGCGCCGTCTTGAGTATGCTATGGATTTCCTTGAGTTTCACTTGATTCTCTAGTAGCTTATCTCGCGATTCCAGCGGATCTTCCATTGTTTTACGCTGTATGTTCACCTGCTCTATGGATTGTTTTTGCTTTTCCCATTCATTCCATAGGCCCTTCATGGAGCGACGCTCAGACTCCAGTTCCTGTAGTAAATCCGAGATGCGTTGATTCTTTGCCTGTAGCTCACTCCAGCACTTGTACACTATTTGCTTCTGCTTCTCATCTTGTTCCACCAGCAGCCGCTGCATTTCCTCGCACTCATCCAGTATTGTCAGCTTTAACAATTCAACTTCTCTGCATTGCTGCAGATCGCGGCACACTAACTTATACTCGCGCAGCAGTTCTTCACGATCTCGCTTCTCATTGATCTCCCTGCGCAGATCATCCAGCTTGCGTTGCTCCTCTTGTTTTACTTGTACCGCTTTCCAAACGCGCTGCTTTTCATGCACAGCCGCCTCACAAATTGCAATCGCATCTTGACCTTTACGCCTCACCTTGATCTCGCTCAGATGCTGATTCTTGCTCATCTGCAACTGGTTACGAGTCTCATTCAGCATCGTCCTGATCTCCATGGATTCATTATACAGCGCGGAGAACTGCAATTGCAAGCACTTATACTCTGTCGTCTCCGCGATGACCGATGCACGTAGCTGGCAAATATCCATTTTAAGCTTCTCGACTTCCTTGAGAGTTTCACGATGCGTGGCATGCAGCTTATCAAGCTCCTGTGATCGATTGTTCGCCAATTCCCGATACACCACCAGCTCTTTCTGCAGCTCCTCTAGATGATGACTATTCACATTCATCGTTGCAATACTACCACCGCTACTGGGCGTCTTTGCAGTGAGCGCATGCTGATTCTTCATCGTGTGCATATGCCATGATTTTTTCAAATTTAAATCTCCGCCACTAATGTTGAGATTTGCTTTTCCGTGCGCTTTGATAAGTTGAGCACCACCTACGCCTGTCTTCAGAGAATCCAATTCTTTATATGCCGAATAGCAGCCTCGACGCCTTGACATGTGATCAGAAGCTCCTGAGTCGATCACCCGCACATTCTTTTCTCTGCAGTCCTTGCTTGCAATCAATATTTTCCTTGTGAATTCCCCTGATTCTCCGTGATTGTTTTCCGCTCGACTTCCTGCATTTCTCCTTTGGTGACAGTTGTTGCTCCTGTGGCCTTTCTTCTTGCATATATAACACCTGTAGCAGTCTTTCTTTAGATGTCCAATCATACCACAATTAGAACACTTCATAGTTTGCTTCTTATGTTCATATTCACTTTTATTTTTTCTGTTGCCTGCAACTAACGCTGTTGACTCTTCGGATACCACTTCTTGTTCTTTTGACCTTACTTCTTCTGTCATTAAACGAGTCGTCAAATTATTCAATGTTCTTTTACTGTCCTCGACCGAATCCCACGCACTATGAAAATAGTTAAACTTCTGAGGCAAAGACGATAGGATTCGCGACATTAACATTGTTTCAGGCACAGCACTTCCAAGATTTTTCATCTTGCTCCACAAAACTTCTAACTTTGAAATATTATAGTCCACACTTTCATTTTCAATCCACTTGAAATCAAAAAACTGTTTCTGAATAGCTGATAAATTTTCTTCTGATTTCATATCATACACTGAGTTTAATTTTACCCACATTTCTCTAGCTGTTTTGCAGCTCACAATCAATTCCATCGGTCTTCTCTCGATAGAATGAATTATTATTTTTCTTGCAGTCTTATCAGCTTTTAAAAACCTTTTCGAGTCTCTTTCATACGTTGCAGACTCCTCTGTCGGACACGTTAAAACACCTTCGCACACGGCAAGAACATCGTCGTCTTCTTCCAACATCGTGCGAATCATGAAACACCACAAATGCCAATTATCTTTGTCGCGTAACCGTTCTATTTCATATTTCATATTTACCGGCTCCATTTTTACTGTCTTTATTTTATTACAAATTTGCCACTAATTCACTTTTGTACTTGCACTCGATTTCACACTACATTACACTTTTAGCACCGTCTGGGCCCATAACCTGTTGAGGTTTTTTCCCTTTTGAAATAAATCAAAAACGCAGTTTGTGTAAATGTAGGTGCACAAAAATAAGTTTATTTAATAAAATCAAAATTATAAGTAGCAAGTACACAACGCGACGTTTTCAACTTAACTGAGCCGACACTTCCATAACTGATCTTGCACAACACAAATGATACAATGATACAAAGCTCGATGTGCAGCATGTTTTTATACTTCTTTCTCTTACGTCTAGAATGTTCAAGTAGTCTTCTTCCTATGCTACTTCTCTAACATAAAGAATGTTCTGGATGTCTCTTTTCGTATGCTTGCTTTTCTGTATGTATGTATATATGTATGTTATGTATGTACACAATCCAGAACATTCGTTTGCCTATTCTTATGAAAATGCTCGAACAGCCAACGACTGATTTTACAGTTACATACGTTAAATGCTTATTGCTACAAAGATGATAATGATGATGAGTTTTGTTCGAGATCATTCTTCAACAAAAAGATTAGAGCAGCAAACTTAAAGTTACAAATAAATAAGTCCGAGTTCTTAAGAAAAGAAATTAAGTATTTAGGACATATTGTAAGCTCAGAGGGCATAAAGCCAAACCCATCCAAAATTGAAGCAATAAAGAAATTTGCCCTACCAAACACCCAAAAACAAATCAAATCCTTCTTGGGTTTAATGGGTTATTACAGAAAATTCATTAAAGACTTTGCCAAAATAACTAAACCCCTAACTAAACAATTAAAATAAAAATAAAATTATTATAGATGAAGAATTTCAATCAACATTTGAAGCTTGCAAGTCTCTTTTATGTAACGACCCTATACTGATATATCCTGATTTTACCAAGCCGTTCATATTAACAACGGATGCTAGTGATTTCACTTTAGGGGCAGTATTATCCCAAGGGACACTGGGGGCAGACAAGCCTGTGTCTTTTGCTAGCAGAACCTTATCAGATACTGAATCAAACTACTCTACGGTTGAAAAAGAGATTCTTGCCATAATTTGGGCAATAAAACACTTCCGCCCCTATATTTTCCAAAAGTTTAAAATCATAACAGACCACAAGCCTCTAACTTGGTTAATGAGTTTTAAGGAACCTAATTCAAAATTAGTAAGGTGAAAATTAAGACTGTTGGAATACGATTATGAGATTATATATAAAAAAGGGTGGCAAAATGCGATTGCAGATGCTTTGAGTAGAACAGAAATAGACGTAAATATAGGAGAGAGTAGATCACGTAATGCAACCTATGGAGAAACTATACATTCTGCACAAGAAAATTGGGTACAAGGAATATTCATTTCTGAAAAACCACTTAATGACTTTAATATACAAATTATTATCAATCAAATATTAAAGTGGAAGTGCCCTTCAAAAACAAAATTAGGCGTACTATTTTGGAACCGAATTTCAACGAAGAGTTAATGACAAAACTGTTGAAATCTGTTTTAAAACCAAACAAAACTTGCTATAGACACAATATTCAACATAGTGCAACAGGTATATTCAAAATATTTTGCTCATAATCAACTTTGCAAGATTTTAAGATGCACAGAATTTTTGAGAGACATTATGACACCTGACGATCAGCAAAAGGAAATTAGTGAATATCACCTTAGAAATAATCATAGAGGGATCGACGAAACATGCGCCCATTTAAAACAATCAATATATTTCACTCACATGAAACAAAAAATTACACAAACAATAAATAATTGCGACACATGTCAAACAATGAAATACGATAGACACCCCCAAAAAGAATTTGCGGGAAACATATTTGTTGATTTCTGTAGACAATATAATATCATCAGACACGTAACGTCATTTCAACAATCTTCAAGTAACTCCACAGTGGAACGTTTTCACTCATCCCTAACAGTAACTTACAGAATCATATACGATTTGAAAAAAAAAAAAAAAAATCTACCTTGCACACACGAAGAGATATTGTAGGAAGCATTGACCACGTATAATAATGCCATTCACTCAAGCACAGGTTATATGCCATTCGAATTATTTTCAGGAAGAACGCATATTTTTAATGAAACAGCTAACTTTACCAACGATCATGAATATTTACAAGAACTAAATTTATACCAAAGAAAATTATATCCAGAATTAATCGAGCACAACTTGACAAAGACGAAATTGTTTTTGAAAAGAAAAGAGAAGAAACAAGTAAGAAAGCTGTAGTCGAGACTGCTCGACTACGAAATCCCCTGAGCCCTTCTTCGAACGAATCATATTCCAAGAATGCTTCGTTTCGATTCTCTACGCGTAAGAAACTATACATGCAAAAACACGAACACACACACGCTTGTAAGCATGTATGTGTGTGAGCAATGCAGGCGGCTTGCTGTCTCGCTGCCTTTGTTGCTGCGCCACATGGGTTTTGATGAGAAAACTTTGATGATTAATAATTCTGTTTCTAGACGGACAATCGTATTGATTTCTTCAGATTATGATTATGATATTCATATCTATATGCCAAACCAAACTGCATGTCTCTAGTATTTGAAATGCATTTTTTTTCACATTTGGGGGTGGTGGGGCGAAGTGGGGACCGGAATCCAAAATCTGACAAAAACCGAAATTGTAATAAATTAGTATCTATATATATGCAGAAGACTCAGAGACTCTAACTCTAAAGATGAATTAGCTAGAATTTTATAACTGGTTCCCGATATTTTCGTTTATCGATAACTTTGCAAATATACAAGTTATCGAATTTCTGAAACAAACTCGTACTGCGCGTGCAATATACGAACCTAACACAAAAAGAATGAACTCTCTAGCTTTTGTATCTTCGGAAATCGACGCGTTCATACATACGGACGGACGGACGGACGGACGGACAGACGGACAGGGCTAGATCAACTTTTCTCGTCGCCCTGATCAAGAATATATATACTTTATGGGGTCTGCCACGCCTCCTTCTGCCTGTTACATACTTTTAACAAAACCATTATACCCTGATTTCCCATTTTCAATGGGCTCAGGGTATAAAAAATTAACACCACGATTTACATTACACAAAGTACTAGAAGACAAGGGCCCAACTTTCATATCAAAGAAGAAACAAAAATTCACAAGTCTAAAATAAAACGTATAACTAGAAAACCAAAAAATTCTCAACCACATAGTATTTAAGCAAACCAAGTTATACGAAATAAAAATAATAATAATAATAAAAAAAATAAATAAATAAATAAATAAAAATAAATAAATAAAAAAATACATAAATAAACAAAAATAAAAATAAAACAAGTAAGAAAACTCTAGTCGAGAGTGCTCGACTAGATAATACCCTGAACCCAATTTTAATAAAATAAAATAATAATCTGTACTGTGGTTTGGTTTTTATACCCTGAACCCATTGAAAATGGGAATTCAGGGTATAATGGTTTTGTGAAAATGTATGTAACAGGCAGAAGGAGACGTCGCAGACCCCATAAAGTATATATATTCTTGATCAGCATAAAAAAATAAGTTGATCTAGCCCTGTCCGTCTGTCCGTCCGTCCGTCCGTCCGTCCGTCCGTCCGTCTGTCTGTCCGTTTGTATGAACGTCGAGATTTCGGAAACTACAAAAGCTAGAGAGCTGAAATTTCACATGAACCCTCGTATGTCGAAAATTCGCTTACATTTTTTAGGTTTTTAGGGTATAACTTCTACACCGTTTCAGCTAGAGACTTCAACTGTAAATATTTAGGTAGATATTATGAATACGCAGATTTGTAGTTTTCAGATTTTTGATGCCACGCCCCCCTCGCCCACAATTTGCAAAAAACGCATTTCAAATACAATTCGGCAATTTGACAAATAGATAGATATAGATACTCCTAATCTACTCTTAAAATTTCATGAAGATCATGCATCTAGAAATGGAGTTATAAGCGTCCAAAGTTCAGCCCAACCCACCCCCAAGCCACGCCAGCAACTGCGCAGTTAGCAGAGCGCGCGCTTATAAGTGCGTAAAGAAGAAGAGTATCACTTTTTTGTAGGGTTCAGGGTATCTCGTAGTCGAGCCGTCTCGACTAGAGCCTTCTTACTTGTTTGTAATTATCTTGAAAATGCATCAACTTTAGTGCTGAAAATGGCAAAAAAGAACTTCTTAATTTTGACAAATAGTTCAATATATTGCTCTTGATTAGTATTAAAATTAATCCGCTTTCAAGATAATTACAACAAACCAAACTGTCAAACGTGACAAAAAGTTGACTTTTCTGGAGAATTACCCATATGGATAAATCAGAAAGTATACATAAGAATGTATGCGTGTAACGTTCAAAATGTACATATGGACATGTATATATACATACATACATATGTGTGTATGCATTGCCAAAAAACTAATAATAGATGGCGCTTATATTAGTTGAAATGCGAAAAATGTTATATTATTAAATATCATTAAAAATAGACCCAACAAATAGACGTTCCTCGATTAACACGCATCACCTTAATTAACACAGACACTTCATAATTGTAAAAGAAATATATCAATGCCACTCGAAGCTGTAATAGCCATAATAAATAAGTTCACTGCTAAAGCGCCATCTATCAAGTTTAAATTCTTAGACCATGCTAGGCTAGTTTTGAATGTATATGTGTGCATACATATAGGAAAACTCTTAATGCAGATATCACGTGCTTTTGTTATTTGGGCAAACTTTCTGTGTATTATTTTCTGTTGACTTAACGGAATAAAATATAATTGAAACAAAAACACTTTCAGAAATGATGCTATTAAATATTTGAAATTTAAAAAAAAACGCACTTATTCACAATTAGTTAAACTACCAACTGACTTTCAAAGGTATCAAATACAAAAGAATAAATAATAATAAAAAAGAAAAAAATAATAAAAAAAAAATTAAAAATAAGAAATTATGAAGGGCTCAGGCGAGACTAGAACCTGCGACACCCCAATATTTGTTACTTCTGCCTAACCATCTACACTACGGCTCACTTGAACGGCAAAGTAGCGAAAACGAATCAAATTCGCCATATACGAAAAAAAACTAAAGCAGTGGCTGAAAATACAAATACAATTCAAAGACAATTCTAACGCAATTCAAAAACAATTGTGATTCTTAGAATATACACGCATAGCAACATAGAAAACGGCCCAAGATTTTTTGTGTGTATATGTGCACACGCATACGAAAATTGATTTGCATTGCTCAACGTTGCTTGCATTTCCATTGTTATTTTAATTGTTTTAAAATTTTTAAAATATATAATGGAATGTAATGAGAGTTTCAGCATATGATCTACATGTTCTATTTAACATTTTAGGTTTTTTTAGAAATCATAACTCTTTTACAATTAGCTTTACATGCACAAATACATATGTATGTATGTATGTACGATTGCAGCCACACGCTGATCTACGCTTACATGTATGTATGTATGTATGTATGTATGTACATACATATGTACATATGTGCGCCCGCAATGCGTCATGCTGTGTCGCTGCCTTGCTTGCTGCGCCACATGGGTTTTGATGAGAAAACTTTATAGACTAATAATTCTGTTTCTAGATGGACAATCGTATTGATATGTTCAGATTAAGATTATGATATTCATATCTATATGCCAAACCAAACTGTATGTCTCTAGTATTTGAAATGCATTTTTTACACATTTGGGGGTGTGGGGGCGAATTGGGTACCGGAATCCAAAATCTGACAAAAACCGAAATTGTATTAAATTGATATCTACATATATGCAGAAGACTTGGAAACTCTAACTGTAAAGATGAATTAGCTAGAATTTTATAACTGGTTCCCGATAATTTCAGTTATCGATAACCTAGCAAATTTACAAGTTATCGAATTTCTGAAACAAACTCGTACTGCGCGTGCAATATACGGACCTAACACAAAAAGAATGAACTCTTTAGCTTTTGTATCTTCGGAAATAGACGCGTTCAAACATACGGACAGACGGACAGACGGACGGACAGACAGACGGACATGGCTATATCAACTTTTCTCGTCACCCTGATCAAGAATATATATACTTTATGGGGTCTGCCACGCCTCCTTCTGCCTGTTACATACTTTTAACAAAACCATTATACCCTGATTTCCCATTTTCAATGGGTTCAGGGTATAACAAGTAAGAAAGCTGTAGTCGAGACTGCTCGACTACGAAATCCCCTGAGCCCTTCTTCGAACGAATAATATTCCAAGAATTATTCGATTCGTTTCGGCACGCATCTACGCTTGTAGGCATGTATGTGTGTATGCATGTGTGTAAGCATTGCAAGCGTCTTGCTGGCTCGCTGCCTTTGTTGCTGCGCCACATGGGTTTTGATGAGAAAACTTTGATGATTAATAATTCTGTTTCTAGATGGACAATCGTATTGATATCTTCAGATTATGATTATGATATTCATATCTATATGCTAAACCAAACTGCATGTCTCTAGTATTTGAAATGCATTTTTTTTTACATTTGGGGGTGGTGGGGTGAAGTGGGGACCGGAATCCAAAATCTGACAAAAACCGAAATTGTAATAAATTAGTATCTATATATATGCAGAAGACTCGGAGACTCTAACTCTAACGATGAATTTGCTAGAATTTTATAACTGGTTCCCGATAAATTCGTTTATCGATAACTTTGCAAATATACAAGTTATCGAATTTCTGAAACAAACTCGTACTGCGCGTGCAATATAGCTTTTATATCTTCGGAAATCGACGCGTTCATACATACGGACGGACGGACGGACGGACGAACGGACAGGGCTAGATGAACTTATTTTTTTATGCTGATCAAGAATATATATACTTTATGGGGTCTGCCACGCCTCCTTCTGCCTGTTACATACATTTAACAAAACCATTATACCCTGATTTCCCATTTTCAATGGGCTCAGGGTATAAAAAATCTCATATGACATGCATAAACAAATATAATATATTATTAAGAGAAATTTTGAAATGTACATATATGAATTGTTATAATTAAGTTAAGTTAATTAAGTTACCAAAATTAATATATAAGACTACAACAATAATACAAACAAGAGGCATTTACAGGAGATCTAAAAGCTGGAAAGAAACATCAACGATGGATAGCAATCCATTAATTTCTCATTCAGACCATATCTCGCTCTGGCCATCACTTCAATCTAGGGGGGGAGGAGTTACCTCACTAGTCACAAAGACGGTCACACTGGAGATTAGCATCGATTAACGATAACATAGGCATTAACACGATTAACGATAACACATTATCGAACATAACGAATAAAGATCAGTCTATAGTTTACTCTACTCGAAGCTACACGTCTTTTAATTTGTAAAATCAATCACAGATTGATAACTCGCGCACCACGCCCACTCCCTGGAGCCTTTTAGCGAGCTTTTCGCTAATAAAGCTGCTGGAGGCTCCTCGATCGTGGCTTTCTGCTGTTCGGCTCCAATGGCCACGATCGCCGTAAGTTGGTGGCCTTCGTCACGCAGGCTGCCAACTAACGTCTTGGGGCTGTTTGGCATTGATCCCGCTCTCCCCTGGACTGCGGTCACAGTGCGCACGCCTATGCGTCCACATTGCCAGCAGAAGTCCAGCGCCTTGTTGAGGAACATAACAGCTCGGTGTCCTTCTTGGCCACACACCCGGCCCGCTCTGGATGGATTCGGGATGTGTGTCCTTTGTCCTGTGGCACCAGTCCTTGGTGCAGGACGAGGACTCTCCTCCAGGGCTCCTTTCCGCAGCATCTCTTCTTCGTGACCATCTTCTTCCTCCATGGCCATTAGACGCGTCCGTGCTGGCCGCTGCAGCCGACGCAACCTCTCTTCGTCTCGTTCCAGCCCCTCGAACTCGTCGGCCAGCCTCATCAGCTCCATCAAACTTTGAAACTGATACGGCCGAGCGTAGGCGCGCAGATCAGGGATGCTGTTGTTGTATATCAACTTCATCTCATGATCTGACCCATACCTCAGCGGCCGCATGAGAGTCTGCATCTCCACCATGTAAATCTTAAATGGCTTGTCCACCATCTGTCTTCGACGTTTAACCTCGTCCTTGAGATCCTCCAGGTAGTCCCTCGGCAGGAAGAACTCCTGGAAGCTTCTCACGAAGGTACCCCACGTCTTCCAATGCCTATTATTGGCCACGTACTATTTTAAAGCCATGCCTTTCAGCAGCTCTGGCTCTTGGGATCAGATCCAGATCCAGGCCATAGCAGTCTGCCGACCACTCCACCTGCTCCAGGAACTCCAAAGGCTTTAAGGTGCCATCGAAGCGGAAGTTCCACTCCCTCACCTGTTTGGCCACCTTTGGGTATTCCTGCTCTGAGCCGCTTGGTCCTCGTGTCCTTATTTCAGGCTGCGGCGTAGACACAACTCTCCATGCTCCTTGCTCTGTTTGCTGCAACCGCGCAGCAGCGCTGGTGGATGGCAGAGATAGCCGTGCCGCATTTGGATCTTCCTTGCATTCTTCGTGTCCAACGATGACAGTTGGCACGTCCTCGCTGTTCGAAGGGCGGCGTCCATGCAGTCGCGCCAGCTCGGCGAGCCTGAGAGAATATGGGATTCTTCCCTCATTCGTCTCCACCCACTCACCGAACTGTCTCCGCATCACGTCTAGTGTGCCCGATAGCGTCACTCCGAACTCGTCGCCGTATCGCAGCACATCGTCCTTCTTGAGGTCATACACCCAAGCTCGCACCATTGTTCACAAGTATTGCTTATTCTCTTATCGCAGGGCCCCACGTTGGGCGCCAGTTGTAACGAACCTTCGGTTATACCCGAGTCTAAGCCGGGCCAGTTTCAGCCGACTGTGACTTCGTTTCAACAAAATTATTTGTTGAAGCCCTTGCGATATTGAATAATAACACTTTGTGAGTTTGATTTGAACTTGGTATATTCTCGTTATAATTATATCGGTATTTCGTATTACACTGTCTACTCCGGCGGTTCGCTCGGATGTACAGGCTACTCCTACTGCTGGACTCGCTCTTGGCACACCTAGGTTCTTATGCTCACAACTTTCACCTCTTCGCACGGCTGCGTGAACTTACACAAATTCGGTGACGAGGCTTCTGACCAGAATATAATTTGCAGCTGCCTTGTATCAACTCGCTAGTTGATGGCCACTACTGCTTCTGTATGTCTGGGGTCCTTATTAGGCATCTGAAGTATCCTCCAAGGATATTTCTCTGTGTGGAGCAATATATGCATGCACGTATGTGCATATAAACACATAGCAAATACATGTGTTTATATACACTGCATATGTACGTGCATAGCCATATTGCTCCTCACAAAGCACTCCACAGATTTAAAAATAACAAATTTAATTGAAATAGCTTATACAAGAATCTTGTGAGATCATAATTTTGCACACTTTCTCATTAAATACCCTAATCTTAGCGTAATATATATATATATAAATTTTATTTTTTAAATTCATTAATATTTATATATTTATGTTAAAATGTTTTCTGCCATCTTAGCAATTACTCCTAAGCTATTATATGCATGAAAAATGCAGTTTGCCACAACAAACTTCTTTGCCGATTTGCCACGCCCCCAGTGGGCGTAGACGCATAAATTGCCAGTTCTTAGAAAGAGCCGAGGCTAACATGACTGCAAAATTTGGTTGCTTACATTCCAAAAATGCAAAATTTACAGGGTATTTTTCGATATGCCACGCCCCCAAAGTGGTTGAAAAATCATTTTTGGGTCATCGATAGAGGAGAACATTAGTAACTGAACAATCCAAATTTCAAGCTACTAGCTCTAAAACTGAAGGAGATATACACTTTTGCGGTTTGCCACGCCCCCGTAGGCGTAGACATATAACTTTTTGATCGGTCCTTATAGAATCATAACACTAACTCACATGTCACATGTTCAGCGTTCTAGCTTTAACGGTGTAGAAGATATGTTTTTCCCGATCCCCATTTCCACGATCCCCATTTCCACGATCCCCATTTGCGTAGATATATCCGCCACATCTTTTTGAACTTGGGTTGTCACCGCGAGTATACATTTCAAATTGTAATTCTCTAGCTCATCATCTAGTAAAATAACTTGCCTATGGGCGCAAGAGTTTTCCGATTTGCCACGCCCCTAGTGGGCGGATCGGGAAATTTTTTACACTTTATAATTGGGCAGCATATATGAGTATATGTTCAAAATTTCAAGTCTCAACCTCTAATAGCGCCGAAAAATATTGCGTTCATACGGACAGACGGCCGGACAAAAAGACGGACATTGTACAAACCCAATATACTCTTTTTCCCTTTGGGAACAGAGTATAAAAAAAAAAAAAAAAAAACCATACATATGCCTTCTCCAACATAATGGAACAAAACTTGACTTTGTTGAAAATAATATCGTTGCAGATTGTGGTAATAAAATCTCATCAATTGGAAACTGCACCGCTACCCTCACATCTACGTTCTGCAAGCAATTAAAATAACCAGCCTAGAGGCATAGGGCATTGCAACACTCGCCACAGCCACTTACAGACGCTGGCGGTGATTGATAATGGTATAATAATTCTTCTTCTTTACGCCTGCATGTGTGCGCAAATTGCGTAGTTAATGCCGTGGCTTTTATAAATCCATTTCTAAATGGAATACTTTCATGAAACTCTAAGAGCATAATAATAACATTCAAAGGTGTGCAGTTGCGAAATTGCAAAGACACCATATTATATTGTAAATAACAATCTACAAGTACTAGATGAGCAAACTGATAACGATAATTGTGAACAGGAAATCGTCAACCAGACCAAAACTCACGTTACTCTTATTACGTTGCTTAAAACAGAAAATGTCTGCACCCACCTGCAAAGCTCTTAGTTAGAGTTTTTCTATCTTGCAAAAAAAAAAAAAAAACATAATTAATCATACAAAGCGATACTTTCAGGCCTTAATGACACTCCGACTAAAGAAGTTAGAAACAAACTTATCAAAATGGGACTTTAATGTACAGATGGGATGAGTTATCGAAAAAAACATTACACTCAACAATACACTTACAATAAACTCGCACTGCGTAACTAACATACTCGTACTCACGTGAAATTTGAGCTCTCTAGCTTTTGTAGTTTCCGAAATCTCGACGTTCATACGGACGGACGGACGGACAAACGGACAGGGCTCAATCAACTTATTTTTTTAATGCTGATCAAGAATATATATACTTTATGGGGTCTGCGACGTCTCCTTCTGCCTGTTACAATCATTTTTACAATACCATTATACCCTGAATTCCCCTTTTCAATAGGATCAGGATATAACAAGTAAGAACGTTGCAGTTAGGCGAAACTAACTGAGAAATACTCTGTTCCCATAGGTGCATCTTATTTATTTAATAAACATTTAATTAACGAAATATTTTGGCAATTAGCAAACGTACATGGCAAGCAACAAACGTTTTTCCTACACATACCTACAGATTTCCACATGTACACACTATACGAGTATACACACAATTTTCTATGTATAATTACAAAAGTTTGCATGCCAGAATATTCTAAGAATTGTGACTGAATTGGGAATTTTTCGATCGTTACTTTAGTTTTGTCAGAGACGCTCTAGCAATGCCCTATTTGGTTTTAGTTATCAAAGTCCATATCAGGGCAGTGGCGCTGGTGGTAATCGCTATGCAAGCAATACTTGGGTGCGTGGGTTCGAATCCCGCAAAAAACTTTTTTTTTTTCAAAAATGATTATTTTTTAATTTTTTTTTATATTTGCATATTTATTATAAAATGCTTGCTGCCAATTGATAATAATTTATAAACATAAGCATATGAATTGTGCATTTAAGCAAGAACTAAAACAACTTTTCCGATTTGCCACGCTGCTTGCTTGGCAAGCAGTTTTTCTATGCATGCATATATGTATGTATGTATGTATACAGATGTTTGTATGTGTGTATACACATCCAAGTGTGTATACATATTGCAAGAAGTGCGATTGTATTGTTTTGTTTTGTCACAAGCTGCTGATCAGCTGTGAATTTATTTAGGTTTAGCTAACGAATACATGTTGTTTTCAAAAGACCTAGGTTCGAACCCCGCTGGAAACTTTTTATTTATTAATCGAAAACTTATAAATTTTATTTTTTAAATTCATTAATATTATTATATTTATGTTAAAATGCTTTCTGCCATCATAGCAATTGCTACTAAGCTATTATATGCATGAATTATGCAGTTGGCCACAACAAACTTCTTTGCCGATTTGCCACGCCCCCAGTGGGCGTAGACGCATAAATTGCCAGTTCTTAGAAAGAGCCGAGGCTAACATGACTGCAAAATTTGGTTGCTTACATTCCAAAAATTCGAAAATTACAGGGTATTTTACGATATGCCACGCCCCCAAAGAGGCTGAAAATTATTTTTGGGTCATCGATAGAGGAGAACATTAGTAACTGAACAATCCAAATTTCAAGCTACTAGCTCTAAAACTGAAGGAGATATACACTTTTGTGGTTTGCCACGCCCCCTGTGGGCGTAGATATATCTATCATAGCTTATTAGTCTTGGGTTGGCAACCTGAGTATACATGTAAAATTTCAAGTCTCTAGTGTCAATAGTGTTCAAAATATAGCACAATTTGAAAAATCACTATATATTCAGGTCCGATTTGCCACGCCCCCAATGGGCGTAGACATAAAACTTTTTGATCGATCTTCTTAGAATCATAACATTAACTCACATGCAAAATTTCGTTCTAGCTTTAACGGTGTAGAAGATACGTATTTCCCGATTTGCCACGCCCCAATGGGCGTAGATATATCCGCCATAGCTTTTTGATCTTGGGTTGTCACCCCGAGTATACATTCTAAATTGCAACTCTCTAGCTCATCATCTAGTATGATAACTTAACTATGGGCGGAAGAGTTTTCCGATTCGCCACGCCCCTAGTGGGCGGATCGGGAAATTTTTTACACTTTATAATTGGGCAGCATATATGAGTATATGTTCAAAATTTCAAGTCTCAACCTCTAATAGCGCCGAAAAATATTGCGTTCATACGGACAGACGGCCGGACAAAAAGACGGACATTGTACAAACCCAATATACTCTTTTTCCCTTTGGGAACAGAGTATAAAAAAAAAAAAAAAAAACCATACATATGCCTTCTCCAACATAATGGAACAAAACTTGACTTTGTTGAAAATAATATCGTTGCAGATTGTGGTAATAAAATCTCATCAATTGGAAACTGCACCGCTACCCTCACATCTACGTTCTGCAAGCAATTAAAATAACCAGCCTAGAGGCATAGGGCATTGCAACACTCGCCACAGCCACTTACAGACGCTGGCGGTGATTGATAATGGTATAATAATTCTTCTTCTTTACGCCTGCATGTGTGCGCAAATTGCGTAGTTAATGCCGTGGCTTTTATAAATCCATTTCTAAATGGAATACTTTCATGAAACTCTAAGAGCATAATAATAACATTCAAAGGTGTGCAGTTGCGAAATTGCAAAGACTCCATATTATATTGTAAATAACAATCTACAAGTACTAGATGAGCAAACTGATAACGATAATTGTGAACAGGAAATCGTCAACCAGACCAAAACTCACGTTACTCTTATTACGTTGCTTAAAACAGAAAATGTCTGCACCCACCTGCAAAGCTCTTAGTTAGAGTTTTTCTATCTTGCAAAAAAAAAAAAAAACATAATTAATCATACAAAGCGATACTTTCAGGCCTTAATGACACTCCGACTAAAGAAGTTAGAAACAAACTTATCAAAATGGGACTTTAATGTACAGATGGGATGAGTTATCGAAAAAAACATTACACTCAACAATACACTTACAATAAACTCGCACTGCGTAACTAACATACTCGTACTCACGTGAAATTTGAGCTCTCTAGCTTTTGTAGTTTCCGAAATCTCGACGTTCATACGGACGGACGGACGGACAAACGGACAGGGCTCAATCAACCTTTTTTTTTAATGCTGATCAAGAATATATATACTTTATGGGGTCTGCGACGTCTCCTTCTGCCTGTTACAAACATTTTTACAATACCATTATACCCTGAATTCCCCTTTTCAATAGGATCAGGATATAACAAGTAAGAACGTTGCAGTTAGGCGAAACTAACTGAGAAATACTCTGTTCCCATAGGTGCATCTTATTTATTTAATAAACATTTAATTAACGAAATATTTTGGCAATTAGCAAACGTACATGGCAAGCAACAAACGTTTTTCCTACACATACCTACAGATTTCCACATGTACACACTATACGAGTATACACACAATTTTCTATGTATAATTACAAAAGTTTGCATGCCAGAATATTCTAAGAATTGTGACTGAATTGGGAATTTTTCGATCGTTACTTTAGTTTTGTCAGAGACGCTCTAGCAATGCCCTATTTGGTTTTAGTTATCAAAGTCCATATCAGGGCAGTGGCGCTGGTGGTAATCGCTATGCAAGCAATACTTGGGTGCGTGGGTTCGAATCCCGCAAAAAACTTTTTTTTTTCAAAAATGATTATTTTTTAATTTTTTTTTATATTTGCATATTTATTATAAAATGCTTGCTGCCAATTGATAATAATTTATAAACATAAGCATATGAATTGTGCATTTAAGCAAGAACTAAAACAACTTTTCCGATTTGCCACGCTGCTTGCTTGGCAAGCAGTTTTTCTATGCATGCATATATGTATGTATGTATGTATACAGATGTTTGTATGTGTGTATACACATCCAAGTGTGTATACATATTGCAAGAAGTGCGATTGTATTGTTTTGTTTTGTCACAAGCTGCTGATCAGCTGTGAATTTATTTAGGTTTAGCTAACGAATACATGTTGTTTTCAAAAGACCTAGGTTCGAACCCCGCTGGAAACTTTTTATTTATTAATCGAAAACTTATAAATTTTATTTTTTAAATTCATTAATATTATTATATTTATGTTAAAATGCTTTCTGCCATCATAGCAATTGCTACTAAGCTATTATATGCATGAATTATGCAGTTGGCCACAACAAACTTCTTTGCCGATTTGCCACGCCCCCAGTGGGCGTAGACGCATAAATTGCCAGTTCTTAGAAAGAGCCGAGGCTAACATGACTGCAAAATTTGGTTGCTTACATTCCAAAAATTCGAAAATTACAGGGTATTTTACGATATGCCACGCCCCCAAAGAGGCTGAAAATTATTTTTGGGTCATCGATAGAGGAGAACATTAGTAACTGAACAATCCAAATTTCAAGCTACTAGCTCTAAAACTGAAGGAGATATACACTTTTGTGGTTTGCCACGCCCCCTGTGGGCGTAGATATATCTATCATAGCTTATTAGTCTTGGGTTGGCAACCTGAGTATACATGTAAAATTTCAAGTCTCTAGTGTCAATAGTGTTCAAAATATAGCACAATTTGAAAAATCACTATATATTCAGGTCCGATTTGCCACGCCCCCAATGGGCGTAGACATAAAACTTTTTGATCGATCTTCTTAGAATCATAACATTAACTCACATGCAAAATTTCGTTCTAGCTTTAACGGTGTAGAAGATACGTATTTCCCGATTTGCCACGCCCCAATGGGCGTAGATATATCCGCCATAGCTTTTTGATCTTGGGTTGTCACCCCGAGAATACGTTTCAAATTGCAACTCTCTAGCTCATCATCTAGTATGATAACTTAACTATGGGCGGAAGAGTTTTCCGATTTGCCACGCCCCTAGTGGGCGGTGTGTTACACTTTATAAATCGGGAGCATATATGAGTATATGTTTAAAATTTCGAGTCTCTAGCTCTAATAGCGCCGAAAAATATTGCGTTCATACGGACAGACGGACAGACGGACGGACGGACAGCAAGACGAACATTGCACAAACCCAATATACTTTCTTCCCTTTGGGAACAAAGTATAAGAAGGTCTTTCAAAAGTCTGCGTACATACGTAGAATTCTGCGATTCGCGATTACCGTTAACTTTTTCAGCTTTTTCTTTTTGTTAATTATTTTCTCGTATACTTGCAAGCATATTTTTTTCAATTTTCTGCGTTTGTCGCATTATGGTGACCAAGGGAAAAGAGATCTCTATTGAAGAGCGTAAACTAATTTTAAAATTCGCTTGGAGGGCAAATCCTGGCGAGAAATTGGGCGATTGGTTGGCAGAACTCATTCCTCATGTCAGAGAGTGTACGACAACTACATTTCAACAGGCTTCATATGATATAAGCCCCGATCTGGCCGTCCTTCGTTGTTGACAGGCAAGGAGATAAAGCGAATTGTTCAGCTAGTGCCTCCGAATCCATAGATTACTGCCCACCAAGGAAGTCTTGAAGTCGCGGAATATTTAAACAAAACGTTGTCCGATCAAACTGTTCGCCGCATTTGGAAGGGGCGGGGTATAATGAACGAATGGCCCATAGGAAGCCCCATATTTCAAAAGCAAATAAAAAAAAGTGTATGGACAAATGCCGATGAGCCCATTTCCAAGTCGACTAGCTTCTCTGCTCCTTTTTTTCTACAAACCATTTTCTTCCCCTTAATTCCAAATATACAAAACTTGCTCTGAACCCAAAATATGACATTGTTCCAGTATAAGTCGCTGCCTGGGACTCGGCGGGACTCAGAAGATGCAGTCAAAAATGAAAAATTGTGTAAAATTAAGAGATTAACTAAATTTTTACTTAGCTCTTAAATGACAAATGAAATTAACTAATCTTTAAATCGCAATCAACATGTAAACAATTGGTGCTGTATTTGTTTTATTTTTATACCCTGAACCCATTGAAAATGGGAAATCAGGGTATAATGGTTTTGTTAAATGTATGTAACAGGCAGAAGGAGGCGTGGCCGACCCCATAAAGTATATATATTCTTGATCAGGGTGACGAGAAAAGTTGATATAGCCATGTCCGTCTGTCCGTCCGTCCGTCCGTCCGTCCGTCCGTCCGTCTGTCCGTATGTTTGAACGCGTCGATTTCAGAAGATACAAAAGCTAGAGAGTTCATTCTTTTTGTGTTACGTCCGTATATTGCGCGCGCAGTACGAGTTTTTCAGAAATTCGATAACTTGTATATTTGCAAAGTTATCGATAAACGAAATTATCGGGAACCTGTTATAAAATTCTAGCTAATTCATCTTTAGAGTTAGAGTCTCCAAGTCTTCTGCATATATAGATACTAATTTAGTACAATTTCGGTTTTTGTCAGATTTTGGATTCCGGTCCCCATTTCGCCTCACCACCCCCAAATGTGATAAAAATGCATTTCAAATACTAGAGACATACAGCTTGGTTTAGCATATAGATATGAATATCATAATCATAATCTGAAGAAATCAATACGATTGTCCATCTAGAAACAGAATTAATAATCATCGAAGTTTTCTCATCAAAACCCATGTGGCGCAGCAACAAAGGCAGTGAGACAGCAAGACGCATTGCGGGCACACATACATATATACATATGTATGTATGTATGTATTATGTGTGCAAGCGTAGATCAGCGTGTGGCTGCAATCGTACATACATGCAATCGCTTTAGCATTATTTATTATGGCTATTACAGCTTTGAGTGGCGTTGATATTTTTCTTTTACAATTATGAAGTGTCTGTGTTAATTAGGGTGATGCGTGCTAATCGAGGAACGTCTATTTGTTGGGTCTATTTTTAATGATATTTAATAATATAACATTTTTCGAATTTCAACTAATATAAGCGCCATCTATTATTATTGTTTTTAGCAAAGCATACACACATATGTATGTAATAATATATATATATACATGTACATATGTACATTTTGAACGTTACACGCATACATTCTTATCTATACTTTCTGATTTATCCATATGGGTAATTCTCCAGAAAAGTCAACTTTTTGTCACGTTCGACACTGGATTTTTGTAATTATCTTGAAAACGGATTAATTTTAGTACTAATCAAGAGCAATATATGTAACTATTTGTCAAAATAAAGAAGTTTTTTGCCATTTTCAGCACTAAAATTGATGCATTTTCAAGATAATTACAAAAAACCAAACCACAGTACAGATTATTATTTTATTTTATTCTAATTGGGTTCAGGGTATTATCTAGTCGAGCACTCTCGACTAGAGTTTTCTTACTTGTTGTTATTATTTTTCTTTTTGTCATAAAGTTTTTTACGTAGCTGAAGATATTGGGTCCTATGTTCCATGTTTTGAGTTGATCGAGTATCGTGTGCAGTCCAATTCTGTCAAATGCTTTTGTAAAGTCAAGGGGGACGATTGATGCGTGTTTTTTTTTTTTTTGAGAGCGTTCTACATATGAGATGGTCTAGAAAAAGTAGACTATCTATAGTAGATTTGCCTTTTTTGAAACCGACTTGACTGTTGTGTATAAGTTTGCTGTTGTTGACAAACCACCACAGTTTTTTTGCAACAATTTTATCAAGGACTTTAGACAAGCAGGGGTTTAATGAAATTGGGCGGTAGGAGTTTAATTCGGATTTTGGTGAGGATGGTTTAAGTATTGGGATAATTATGCTAGTCTTGTATGATTGTGGGATAAAATTTTTAAGGATTAAATTTTGAAGATGAATTATGCGGGTCTTAGTTTTATTGTCTATGTTTTTTATCATAGCATAGTTGATTCTGTCTTGGCCAGGTGTTTTGCCAGTTAGAGATTTGATTGCTGCCTTGAATTCTAATACTGAAATATCATTTTCTATGGCTAATGCTTTTTTGTTAACTGTGGGTGTGGGCTGTAATGCTAGTGTAGCGCATTTAGCAGAAGAACAGGTTGTAGGGAAGTTGTCGACGGTTGCTGCGTCTGACCAGTTTTTGCAAAAAATGTTTGCGATTTCCGATTTGTCGGTGGTGTGCTGGGATGAGATTGGGTTGAGGATGCAGTGGATGTTTTTGGTGGGATTGAGGCCGCAAAAGCGCCGAATGTTGTGCCATATTTTTTGAGATGGTGTTTGTGGATTGATTTGTGCAGTAAAGGTGTTCTTGCTGTTTTTGCTGCTTTTAGCGTGCGTCGAAATATGGCATTGTCGTATTTATATTTAATTATGTTTTCTGTGCTAATGTTGCGTTTTAGTTTTCTCCACGATCGTACCTTGTTGTAACGTAGCAATTGGAGTTGGTTGTTCCACCAGGGAACGTTTTGTTGTTGTTTTTGGAGGGATGATTGGGGGATTGCAAAGTATGCTGCGGTGCGAATGATTTTTTGAATGTTGGCTGTTTCTTTGTTTATATTGTTACTGCTTGGAATAGTTTCAGCTAGTTTTTGAGTATATTTTGAAAATAGAGGCCAGTCTGCGCTGTCGGTTTTGAATCGTGGTTTGTAATTGCGTCTGTCGGTGGGGTTTGACGAGAATATTTTAATAATTATGGGCGCGTGGTCGCTGCCGTGGAGGTCTTCTGACACTTTCCAGCTGCTTTCGAGCATTAGTTCGGGGGAGCAGAGGGTGAGGTCTAGGTGGGTGAGTGAGTTGTGTGTACTGAGGTGTGTTGGGGTGCCGTCATTTAGAAGGATAAGGTTGGAGGAAGTTATGAAGTTGGCTAGCGTTTTGCCTCTTTTGTTGTTGGTTTTTGAACCCCACATTTGGTGCCAGCTGTTGAAGTCACCAGTTATTATTTTTGGCTTATTTGTGTTTTGATGGAAAAGTTCAAGTTGGGGTGTGGTAAATTTCGTTTGGGGCGGTATGTAACATGAGATTATTTTGAATGGGATGTTGGATAGGATTTCAACTTCGATAGAGTCAAAATCTGCTGTATTTGTATTTTTTCACAAAAATGCGCTGTTGTGCAAAACTTTGCAAGTTTACCCCACATTGAAGGGGCATAACTACCCTTAAAATTTGTCGAATTCCAAAAATCTTTTGGATACTGTCCCTTTGGACAATCATATGAGATCAACTTTTTGAAAATCGCTTTTCATCACTTTTCTGATTTTTGTCACGCGACGCCGGCAGAGGCCCCACTGTGCGTCGGTCATCACCACGGAATTATTCAAATCTTCTCATTTAGCGCAACACCGCATGTCGCCACAAACCGATGCCAAGTGATAACATCGTTACCTCGTACGTGCTAGACTACCAAGGTATTAAAGACGAATAATTTATACACCAAAAGCCCCAAAACTAAGAATATTTACCAAAAGTCAAATCTAACACCCTAACTATAAACTTTAGGCACTAACCATACAATACATAAACCGAATATGTAGAACAAACTTTTTCCACGCACCAAAATACATACAGTCTGTCAAGAAACACTTTACACTTTAATTGTTTAATTTAACTAATTTTTTTTAATGGTTAACTGTTTAATAGGTATTTTTAAATCAAATTATTAAAAACAGTAACAAGAACAATAAGGGTGAAACTTAAAAAACAACAAAAACTTAGATTACTCATATTTGACACTGTCAAGAAACTCTTTACACATTTTGTTCTCTTCAGCTGTTTTGCTCTCATTCGAAGAAATAACGGGGCTTTACCGTCAACTATGCTTTTAGAATCTCTTTATACATCTCTATTTTTGTGTTTTTTTTTTTCACTTTGTGCGAAATTTGGCTGGGGACACATGAAAAAAGCAATTAAATATTTAATTAATATTGCCCGGCAAGAGATTAAGCTTCCATGTTGTCCAATTGATCTTCTACAATCGGCAGTTGGGCAAATCACTTCCAGAATTAGTGGAAATGTTTTCCGTGTCCGAGAAAAACAATATACAACGTTCTCAGTCGCTCGGAAAACGAGGGAAGACTTGAGGCAAAGGGTGTGGGTGGTCGGAAATAAAAGATATCTGATCGGGCAAGCCGCCTTATGATGCGAAAGATCAGCGCAAATCCCCAAATTTCGACCAGAACTCTTGCCAAGGAGCTCAAAGAAGAGTGTGTGTTCAATCAATACCAGAAGCAGCACATTAAGAAGACTTCGAGAACATTCTACATTTTAAAGGAGGAAGTATAAAAGCATGATGCACATCGGGTCAGTTGTCTTGTATCGTCGGTATTGTATCGTGTAGTCATTGTATCATTGTGCAAGATCATTTATGAAAGTGTCGGCTCAGTTAAGTTGAAGACGTCGCGTTGTGTACTTGCTACTTATAATTTTGATTTTATTAAATAAACTTTTGTGCACCTACATTTACAAAACTGCGTTTTGATTTATTTCAAAAGAGAAAAACCTCAACAAGAACAATAAACGATAAATTTAGAAACACACATAAATTACAGGACACACATCCTTTAATGCAAAACTTAACATACTTACTGGCATACGAACACATGCATTTAACGATTTGCCACGCCCACAGTCGGCGAATCGGGAAAATTTTGGAAACTTTATAATTCGGGAGCATAAATGATTATATGTTCAAAGTTTCAAGTCCTAGGTTTAATAGCGCCGAAATATATTGCCTTCATACGGAGAGACGGACGTCGATCAGCCCTTTATAAGAACTAAGAGCGGTTTTCGCCAAACCTATTAGCATCTAAGAGAATTTTGTAAAGAGATTGCGCTCTCCTTTTTTAACGTTCATTTGTTCCCCTACGCAGCGGTCTGTCTGAGCAACCGGCTCGCGTAGATCGAATGTGTGCATATTTACTGTCGCTTGTTAACAAGAAACGTTTTCTTTAACATACATATTTACATACATATGCATACTCGCATCTAATAAACAATTAAGACTTGCTAATCAAATTGTGTTTTTAATCTAAAGCTATACGAAAAATCTCGATAGCTCAACAAAGGCTTTAGTCGAGACGGCTCGACTACGAGATACTCTGAACCCTGCAAAGAACGAATACGCTCTGCTAACTTAGCAGTTACTGCCTTGACTTGGGGATGGGTTGGGCTGAACAATGGACGCTTATAACTCCATTTCTATATGGACGATATTCTGAGATTATTAAAATATATTAAGAGCTTCCAAATGTGTATATTTGCCGAATTGCAAGTCTCTAGTATTTCAAATGTTTTTTTATTTATTTATTTTTTTTTTTTTTTCAAATTGGTGACGAAGGGGGCGTGGCGTCCAAAATCTAAACATTACAAAATCTTCATCTTCGAAGTCTCTCGCTCAAGCGGTGTGGAAGTTATGCTCAAAAAATTACAAAAAACGAATTTTCGATTTTTTATCGATAATTTGAAAATGGGATGATCTAGCGAAAAAACAAAATAATCTCGTACTGCGTAACTAACGTACGGAATTCATGTGAAATTTCTCTCTCTTGCTTTTTTTAGTTTCCGAAATCTCTACGTTCATATGGGTGGACAGACAGACCGGCAGACGGACAGGGCTCAATCAACTTATTTTTGTGTGCTGATTAAGAATATATACACCTTGTGAGGTCTGCGACGTCTCCTTCTGCCTGTTACATACATTTTCACATAACCATTATACCCTGAATTCCCATTTTCAATGGGTTTAGGGTATAATAGAATAAAACAAAGTGAGACAACCTTAAATAAAGTAAGGCAGACTGAAATAAAGTGGTGCTGTCCAAAAAGAAGACAAAACAAAGCGAAATAGGGCGAGGAAATAAAATTCAACGAAACCTATCGTACGGAGCTGACCCACGATATGAGGATGGAAGCATGTGAGTGCCAGAATCCGGAGTTAGGTGTGCGTTCGGTCTATCAGCGGAATGAAGAGCTGGTCGTGGCACAAAAAACCGCCTATCGAATTCTTATGCCCGCACCACCACCTGAGACACACCCGCCCTGGCGCGTGGCTGAGCAGGTGAGGAAGTTGGACATGAAGTATGATGGGCAGTCGGATCCTCTCGGCTCGGAGTTGTTGGAAGAACGGGCCATATCTTATGGCATAGAAGTAGACCAGGTAACCCATTACGCGTGCAAGCGCCGAAATCCTGACCTGAAGGGTCAGTCGCGGACCAGAACCAAATAATGCGGACGGCGAAGGAATCGATAGAATCGTAGCAGCGACCGTGAGGGCGTGTCGAAAGAGAGCAGCCATCGATCGACGCGCAGGGCGCATCGAGTATAGTCTAAGAAGAAAGAATTAAAAGACAACAGTATGCTGAAAGAGGAGCTCAGTGAGTGCCCCGTGGAAGCAAGGAGGATAGGATTTGGTCAGGAGAAAGGATCAGGGTCTCCCGATGGATGGAGGATGCGTTCGACGCAGAGGATGAGGAAGACGGGAAGTCTTCCTCAAGCGGTAAGGAATGGCCGCGCAAGTTGGAGGACAAGCGGAAGAATTTTCTGGAAACAGAGTAAACGAGAACTTCGACAGGGTGTCGTATACAGCCAAGCAACAGAGGTATTATCCGAAGAATCCGGCTATGCGAAAGGTGATTGATGAGCAGGTAAACGAATAGTTTCGAGTTGGGGCCATTGAGCCATCAAGAAGCCTGCCCAGTGCGACTATAACTTCGAACTTCAAACTTAGAAGAACTATAGCTTCGCGCGTGTTATGTGAATTGTTAAAATATATGAATTGAATTGATTGATTGTTTTGATTGACGATCGGAAATGCAATCTTGCCCGGCGTGGAGAAAGCTCAAAAGAGAGCAGAGAGCGCACGCCGTGGTGAAGTTGCGCGACAAGGAAAAAAGGCCGGCGAGCGTAGGCGGTAGTCGGTCGCGAACGCTAAAAGCGCGGATGCGCTAAGATTCGATCGCTGAGTGTCGAGCCGATCGGACAAAAATCAAAGTCGTGCGCGAGAATTTTGGATGAGATACGCGGATATAAGTTGATAAAAGAATAAGAAGAAGAAAAGGAAATAAAAGGAAAAGACATATCAAAGAAAATGAAAACTTTAGTCTTCTTTCTGCCGATGGGCCATATAACATTAACATTTGTAACATAACAACGTAGTTGAGTTAGTGAAGCAAGGTATACCCTGCCGCAATTCCCCGTAGTTAGAATCTTAGCATTGGCAGTTAGAACAATGCTGTGGCCGCTTCACAGGAAGGACAACCTCCGGCTGCATAAAAGGCACTCGGCCTATGAGCGAACCCTGACAGTAGCGTCTGAGATACTCCTCGGCCAGTGCCTCTGCCTTTCATGCTAACACCTTTCCCCTTCCTCTTCTCCACGGTACCATCATTAAAAATTTCCTTATAAGGGGACCCTGATTAGACTGAGCCATCACCACAGCAACGAAACTAACCAAAAGTAACCTTACAACAATAACTTTAAAATAACATAGGTCGTTGCAACACATGGTTCCAGCAACTAAACAGCAATCTAACACACACTGGACACTATCTCAAAAACCTTAAACAAAAAGACATTGCACGCATAGACCAAATATAAATTCAAAGACTCATATTGGGACACACAAGATTCACTCAACAGCACTACATCAATCATCAATCCAAATTGTAATTTAACATCATCAACACACACATCATACTAAAAGTTTTTAAAATCGTTTGCCCCATAGCAACCCTGTCAAACCCAACCTCAACAAACGTTTGCCAAATCATAAATTATCTGAAAAAGTCAAACTTTTACCATACTCTATAGGCTTCAGTTATTACTAAATAAGATAACATTATATATAATGACTATATTAATTAATTAATAATAATAGAATAGTTTAATCAAGCAAGGCGAAGGCCTGAGTAGCCAGCGTTTTAAATAATCCAGCTATGATTAATTTTAATTAATCCAAACTTTAAGATAAGTAAATAAATAAAGTAAACATCTAAAAATGTACAATTTAATCGCCATTCTAAGAATATGTTAAAATGCAGTCTTTTGTATGCAAAGAAAATCGCTTAATGTGCGCGCTCGACAGTGTGTACGTCAGTAAATCAGTATCTATGTATAGGAAAAGTGTTCTAAATTGATCTAAATTGAAATTCCAATGAAATATCAAATTCGAGCGGCGACTTTAACGACTTTAGGTAAATAACAGGGACCGCAAATAACAGTTATGATTTTTTTTAAAAATCAAGCACAAAAAAATAACCAGGAAGAGTGGGATCAAAAGGCATATAGTTATTTTTTTACGGCGAATTCAAAAAAAGGATAAACTTTTATTTGCAATTTTTAATAAAAAATTGGTTTTTAATTATTATAATTGATTTTTATGATAAAAATCAAAAATAATTATTACAAATCAATTTTTATATAAAAATCAAATCATAACTTTTATTTTCAATTTTTATTATAAAAATCAAAAATAAAAGTTATGATTTGATTTTTATTTTAAAAATTAAAATAAAAATCGAATTGTTATATCATTATCAAATGATTTTGTATCACAAAGGAGCTAGATCATATATAGACCTACATATATGATCTACGCATTAATACCTTTCAGATGATATATAATATGTATGTAAATATGTATTTGTGTATGTATATTTAGTTATCTGTTGAGACAGTTGCCTTAGGCTTCATATTCAGCGAGTAATGTGTAGCCACAAGTGAGTGAAAGAGATGGAACTAAATAATAATCACTATATATAATATAAAAATATTGTATATACTATATATCTATATACATATATATTTTTCGATTTCCATGCTCAAATAGAGCCATGTGTGTTGTCGATCCAGCTAAATTATTCCCCATGTCTTCACTTCAATTGCATGATTTCCATAGTACTGAACGCTTAAATCCAGGGCTCTAGTATGACGTTTACCACTCTGTGTAGCTGTTCTGGGGTGCTGTGTTGCAAGCGATTTTAAGGAGTCAGCCTCTCCATCATTTTGCCCAGTGCTGGAATAAGGCTGATAGGTCTGTAGGAGTCCACATCCGTAGGCAGTTTTCCGGGCTTGAGGAGCATTACAATGTTCGCCGACTTCCAAATTTTTGGAAAATAACCCACTCGCACTAGTAGAGGGAGAAAACGTAGAGTTCGGTTGTCAAGAAGGTCCTCGCCAGGAGACTTCATGTCCTTTAGCTTGGATATAAGAAGCTTTACTTCATTCAAGGTGACAGGATTAGCAAGTAGCCTCATTTGAAACGGTATTCAAGGGAATCTAAAATCATTCTTCTGTAACTTTCTGAAGCAAAGTTATGTGGACGAAAGCGTTGCTCTATATTATTCGCAAACACTTTTGCTTTTTCCCATGGAGTACAGCACCAACCTCCGCTCTGGTTCCTTAAAGCCGAATTTGGTGTGGCTTGCGATTTATATCTTCTAGTGATGCGTCAGAGAGAGAAGATTGTGGAAGCATCAGTGTCCAAGTTTTCCAACATATAATTTATTTCTATTTGCTTTCTGCGGACAAGCACTTTTTGAAGACGATTTGTTGTCAATATCATCTGCATCTTGAATGTCCATGTCTAGATCGATGTGTTGCATTAGATGGGCCTTAAATATATCTATATCAGCGCCACGACTCAGTAAACAACACCGTTGTGGCTTGATCAGTGCCGTTGAATGCAAGACGGGAATGTGATCTGATGAGAGCTCGAGAAACGTGCACACACTAAGTCGTCTCATGTTGAATCCATTTATGACAAAAAAGTCCAGTGCAGAAGGTGCTACCAGCGCACACTGGGAAAAATTGCCAAATAAGTGGCATAAAGTCCAAAATTTTATGGAACCAAAAATGAATTCTGTTTTATTATATTCAAAGTAGAAACCCTATATATGAAGAATCAAACAATGTTTTTACTAAAAATGCAATACTTTCATTATAATGAAGTTTCAAATTCAGCTGATTAGTCAGCTGATTTTGGCGACAAAATTGGTGGGAAATTTTTATTCACTTTGATTGCTTGGCAAATGTACAAATCGCAAAAATAAAATATTGTGAAAAATGGATTTTGAAGGCCTGGGTATGTAGAATGAATAAAAAAAAGCATTTTGTGTTCATTTTTTTTTTTATGTTCTATATGTTTACTGTTTTGTATTATCCATAATGATAGAAAACCCATCCAAAGTGTTCATCTTGTGTGGAGTAAAACTTTACCTTCTGCGTGTTTGTGCGTTATATACTATACATCAAATTAAAGTAGAAAGTGTGTACTAAAAGTTAGTAACAACCCCGCTTGCGGCTTTTTGCGGCTCTTGCGGTACTTTGCATTTGCAGCTCAGCTTTTTTACATATAGTTCAATAGTGATCACGTATACGCAGTGGTGCCCTATATGGGCTATTTTTGGAGGCGTGGTCAAATGACTTAAAACTTTGTTTTTATATTTAGAGTGGTATATTTATAAAATATACCAAGTTTCAGCTCGCTATGTGCAATATTAGACTTTATGCCACTTTTTTGGCTATTTTGCCCAGTGTGCAGCGGGTTGTAGGAATAGAAAGTCGGTTCACCCGTAGCTAAGATTTTATACTGACCATTCGCAACGGCTTCTTGCAATACCTTGCCCCTTTCACAGGCTCTTGAGTTGCCCCACCATGCGTGCTTGGCGTTATAACCACCACCTGCGATAAATTTGTTGCCGAGCATGGCAAATAGAGAATTAAATTCGGTTCTAATCCAACGCTGACCAGGTGGTAGGTATACTACAGCGAGTGCGACTGGACCCTCTGTTGTCTGTATTATCTTATATTGTATCTTATTAATTCATTTTTAAAAAATGTATAAGTTTTTTTTTTGAAAATAACATATAATCGTTAGCTAAACCTAAATACAAAGTTCACTGTTATATCACTTGGATGTGTATACATGTAGAAACAGCTGTATACACACGAATACATATATGCATGTATGCATGTATGCATGTAACGAAAAATTGCTTGCCCAAAAAGGAGATTTAACAAGGCTGCCAAGGACTTAAAAACAAGACTATTGGAAATACAAAATGAAGCGACATCAGTATATCTAAGGAATCTTGATCCAAATACAATTATATGCGTATGTTTATAAATTATTATCGAATGGCAGCAAGCATTTTATAATAAATATACAAATATAAAAAAAATTAAAAAATAATAATTTTTAAAAAAGGTTTCTGTGGAATTCGAACCCACGCACCCAAGTATTGCTTGCATAGCGCTTACCACCAGCGCCACTGTCCTGATATGAGCCGTGTTGACTAAAACCAAATAAGGCATTGCTAGAGATCGAACGATCGAAAAATTCACAATTCAGTCACAATTCTTAGAATATTCTGGCATCCAAACTTTTGTATGCATACATAGAAAATTGTGTGAATACTCGAATAGTGTGTACATGTGTAAATCTGCATGTATGTATAGGAAAAACGTTTGTTGCTTGCCATGTACGTTTGCTACTTGCCGAAATATTTCGGTTATTAAATCTTTATTAAATAAATAAGATGCACCTATGGGAACAGAGTTTTTCGCAGTTAGTTGCGCCTAAATGCAACGTTCTTACTTGTAATGATTGGCTGCGTCATTAATTCAACCTTGTGATGAGTACCTGCACCAGTTCTCTGAATGCCTTATTTGAGTACATAGTCTCTTGTACCAATTTGAACAATTGGTCTATTCTGGCGTTAATGGCTCTAATAGAGTTTTTCAGGGATTGGAACCTGTTGTCAGATGTTAAGTCACCCCCACACTGGACTGTATGGCACCGGTTGGTCTTGCAAATCCAGCTATGTCAGCATATGACATCTTTCCCCTAATAGTTTCGAATGAAATATAGCCACGGAAGCATTAGGAAGAGTGTTGGAGTTGCCTTCAGTAGGTATCCTTGGTTTGGTTCTCAGTTTCCTTAATTTTTCAATCCTTACTGGACACTCCATATCTGTAGAAGAATGCTCTCCACCGCAGTTTATGAACGATTTATTTACGCTGATGCAAAGTCTCGTGCATGCCAGAGCAATTTGCACATATTGAGTCTCTGACACAATAATTTTAAGAATGCCCAGAAATGTGGCATCTCAGGCACTGTATTAGTGGTTTTCTGCGTCGAGCACGCTCTACTCTGAATATGCCCAATAGGGGTATTTTCAAGGCATCCGCTACTTTCGGTCCCTCTTTGAGATTGACAAAGAATATATTTTTCTCGTTTTGTAATCAGCATCCTCATTTTTTCCTCTTTCAATATTGCGCCTATCGGTATTTCTTGGGCAATATATGTTAAGACATTCAAATACTTTTTCAGCCATTGCTTCCTTTATTTGCATTTTCGGCACATTTGCATGCATTCCATTGATGACCACAGTGATAGGCTAAGATGGTGGTGCCAGAATTGGCACTTCATTGCAGTTAGCTTATCTACTGTTTTGCGGAAAGCTTCGACGTTGAACGTGTATGTCGCGAGACACCACATTGCGCTCTGCTAACCGCGCAGTTGCTACCGTGGCTTGGGCAACCCACCCCAAGGCTATACTTTGGACGCTTACAACTCAATTTGTAGACGAACTATCTTTATGAAACATTCAGAATATATTAATAGCATCTAAGTATATCTATTTGCCAAATTTCAAGTCTTTAGTATTTTAAATGCCTTTTTTTTTCAAATTAAGGGCGAAAGGGGCGTGGCATCCAAAATCTAAAAATAAAAAAATCTGCGTATCTATAATATCTATCTAAATATATAAAGTTGAAGTCTCTAGCTAAAACAGTGTAGAAGTTATGCCCAAAAAACCTAAAAAATGGCAGGGACGGACCGACAGACGGACAGGGCTAGATCAACTTATTACGAGCCCCAACCACTAATAATTCGAACAGCATGTTTTTTTTGCAGTGCGCAATGTTTAACACACTATATCATCAATACTACTAAAGATAACGCATACCAATGTATTTTGTCTTTGAGAGAATTTTATTCTCTTAACGGTAAAAAAAAAAGTGTTGTTCTACTTCCAACACCAACAACAATATGAGTAATTTATTCAAACGGTAGACTTAAGAGATAAGAACAAAATAACCACTATTAATTCGAACGCTTAGAAATATGGTATACTATCATACTTAAATCAATAATTTAGCTAAAATTAGAATTGTGAAACGTCACCTTTTGCCTGTATTATGCATTTAATCCGTTTTGGCATTGATTTTAACAAATTTTTGCAGTGCTCTTGAGAAATTGAGTCCCACATCTCTTGCAATTTGATTTTCAAGTCAGAAATGTTTCTCTGTGGCTCATTTCGAAGTTTGCTTTTCATTAGCCACCAAATATTTTCAATTGGGCTTAGATCTGGGCTATTTGATGGCCAATCTAAAACCTCCATTTGATTATATTCCAGCCAATTTTTGGTTCGTTTGGCTGTGTGCGATGATGCTCTGTCCTGCTGAAAAGTGAATTCACCGCAATCTGCCAGTTTTTGTATTGATGGCAGCAAACTATCTTCTAGAATATTAATGTATTTTTCAGCATTAACCGTCCCTTCAATGAAATGCAGTTTTCCTAGTCCTTTGGCAGACATACATCCCCATACCATACAGCTTGCAGGAAACTTTACTGTCCTTTTAAGGCAGTCTTTATGGTATGTTTCGGACTTCTTACGGATGACGCGTTTTCTCATATCGCCAACACTGACATCAAATTTAGCTTCATCGCTAAATATGATGGTATCCCATTGCCTTTGAGTCCAAGACATCCTTTCCCGAGCCCATTGTAAACGCTTCTTTTTTTGACGAAGCGTAAGCAATGGTTTTTCCTTGGCCTATGAGTAAGATAAGTTATTTGGTTCGATGCATAGGTAATATCAAAACATACTTTATAAAAACCATATCCAATACTTTTTAAATGCAGTCGCGTCCATTCTCGCTTGACAGTTTTGCCAATTTTCTGTGACACTCAGAAGCCAAATTTCTTAAGGATTGGCGACGATCAGCCTTAACAATTTTAGCCAGTTGTCTTTTGTCGCGGGGTGTTATTGCTGATGTTCGGCCTCTATTTCTTATGAAATTTTCAATATTCCCATTTTTTAAAAAAATGTTTATCACCCCATACACTGACGATTTAGACAAATGTAATTGCTTACTGATCTCCGTAAGTGTCTTCCCAGATTTATAATAATCTCTAATCAATACCCTGATTTCGTTGCAAATAGGCTTACCACGTACCATCATTGCTAAACTTGCACTAATCTGCAGCAATTTTAAAAATTTTTGCATGCTGTATTGTGATATTGTTTGCAGATTATAACTAGATAGTGATTATGTTACACTGGTTGCTTTTGTTTTGCTCTTCTTTTGAGATAAAGGTAAGCATAGACAGCGTTCGAATTAATAGTGGTCATTTTGTTCTTATCTCTTAAGTCTACCGTTTGAATAAATTACTCATATTGTTGTTGGTGTTGGAAGTAGAACAACACTTTTTTTTTTACCGTTAAGAGAATAAAATTCTCTCAAAGACAAAATACATTGGTATGCGTTATCTTTAGTAGTATTGATGATATAGTGTGTTAAACATTGCGCACTGCAAAAAAAACATGCTGTTCGAATTATTAGTGGTTGGGGCTCGTATACCCTGAACCCATTGAAAATGGGAATTCAGGGTATAATGGTATTGTGAAATGTAAGTAACAGGCAGAAGGAGACGTCGCAGCATAAAAAAATAAGTTGATTGAGCCCTGTCCGTCTGTCCGTCCGTCCGTCCGTCCGTCCGTATGAACGTCGAGATTTCGGAAACTACAAAAGCTAGAGAGCTGAAATTTCACATGAATACTCGTATGTTACCTACGCAATACGAGTTTATTTCTGTTTTTCGATAACTCGCCCCATTTCCAAATTATCGATAAAAAATCGAAAATTCGTTCTCATTTAATCTCATTTCTTAATGTACTCTGAAAATTTCATGAAGATCGTCCATCTAGAAATGGAGTTATAAGCATCCAAAGTTCAGCCCCAACCCACCCCCAAGCCACGGCAGCAACTGCGCAGTTAGCAGAGCGCGCGCTTGTAAGAGCGTAAAGAAGAAGAGTATCACTTTTTTTGCAGGGTTCAGGGTATCTCGTAGTCGAGCCGTCTCGACTGGAGCCTTCTTACTTGTTTTTATTATACTTTGTTCCCAAAGGGAAGAAAGTATATTGGGTTTGTGCAATGTCCGTCTTGCTGTCCGTCCGTCTGTCCGTCTGTCCGTATGAACGCAATATTTTTCGGCGCTATTAGAGCTAGAAATTTTATTAATTATAAAGTGTAAAAAATTTCCCGATCCGCCCACTAGAGGCGTGGCAAATCGGAAAACTCTTCCGCCCATAGTTAGTTATCATACTAGATGATGAGCTAGAGAGTTGCAATTTGAAACGTATACTCGGGGTGACAACCCAAGTTCAAAAAGTTATGGCGGATATATCTACGCCCATTGGGGGCGTGGCAAATCGGGAAATTCGTATCTTCTACACCGTTAAAGCTAGAGCGCTGAAATTTTGAATGTGAGTTAATGTTATGATTCTAAGAAGATCGATCAAAAAGTTATATGTCTACGCCCATTGGGGGCGTGGCAAATCGGACCTGAATATATAGTGATTTTTTAAATTGTGCTTTATTTTGAACACTATTGACACTAGAGACTTAAAATTTTGCATGTATACTCGGGTTGACAACCCAAGACTAATAAGGTATGGTAGATATATCTACGCCCACTGGGGGCGTGGCAAACCGCAAAAGTTTATATCTCCAACTGTTTTAGAGCAAGAAGCTTGAAATTTGGATGGTGGAGTTACTAATGTTCTCCTCTATCGATGACCCAAAAATACTTTTTCAGCCTCTTTGGGGGCGTGGCATATCGAAAAATACCCTGTAATTTTCGCATTTTTGGAATGTAAGGAACCAAATTTTGCAGTCATGTTAGCCTCGGCCCTTTCTAAAAACTGGCAAAAAATTATGCGTCTACGCCCACTGGGAGCGTGGCAAATCGGCAAAGAAGTTTGTTGTGGCCAACTGCATAATTCATGCATATAATAGCTTAGTTGCAATTGCTAAGATGGCAAAAAGCATTTTAACATAAATATAATAATATTAATGAATTTTAAAAATAAAATTTTTAAGCTTTCGATTAATAAATAAAAAGTTTCCAGCGGGATTCGAACCCACGTCTTTTGCAAACAACATGTAATCGTTAGCTAAACCTAAATAAATTCACAGCCTATCAGCTGGTCAGCTGTGACAAAACAAAACAATACAATCGCAATTCTTGCAATATGTATACACACTTGGATGTGTATACACGTATACATACATACATACATATTTGCATGCATAGAAAAACTGATTGCCAGCAGCGTGGCAAATCCGAAAACATAAAGCAGTTTTAGTTTTTGCTTAAATGCACAATTCATATGCGTATGTTTATAAATTATTATCAATTGGCAGCAAGCATTTTATAATAAATATACAAATATAAAAAAAATTAATAAATAATAATTTTGAAAAAAAAAGTTTTCTGTGGGATTCGAACCACGCAGCTAAGTATAGCTTGCATATCGCTTACCACCAGCGCCACTGCCCTGACCTGGGTTTTGTTAACTAAAACCAA